>VZZY01016440.1:0-58497 GCA_013400335.1 Eurystomus gularis
AAACAAAAGGAAAACTAAGTCTATGTTGTAATCTTAAAATACCAAGAACATCCAAGAGTTTTGCAAGTTGAGGTCAATGTTAACGGAATGGAGTAAATAGGTAAAAAAACCCAATCATGCATGCATTGGATCAAAATACACAGGATTATCAACCGTCCTCCTTGTCAGCACTTTAGCACAAAGGAAAACCAAATCTGCATAATAAGTTACTACACTTACCAACAGAAACCCCCAGCTTCAATGACTGACTTACCGGTCATCAATACTGTTTTGATAATATATATGCAGAAGTTTATCTTTGATCCATGATATCTGTTTTGCAGCTTCTTTTCCTGCTTCTGATTGTAATGAGTATTTCTTGTATATCTGTGCAAGTCCCATCATAGCTTCCTTCCTCACTCTCCACTTGAGAAAAAGAAATAGGACTGCTTTAGCAGTTCAAAACTCAAAACTGAAAAGACTGCAGAATTTTCTGGTAGGTATTTCCTACTCTACTCCAAAATAAAATAATTTAATTTACAAGAAAGTTACAACTAAGTGCTACCCTTTCTCATTACAGCATGTATTGCAGCATATCAATTGTGCTACATCTTTCAACATCAGTAACTGCGACGCAAGCACAACTCTTGAATTTAGAATTGTTACAAATTTAAACCAACGCCCTTTCTCACAGTCTATACTGACTATTGATGTTTGTATGACAGGTGTAACAGGGAAAAGCATGTCACCAAATGAAAATATCCAGTGATAATCATAATTTTAAAATTTTGCTACCAACAACCTTGTTTACCGTGCTTTAGCATAAGCAGCAAATGGCATAAATTTTACAAAATAATGAAACATAGCTAAGCTAAATTTCAAGACTATTTAAATTTGAGAGCTACTACACTGATTTGCAGTCTTGAAAAGATCTTATTAAAAGCAGGTAAACTAGCTACTGCTGATGGTGGCATATTTTTCATCAGTAACTGACAATACATTTTGAAACCTACTTGGAAAATTTCTTATTAAGAATGTCAGAATGTTTTACAAGGGTCTCATTTTACTTAAAAACTTTGCTAAAACTAGACAACTGGAGCAACACTGCTGTGCTTCAGCCTTTTTTTTAAAATCATACTATCTTCAATAAAAATATAGCACAAAGAAATATGTAGTTGGGGAAAAATATGTCTCATTCAATAGACTGCTTCAAAGTTTTTTACATTATATTGCTTTTCATTTGTCACTGTAAAATTCATTCAGCATTTTTTAGAAGTGTTGCTTTTTAAAAAGCTGCATTATAATCTAGAAATGTAATGCACAACCAGTATTAGTACTAAATATGTCTTACCCGCTTGTCCAGTGTTCGTTCTCTGACAAAATTAAGCAGGTGATCATTGACAAGCAAAAGATCTTTCTTAGCAGCAGTAACTATGGATACTATAACATCATGCCTTATGGCCTCTTCAGGATCATGTGACCTTACTTTAAGGTATTCTGGAAAAAATGGAGTAAGTGGAATCATAGAATAATATTTCATAGAAAAGTATTTTGCTGTAAGTATACAACTTTAGCTACTTCTCTTTCTCTAGAGAGTACTCAACTGACAGAAGCAGAAAACATTATTTTTTACTGTTTTGAGCATCAACAGTAGGAAACCAATAGTTTTGTCTAAGATTAACTGCAATGTCAGTAAAACTTTATATTTGCATAGAATGTAAAATACTTATATTTCTGGCATTATAGAAACAAGAGTTATGGGGTTACATTTTTTATTTTTATTGTTTCTCTTAATAGTTAGGCTACATCTACATTAGCAACTATTATAGCCAAGCAGAATTGGATCTGTAGGGTACAACAGACAGTACTAAGAGCTTGATAACCACACTATATACATTTTAAAGTCTTACTTCAGACTAGAGGCTACTCTCTTCCTGCAGACTCCATCCCCTTTGGCTGCTGGAGCACATTAGTTGCACTCCTGATCACAACTTCTGTTTTATCCACAAGGAATCTAGTTCACATGCTCCAGGAACACTCCACAGTGTGAGCCATGTAAGCATTGTAAGCAGGGACAAATCAAGAGACATACTTCAAAAGCATGCTCTTTGACCAAGCTATAATGCTTATTTAGACACATCCTAGCTTAATCATCTTAAAACATTTCTTCTAGAACATTTTGGCCCATTGCTACTTAAGCGGTAGCATCAATAACCTTATACTATCAACATTTTAAGATTTCTTCTTGTAAGTGTCAAACATGTTAACTACAACTTGTCATTTTAGAAAGCTGACAAATAAAATGACAAATTTCATTTATCTTCTTCGAAATATGTATTTTAGGTTAATGTAGAAGCATGAACAGGTAGGAAAATGCACACGCAAGTTATTAAAATCACTGTACACTGCATACAGCAATGAAACATTGAGAATGTTAGGAAACACTGAAAAGTCAAAGTTTACTCTGATGAAATAACCAGGTTACTGTTCTCTCATTACTGTTCAATGACCACTGAAAATTTTCCAGTCTCATCTGAAGTATTGGCCATTAACATTTCTGGTAATCAGCACAAGACAGGAAAGTACATCAAGAAACAAAGCTTTGCACTTACAGAGATTATTAAATTTCAAGTCCAAATAAAGTCTTTTTTTTAAAGAACAGTTTTGTTCCATAGGAACACATAATAAGTGAAAACAAACTACAACCAATGCTATTGCACAAAACAATTCTGGTCTCAAACCCCAGCAAGTCAGAGAAATTTTTCAACAATTTTACTTCAGTAAGTGCTGTGGGGAGAGAGAGGGGCAAGCAAAATTACATTTCCCAGAGGACACCATTAGAGGGGGCACAAAGTCTTTCTGCAATGTAAAAAAATCAAATTAAAAAAATCCTTGAAAATACAATTCTGATAATCAAAGACAAAATAATCTTTACTATTCCACTAAGGAAAGGTCCAGGAACTTTTTTCATTTGTTTGTTCTTAAGCTGGGTTAACCATATCAGTAACCACGGCATGATTGTAGCCTCCCTGTATCTGTGTCCAACTTGATAAACGCTCACAAGCAGGACAGCCATCGTACGCACTTAACAGCCCTCTAAATTCCCTCCTTAGAGGACTGACCCTAAACCTTGTCACAAATGGGCAAAGATACCACTTCCAAAAAATTACAAGAAATAGGAGTTTATCCATCAGGGGGAGATACAGTCTCCATAGACACTTTGAGGGGAAAAAACCCAACCAACTCATTCCCTTTAATTACAATTTTTTTCATTGAGACATCAGGAGCAAGAAATACTAAATACTTCTGTCCATGCCGGTAGCCTTCTTCCTACAGAGGTCTCAAATTACAGGCTATGTTTGACCTGAAGGAGCAGGAACCAACAGCTGTCGCCACAGTGAAGAGGACTGTTTTCATGGAATACTTACGCATTTTGGTTTTGTGGAACTGAAGTCTGCATGCTAATCAATACATGTCATGACCATTAGGTTAGCCAAACTGTCTTTGTCTGATCTCATAGTGCTTAATTCCAACAATAGTTACATTTGTAACTACTGTATAGGAGGAAGAGCAATCTCTTTGGTTAAGGCATTCTTTATGTACAAACCCCTCGACTGAAGAAGCAGCATCGAAGGCAGAGACTTAACTCCAACCTCAACTGCATCCTCCACAACATGTGGTAATGTTACTTAGGATTACAACCAACTTGACTTTTCCAGGAGACTTAAAATTGTACTATAATAGTAAATCTGGTACCTGTCAAGTCTTTTGCTAGGTCGGGATGATTCATAAGGCAGTGACTTGCAAATTTCACACATTCAAGACGAATGGGTACATGGATATCATTAAACCTATTTAGAAATAAGACAATGCATTACAACAAGAGAAATATCACTTCTACCAAAGCAGTTAGTTTATTTCTACACAATCTCAAATACCTCTGAAATTGTTAATGCTTCCCATGCACAGTTACATGCTTAAAAAAAAAATCTCTGATTTCACAATATTAAGTAGACTGTCTTCAGCTTAAGAAAAAATTCCTGTATTCATTTATTAATCCATGTTCTGAATACAAAGAGAAACATCCTCTCTTGGTACACATGAAAGACTCCCAGGCAACTGTTTGTTGGAAAGATGTCTGATATATTTTAATTTTAATCTTTTCTTTAATGCTCCACGTAATTAACCATGAACCATATAAGATCAACTAAAAATTCTGTAAGATTGTGATATTCGTTCCCTCGTTAAACTGTATGATAGCAAATAAATGGGCACCTAGCCTAGTACCAACCTCTTTTGAGATGGATCACTTCAACTTCTCTAAGATTTCCTTTCAAAAGGCTGAATTAGGTTTAATGCTTGAAAACTAGTATTTTCTCAGGTCTAATTTTAATGTAAGTAATTCTATAATAAAACTGTTTGTCATGAGAGTAACAAACAACTCTTTGGAAAAATTAAATGCATATTCAAGCTACGGTCAAAATACTTGGCTTTAAACAAATTAAAAACCTAATTTTAGAATATATTGCTGTTTAAATGCTTATTTATCAAATAAAGAGGCATTAGGGAATAACTGCTTTAGTAAAAACCCGGTAAGTTTTCAAAATCAAGATATTTTAAGAATGGTTCCTTTAACAATGCAGCTAATATAATTTGGTTAAAATCCTGGAAAAAAGTAAATACATGTACGTGATTCATAACTGGTTGAAAACAGTAATTACAAACAACAGATTGCACACATTATAACACAATGAAGCATTTTCCTTTGGGTGCAATTTGATCTAGTAATTTTTGACGACATGCAATGTTTTAAATAGTTACATATACTTTCAGGCAAAAGGTCTTTCCTCACTTAAGTTTCCTGTACTTTTAAAAGTAGCATTTCTTTGAGGATTCTGCTTTTGATAGGATGGAATGTTGAATTATAAACTACTGCATTTATAATAATTTATAGAAATTATCCTCACTGAAATAAAAAACATTTTCATCATATTAGCCATACTTAAGTTTCTCCTGACTACAAGCTCCAGCTATATTTTCTATCTCAAACTGGCAGAATATTTAAAAAAACAAAAGACTAAGTATGTTTCCAGCATTGTAAATAACTACATACGTTAAGGCACTCCTACCATTAAAGAAAAAGAAACCAGTATACAAATCCTATACATAACTTCAAAATCGGTTCTAATGTCATCTGATACTGCAAATGTCATTTGATGCTGTTTCAGAATTAATAGATCATTGAATAGTTGCACTTGTGAAGAAATTAAACTATTGCTTCTCTTGACAATGGCAACAAAGACAGTTGCCAAAAAAATGAACTAAATAGGGATGATTTGTAATTGCTCACCCCACAGAATCACAGACACAGAAGATTTATGTAAAATAATCTCTTAGCATTATCTGTCACATTTCAGATAAAGCAGCAGGAGGGAATTCCCACTTAGCTGTATCATTTAAGAAAAAAAAAGTTTAATTATACTTCATTAAATATTTTTCCCCTCCTAGGAATATAACTAAACCAGCATGTACCTCCCCAGGTAGCACTGCCAAAGTGGCTTGTTTTGAGATGCCAACTCTGAATCCTTCGCCCCAAACATTTTTGCTAGAAGTTTTACAACCTGCAGGCGTTCTTCATTATCATTGCTCTGGAAAATGAACACATTTTTTAAAAAATTAAAAACAAAACAAAACCACCACCAACAAAACCAACACATAAATCCCCAAAAAGCTGTTTTGTACAGCTTTTACACCAATACACCTACATATCACAATAGAGATTAAAGGACTTTTCTTGAACACAAATGTACACCTCAAGACAAAAAGCCTTCACTATTATTGGGAGAGGATAAAATAATAAAGGCAGTGAAACCAAAAAACAATGCAGAGAAAAAACAATGTGAACAAAGCCTGGGAAAAAATACATAGATACATGCATCTTTTAATCCTCATTTGCAGGTTACCAATTGTGTTCTGAAATCTGATACGCGCCTGGACGAGCTTACACAAATTCAAGCACAACACAAAACCTACAAAACTCATTCTACATTTGTCTGCATCTAAAGGCTTGCAGTTCTCTACAATAGTGCTTAATTACAAACTTTTTGTTAAAAAGACAAAAGTTCTCAAAACACAAGTTTTTAGAGAGCATCAGATTAAGTACCCAAGATTCGAGACACAGAGGATCTGGTGGTCTATTTATTTTAAAATGCTGAGTTCGGAGAGATACTTTTCTTTCAGATTTAAAGTTAGCAGTAACAGAGATAAGAGAAGGCCTTCTCCAGTATATCTGTGCTATCATTGGTTTGCATTACACTTGTTTAATACAACACAGCATTTGAAGCTTAACATACTTTAGAAATGTGTGCTAACGTTTGTGCAATTAGCATATATTTACTGTACACCAATTCCCCTTTGCTTATTAAAAAAAAGAAGAGATCACTTTGAAAAGGGAATAGCTAAAATTAGTTGATGTTAACTAGATATTATTCACTCATTATTTCGGTCCTTTTTTTCTGGTAATAAAGACAGTTTAAACTATTGTTCTCTATTGTTTTCTACCATCTTTGACATTCTTAGTAGTTCAACATCATCTTTTGAATGTGAACAAGAAATAAGAGCACAATGTCATTGTCAGAGTTCTCCAATACAACACCACGGCCTTAAAGTCCAGCTATTTCTCCCATCTGACTCGATACCATAAAAGGGCTGCAAAGTTCGCCAGCACATCCTTTCAAAAAGCCTTTGCAGAACCCTTAAAGTAACAGAGCGAGAGAAATCAAGAATGAAGAAATCTGTAACACTAACATGTTACTACATTACAGAAGACTGTAATTCTTCTGAATTCACTGTAGTAGCATTAATAGTAAACCCATTACCACACTTGTCTGCATTTGACTGGTTTTTTCCAATTACAATTCAGATTGACATTACTGAAATCCACCTACAACCTTCTCCTCCTAACATGCATCTTTTCTCTTGATGAGTTTCAGCTTGTAAGTGTCCATTACACTAAAAATTCTTACTGTGCCCTCATGGCTAAGAATTTAACATTTTTTTGGTAGCCTGTATTAGTCCAAACTCCATTATTCACACCCAATCCACCACTGCCCAAACGAACAAAATGCTAGAAATATTAAGCATCTGTGAATTTCTCCAGGTAACCAACACAGATCTAGAGGAAGATACCCCAGAGGGTGAAGACAGAGGAGGTGGAGGTGTCGGGAGTACACTAAACATTCAACTACTTAATTACACAGCCAGAAATATAGGGAAAAAGAGGCATTTAAAAAAATCAACTAAAATATCCTTAATGAATTAGCCACAGAAGCAGCTTTCACTGTATTAGAAACTAATCCAGTTATCAGACAACTCACTCAGGTTTCTAGTCCTCTTTGTAGAAGCAAAGAGTATTTGTGATTATGAACCAAAAGCATTTGGAACTTTCCAAATTTGTGCCCAGACATTGGTCTCCTTGAAACATTCTTATATAAGCTCCTAAAGGTAATAAAAATCAACATGTACTTTTTATTAAACGAATGCATCACTGCTACAGTGTCTCTCCTTTCTCTACTTTTGTCTGAGGGAAAAAAAAGAGTATCACAAAAAAGTCACAAACCTTCTCCATTCTATGACACTATGTACGTGAAAAGTTATGTCCTTCATCTCTTTTCTTATATACGATCCAACACTACGCTTAATAGTCCTCCATAAAAAAAACTGTCAATAAAAATTGACATTGAACACTGATTATTTTCAGTTCCCCATACATGTTCCCAACACACAGGCAGCTTCTCTTCTGCCTAGATATTGGGATCTGTCACTAACAGCAGCTGAATTTGGTCCGATTTTCATCACTGCCAAGTCCAAAAGAATGGGAAGCACTGAGGATCTGGAGGGACGTGCGAGTAGAAGTGAACACATGACCTGAAACTTGCCAAAAATTTTAAGCACCATATCCAGGAAGAAAGGTGGCTCTACAATAAATCAATAAAATGTTGATTTCTATTAATTTAGTATATCATATTGGCTTAGTAAGATGGTAAAATAAAGACCGAAAACCCATTATGGTTATTTCCTAAATACTCTATTAATGAGCTATTCATTCTCCTGAACATTAGAATGGTATTCACTTTCAGTAACACAGATTTCTACAATTCCATTATCAAATTTGAATGAAAGAATATGTTTCCTTTACAAGCTGACCTACACAAGAATACATTCTTACCTGTTCTTTCCTATACCCATAACGCTTCTGTGTCAATAACAGATCTCTAAACACGCCACCCTAAAATGCCAACATCAGGCACAAATGACTGACCCTCACAGAAGATGCTGTTAAATGAATTTCAGTGTGCGTTCTCCTGCTAGACTCCAGACTCCTTTCCAAAATTAAATAAAAAAATAATTACCAGTAAGACGCAATCATGGCTTGACACAGCTCTTACCAAGTGTTAAGAGTTTAACAATACTCCTTATCTGCCACATGGGAACATAGGAGCTTTTTCTTAACAAAAATTTATAAAAGGTGTGGTGGGCTGACCCCAGCCAAAAGCCAAACACTAACCCAGTCTCTCACTCACTATTCTCTCCTGGACAGAGAGGAAAAGGAGAGAAAACAGAAGGAATGCCAAAAGGCTCACTGATCAAGATAATAACACTTTAATAGGTAAATAAAATGCTGTGTGCACAAAAAGGAAAAAAAAAGAAGAATTCGTTCACACCACTGGCAGGCAGGTGTCCCACCAGTTCCTGCAAAGCAGAGTCTCAGCATGCACCGTGCTTGCTTGGGAAGACAAACATCATGAACACAGAATCACAGAATGGTAGGGGTTGCAAGGGACCTCTGGAGAGCATCTAGCCCAACTTCCCTGTTAGAGTAGGTTCACCCAGGGCAGATTGCACAGAATGGTGTTCAGGCGGGTTTTGAATGTCTCCAGAGATGGAGATTCTACCACCTCCCTGGGCAGCCTGTTCCAGTGCTCTGCCACCCACAAAGAAAAGAAGTTCCTCCTCATGTTTACATGGAGCTTCCTGTGTTCAAGTTGGTGCCTGTTACCTCTTGTCCTATCACCAGGCACAAGTGAAAAGTGTCTGGCCCCATCCTCCTGACACCCACCCTGTAAGTATTTATAAGCACTGATAACACAAGCCTTCCCCCCTTTCTCCTCCTTTCCCTGAGCTTTTATTGCTGAGCACAAGTTCCTTCTCAACATCCTGCCCCCTCTCAGCCCAGTCATACTGGAGGGTGGGAGCCTCTATTTGTGCAATCAATATTGTTTGCCACAAATATGAAGTATAGTACCATACAGGCTGCTACAAAGAAAATTAACTTCATCCCAGCCAGACCCAAAAGGATAACTAGTTTGTCCACTTCTGTTTGGTGCACGACACAGCACCGTGCACCTGACTGCATTTCAGTTCTCCTCAAACATACTTAAAAGATTCTTGGGATAGATCAGATAGAAAAAGCAATCAAGGGAATAATTCTCACAAGAGCTGCACATTTCAGAGAATAGCAGTTACTGCCAGCAAGCTTTTGTTCTTCATCTAAGTCGCAATGTACTACTCTTGTAGCGGTTAAAATTACCTGGCGTTGTGACCAAACTATGGTCATTGGTCATACCAAAGTGTCAAGATGCTTGAACACTAGGTGGCCACATTGTTTAGATACAAACCAGCAAACATGCACAACAGTGTTACTGAGTCACCAAAGCTCTCTCACACTTCCATTTTAACAGTTTCTTAACCCCTCCATACATGGTCAAAATCCTATTTGGTCACTGATAGCCCTTGGATTTTCCCACGCTAAAAGAAACTAGAAGTCTAGAACTTTCTAAGACCTTGATCCTATGAAGATAAACCAAGAGGCTTCCTGCTACAAAGAGTGCAAAAGAAGTTCAGGGAGATGGAAGGCAAGAGATTTGGATCCTGTCAGGTAATGAGTCGCACACATATATATGTTCACGTCCTCAAACTCCTATTAAAAGCAGAGGCTGAGAACAAGGCAGCTGAATCAACTGGAAGGCAGTGGAGATTGCTCAGTGAAGTTCACCTGGTTGTTAAGAGAAACCCACCACTTAATTATCAAAATGTGCCACAAAACATTTAGAAGCAAGGAAATAAGACACTGCACAGAAATTCCAGTTCATGTACAGAATATAGAAGTAGTGGAAAAGTTGCTGACAGCAGGAAGAATCAGAGAAACAGGATCACTATCAGAGAAACACCCAGCTCCCATACTGTGAGAATGAGTACCCCTAAGGTCAGGATGAAGCATTTGAACAATCCTTGAAAGAACAAGTCTTTCAGCATCTTCCAAAAATAGGAGAAGGTCCTCAAAAAGACCAAGAATACCCTTCCTCCCACCCCCTTCACTCCAGCTAGAATTTATGGAAGGCAGTATGGCAGCCCCTGCAATGAAGGAACAGGAGTACATTCAACAGACTTCGGAGATTTCAGTCTGTCTGGAGACAGAACTCAATAGTTCTCATGAGCCCAGGTGGAACACAGATTCACCATAAGTCTAGCACATTCCTGGGAGAAGCTTAGACATGACCTCCCACTGAGCAAAGTTATAGTTGGAGATATAGGGCATATCAACTACCAACAACAGCATACTGTTGAAATATCAACAGCTTCCAATAAAGTAGGACTGAGACCCAGTTTCTGCAGCACTATGTGAACTTTAAAAGATGGTTAAGTTGTCCATCATGACAGCCACACAATCCTCAAAAAAGACAGCAAAGAGCCCTTTTACGCAAGAAGAGGTATGCCCACTAGCACTACTGAAGCATGCACTCGAAGACAGAATGGTAGTTTATCCAACATGGTCACCATAACACCACGCACTGCATTCTCTCTACAGATCTTTGCATTAGCTATATTCAGCAACTTGACCCAGTGAGTTCTCAGACCCTGTTTTACAAGTACTAAGCGAAACTGAAATGTGCCATTTACTCCACACCAGAGACATACTTTTAAGCTCTCTCTTACACAGAGATTATTAAGAGGACAGCAAACGGCATCTAGATGATCTCCAATGGCACCTGATAATGGTGGGTATGTCTGTTGCACGAAGAAAACCAGACCGTCAACTTAGATGAGTCAGACTCAAGAAAGAGCCCAGAAGACTTGATAGCACAGCATGTCTATAAAGAGCACCACACTCTCCCAGAAAAATGTGCATTGATTCTGCAGCATGCCCTTAAAATTCCTGAAAAGTCATCTACATGTCTATAGCCAATTCAGCCCACTTTCCTCCCTTGTCCAAAAGGCAACAGGCTATCTAAAGCTGATCTGACACCAGAAGAGTTACAGAACAAAGATGCTACTGGCTGATGATGCTTGGTGGTGGTAGCATCAGCCCACTAAACTCCAGAAATGAATGATATTAAGAGAAGAGCTCGCGTGACACTTAAGCCTTTGGCATCTACTGTCCTTGGGATAAAGCAAGGAAAAAAAAAAACCCAGCAGGGTCAAACACAAGAAAACAGAGGAATAAGCAAGAATGCGTGCACAGAACCAGAAGCAGGCAGCACATAAATATTTCCCCATCAGCATCAATATCTGTTTATATTCAGCTCAGTATTTCAAGTTGCTCCAGAAGACATCATGGTGGCAGTGCACATCTCAGCCTCAGCAACATTACAAAATTGACTTTAACAAGCATTTTGTTTTGGGCAGAGGAAGCGAAGCTGGAATGGCTACACTCAGCGTAAATGGACTCATCCCATTCACCAAACAAGATTCATGAGTAGTCACATGGCTCCTGGATCACTTGTCTCCTTGATGCTTCTCAAGTAAAAAGGAAAGAGGGAAGTATGAATAAACTATATTTTTGTTTGAGCGCTCAGTAACAGGGAGCAAAATACATATAACATTAGAACATATAGAGTTTCTCACAGATAATCCTCCGAAGTCTTTAACCATAGTACCATTCTTCCAGGAACTCCTGTCATGTTTGGCTAATAATTTCCCACTTAGTTGTCAAATTACATGGCAAAAGAGTGAAGAATTTTTTTTCAGGTTGTCGGTAATTAAGTTCTGTAATATTCGCATCTGAAAATCCCATGTCAGATCATTCTTTTCTTATATGGAGGCCTAACTTATTTCCCAATTTATTTTGAAGTCGTGTGCCCTACAGAGCTGACATTCATTGTTCTTCAGTCTTTACACGATAGAGCCAGTAAAAAAAAAAAAATAAATGTTTAACATCCGTGTTAAAGTAACCATTTATCATTCTCTACTGGCAGAAAAGACTTTTTAGATAATGTCAAAAGAACTTCAAAAGAACAGCTCTTGGATAAAAATGGCTCAAGCTACAGCAAAACATAAGAAAATGCTTTAAGAAATTGATTTATTTAAAATCACATTTCATTGAAATGATCAAAATTTCTGGTTTCTGTTTAAATTTGTGCAGAATTTTCCGACTCTACACCTGAAAATGTATTTTTTTAAAGCATCGTTTTTAAAGTGAGCCAGAACACTTGGTGTCTTGCTTAGGTAAGTCTATCATGAGTCTACTTCATCTTGCCAAAGCTTTTAGTCACTGCTTTTGAAGCCAATTATGAAGAAAACGCGCATTTTCAAAAAACAGAACAATTACCCCATTTACCCAGATGATATATCCACTTCCATGTGTTTACTGCATACAAGATGATACCATCCTGACACATCTTCACTCCTCAAAACTGATAATCTAGCAGGTGAGACAGCCACAGTTTTCCTTCAACATCATCACCTTAAAAGTAGCACAAACCTCTTTGACAGGAAAGCAGCAGTACAAGATTTTGGAATAAAGTTACCATCCCACTACCTCATAAGCATCATTTCAGTATTTGACTACTATTATCACACCTGTATATTCAAGAGTTGTATCAATCTCATAGAACAACAACTGTGAAACAATGCATTTGATCTAAATACACTCCACAAACTTCCGCTTAAAACACCCAGTAGAGAGTTCACAGCGAGTGAGCTTAGAAGACAAGGCTCTCAAACTACAGGCACGTATAAAGACACTATAGTACATACCAAACCCAGAAAAGCCAAAAGCATCTAGTCAAGCTCTGAATGCTCTACACAGCTCACTGAAGTTGGGGGTTATTTTATCATTAACTTTAATTGACCTTTATTAAAAAAGACATCTTCTCTCTCCCATGTTTCAATATGGGCTGCCAAGTATATTTTAATCCTTTATCACCCATCTGATCCAAGGCTTCGTTAAGCTAACAAGGATACTGCTGTCCAGTTTCTCTTCATTCAAAGCAGCAAAACATTAGCTGCCTTCTACCATAAGCACTCTGAGTTTCATTGAAATCACACTCTCTTCTCACTCTTTTCTCCACAAACTAACATGCTGTGTACCTGGACCTAAATTCAAAATGCTTGACACTAGCTGCTGCTGTTTAGAATAAAGCCACAGCTCTTGTTGGTGTGGAAATTTAATTGTTGCTGGCAGGTCTGCATAAAGAACGAACTTGTGTTGATCTCAAAAAAAACACAGGCTGACCATATTTCATTAATATTTCAACACATCATCTTCAAAATACCCTTTTAACCAAAAAGATCTTACTGACTTCTCCACTCATTTAGAACCATAAAATGGCTTGGGTTGGAAGGCATCTTTAAAGATCACCTAGTCCAATGCCCTTGCCAGGTATAGGGACATCTTTCACTAGATCAGGTTGCTCAGAGGCCCATCCAACAGGACCTTCAACACTTCCAGGGATGGGGCATCCACAACTTCCCTGGGCAACCTGTTCCATTGTCTCAGGACTTTAACCAGGATTAACCTATTCCAAACAGAGGGGTTTATTTTTTCTGTAAAAGATGGCTCAAACTACACTTGACAGCCAGTAGGCCAATACAGGCATATGGTATTTGTCCTTACAACTTAAGACGTTAAAAACACACACCTGAAGCAACACTTTGATTCAAACCATGAGCTGCACCATGCTCTCGGAATGGCCACAAACTATACTGAGTTCAACAAGACATCAAGGAATGAGAGCAGGAAGAATGTAACTATTAAAATGCACAGGTCTATTGGAAACTTTGTTAAACTGGATCTTATAAACATCAATCACCTTACCCTCCAAGGGTTCAGAACACAAGGAGGAAACTACACTATGGATCAAGGAGAGATAAAGCAACAAAATACATTTTCTTCTAATGCAAACCTGAAAAAAATGTATTACCAATTAATAAGTACAAAGAAAACATGGAAATGCTTAGGGTCGAAATCACACACTCAGGAAGAGACCTGAAGTGGTTGAGGGAAGAAAAAAAAAAAAAGGTTGACTGTGTTGGGCTACTAAACTTGCCGATTCCAATGGTAAAATAGGATAATTTTTAAAAATAATTTTATATTGAAATAGCAGAACATGAGTCAATGAAGGTGGAGAAAACCAACTCAAGAAACTGCAGTTTTAAATGGACCTACAGGCGGAAAAAAGTTACTGCAATTATGTCTACGAAAAAATGACGAAGTGGCAGCAGTTAAGATTAAATCACTTGAATAACAGCTTCAGCTGCAGAAGTAGTGGTTTTATTGGAGTGAGAATGGTAATTGTTCGCCATCTGTAAGAACAGGAATTAAAGGCTGGAAAAGGTCTACTTTCAAGGCACAGACACCAAGCAGTATATTGAACCCTACTTCTTTCAAAAATGTGAATGGAAAGATAAAATCATTAAAAAAACCCAACTCATCCAACAAGTGTAGCGTGCTGCCTAGCAACATCAGTGAAAAAATAATGGGTGTGAACAAGCCTCTATGATAATATTGCAATGAGAACAGGCCAAAAGTTCTACAAACCTGAAGTCTGACCTCAATAATAAAAATACATGCAAATTTAAAAGCGGCCCACTGAACATTAGCCCTCAAGTTTAGCAACAGATCGCTTTCAAACTTCGTAACACAAAACCAGTCGAACTCCCCACTTCCAGAAACCCTACAGAATGACAAATACAATAGAAGTAGCACAGAATAAGGGAGTACCAGCTGCTATACTGAATTTCTCCAAGTGATGGAGACAATCTGAAATGGCAAAAAGTCAAAAAGAAAAATATCCATTAGAGTAGTCAGCATCAGCTATCCTTCAGACATAAGAAATAAGCCTGAAAAATCATAAAAGTCATTGCAGCAATGACATATAAATGAAGTCTAGTGCTCAGTTTCCACCTCTCACAGACCTTTTATTTGGACAAAATTGTCAGTACACTGGAATCAATTTTCATTAACACGGAGCCCACCTTTACCCTGCCAAACTCACTGTTCTGAATAGATGTAGTTTCTCTGCACAGCCAACAGCACCAAAGTAGTTTCAATATATTAAAGCCCTTCACAATAAATGCTACAGCAAAGGAAGGAACAACACATGGCAGATTCTCAAGTAATGAAAAAAATCAAGTTATTCCTTGAGAGATACAAGCCAAAAAACCCACCAACCAAAACCCGAACATATGCACACATGCACTAAGTTAATGCACTTCAAAATCTTTTTGAGGGCTTTTAGGAGTTTCTTTAAACACTGCAAAGAAGACACATTTTACATATAAATATTCGTTTTATATGCCAAATGATTTGATTAACTTGTCTGTACAAAAATCATTAATAGTCAAAAGTACAGGTTTCAAATACAGAGAAAGGATAAGAAGTGTTTACCTTAAGTTTGAATTCAAGCTGTGGTAGAACCGAAAGCAACAGGTGACTGTCAATGTTGTATAACTCCAGAATCAAGTCAAACACGTGCTCTGACAGGTCACTAATTGATGTTTTACCAAGCATAAGGACCTGATTGAAGAACTGGAAGATAAAACAGAGTATACATCAATGCCAAGAATATATATATACACACATACACTCTGCTTGTCTACCACTAAATCTATCATTTAATCTTACATTTATTTCACCACTATTAAAAGAGATAAGGGCATATATAGATCAGGATTCTGTAGCAGAAATCTTAAATTTTTTTTTGCCTTCAATATTATACAAATTGGATGAAAATTTAGTTTATCACATCAGACCTACAAATAATTTAAGAACCACAACTTTAGAGGAGTTCCAGTGCATCAGATCTTTTTATAATAATGACTATATTTAGAGTTATTTCACTATTTAGAAAAACCACTTTAAAAAGTATTCTAATGCTTAGTCAAAACAAGACTGACACAACTGGCTAGTTACTACACTGCACCACTGACTGGTTAAGGAGTTGTAAACAGAAGTTTAGGAATTAATAACGGGATGTTCCAGAATTAATAATTACAAGCAGTGTAATACAGCTGTAAAACAATTATTCTTTCTTGATAAACTTGACAGGTTTGAGGGAAACTTCACACTTCTCATTAGAGAATATTATTGTCTAATATCAGATACTAATTCCATACTACTTTCAGCTATATCCTCTCATAAGAAATGGTAAGAAGCAACTAAAGAGGAATATACTACCCTCACTCATAAGGGCGAGGACACAATTTGGAAAGTTTTTCTTCTCTTTGGGTTACAGCAATACACAGGTCTGGATAAACCAATTATACCATTTCCACTTGCCCATAAGGCAATAGGATACTCTTAACTGGCACTTCAGTTTCCTATTCCCAAACTTCAGACAGATGAACATCATTATCCTCTGTATGTGACAAGTTTAATTATATAAAAAAACCACACCACACAAAAGGTACCAGTTTAAGATTATAAAGTGAACCCCCAAAAGTAACACAATAGAAAGTCACCAGTTTCTAGTAATAATAACTAGAAAATAACAGGAAGTGCATTTCATTAGACCTTAATGACTTCTACTGTCTTGCAGAAAAGTTTTCTTTTTCTGGATACAAAGTTGCCTGGAATGTATCCCTGAGGAGGAAACCAACTCCTACCCTGTCTTTAACACATTTTAAGAAAAAGTAACTTTCAAAACAAAGAAACCAGAGAGCATACTACTTCCTACTTGTGGGAAACCAAGAGCAGAAGACTGCATGTACATATTTTCCATATGAGCAAGATTCTTATTGCACAGACTTCCTTAAAACCGACCAAACGTCATCCAGTTTGTAATCTAACCTTACAGATGAACAACATTAAAAATGTGTTTCCATGTAGCAATACCTTCCCAAATAGCAGGTTTCACTAACAGGTTTGAAGATTTTTTTAAATCTTAGAAGGTACCCACTTTCCAAGTACCACAAGTGTTAGAAGTCTGAAAGCAACAAAAAGTACTGAAGATTTTCTATTGTTTTCAAGCTCCTGAGGTTTTGGACACCTGCCGTAAGACCTGTAAAATCCTTAACTACATTTAAAAAAAAAAAAAAAGAGCCTATTTTTTTAGAAATTAAGTTAAGAGTATATTCCTGTCTGATATTTACTTCCTCTTGCCCCTCTTTAGCAATGTCTATGATGTCTACACTCAACTTCACTATAATCCTCAATCCACTTGCTGTTTTCTCCCTTACTATGTATTCTTAGATACTCTATTCTCCATTTCCTCCTCTTTTCCTGTGACGACAGCACTAAAATTCTGCCCTGTCTTCACTTCTTTTAGTTTCTAAATGCTCTCTTCTTATCACAGAATGGTTTGGGCTGGAAGGGACCTTAAATATCTAGTTTCAACCCTCCTGCCATAGGGAGGGACATTCTCCCACTAGATCAGGTTGCTCAAAGCCCCAGTCAACCTGGTCTTGAACAAATCCAGTGTTGAGGCACTCAAAACTTCCCCGAGCAACCTGTTCCAGTGCCTCAACACCCTCACAGTGAAAAACTTCTTCTTAATTTCTGATCCAAATCTACCCTCTTCCAGTTTGAACCCATTACCTTTCATCCTATCACTATGTGCCCTTTTAAAAAGTCCCTCCTCAAATTTCTTGTAGGCCCTCTCCAGAAGGCCACAATGAGGTCTCCCCAGAGCCTTCTCTTCTCCAGGCTGAACAACCCCAATTCTCTCAGCCTGGCCTCATAGCAGAGGTGTCCCAGCCCTATGATCATCTTCATGGCCCTTCTCTGGACCCACTCAAACAGGTCTGTGTCCTTCTTGTGCTGTGGGCTTCAAAGCTGGATGCAGTACTCCAGGTGGGAATCTCACCACACCAGAGACGAGGGGCAGAACCACCTCCCTCAACCTGCAGGCCATGCTTCTTTTGATGCGGCCCAGGATTTGGTTGGCTTTCTGGGCTGCACTCGCACATTGTTGGCTCATGTTGAGCCTTTCAACCACCAGCACCCCTAAGTCTCCCTCCTCAGGATTACTCTCAATCCATACTTTGCCCAGCCTGTATTTGTGCTTGGGATTGCCCTGACTCAGGTTCAGGACCTTGCATTTGGCCTTGTTAAACTTCATGAGGTTGGCATGGCCCCACCTCTCAAGCCTGTCAAAGTTCCTCTGGATGGCATCCCTTCCTTCCAGCATGTTGAACACACCACACAGCTTGCTGTCATCAGCAAGCTTGCTGAGGGTGCACTCAATTGCACTGTCCACGTCACTGACAAAAATGTTACACAGCACCTTCCTCACTAGGAAAAAAGTTTTGCCACAGGAGCAATGTGTTTCTATATTTTTATCAGAACAATACGTGAAAGTACATTTGGTCTTCAAGTCACACTGAGGATTGAAGTGGAATGTCTCCCAAGATAGGAGAAAATAAACTACTCATTGCGCTTCAGAAAGCAAAATGGGCTTAGCAGTTTCTACACAGTAACTCCGAAGGACACGTTACACAGTGCTTCATTAACATAATTCTTTCAAAGAACAATTGAGAGTTTGTAAAAACTTATTTCACAGCTATATTTGACTATATGGAATTCATTCTTTTTATAATACAGCTCAGTTAAAAGAAGTCTTGATTTCCATATTTGTTTTCAGTCTTCACTTACATTAGTAATGTACGGTTCAATTGCTTGCGCTGTCCTCTTTAATAAAGCCTTGGCCAAATCATAGGCTTGCTTGTTTAAATTCTGGGGGGAAAAAAACGGAAATTTTTAAGCACATGCATTAATCCTAAAAATAAATACAAGATTTCAAAACTACTATGTACTCATAAATGCATTAAAGAAATAGTCTGTTCTTTTTATACTTTCAGTAATAAAGATAATATAGTAAAACCAAACCTAGTCTAAACAGAGCTTTATAGCCTCCACTGAAATTCCTGAGAAAAAACTCTTTCCTGGCAAACTGGGGTTTACTTTTCAGTTGCCAATCTAAGCTTGTCATTCAGTGAAGTCAGTTCCTGCATTTTACTACTCCTCCTTATCAGCTTCCACAAAAAACAGGAAAGTGATATAAAGTAACATCAAGGCAATTACAGTCACCACAGAAGCAAGACTCTGAACAGGACTGCGGTAGAAAGTAAAAAAACGTAAGGGCAGAATCATAAATACATCTCACCCATAAAAGCAAGAAAACTTCCTTTTAGCATAATAAGTAAACGACACATTGCCACACCCAGGGTATTTCTTTGCCTGCCTATGCTTGGTTCCTTGTAGCTTTCTGAATGAAAAGGATGATTTGCAAGGAGATGGAGAGTATTGTCTGTAATTTCAAGAACTGTATAGAACTATAGGCTTCTAGACAGTGGGAACAGATTAAAATTTTTTGTTAATATAAAACAGAAGAAATCTTTGGCTTGCCTACTGCTAGAACTGTTAGATGACTGAAGTCAAGACTGAAGATCCAGCCTGAAGTGACTGACTCAGAGCCACTACAGAAAGTGACTAAAAATCCCTATTCTAGAGAGATACTCAAATGCTTACATAAGATGCTAAGATCTTTGTAATTTCCTCTTCGCTTATCTAATCAGGATACAAGGGTCAACATTAGCAGTCTTTTTACAAAATGGTACAGCTGTTCCATGTACCAGAAAAGAGAAGCTTCTGCATGTGAGATTGCTCTTTATGATTAAGAAGCACACACAAAAAAGAAAGAGCCAGCACATTTCCACCTGTAGCACTGGTTTTCTGTTATTTAGCTAGAACTGTGACTGTTCAGGAAATAAAAGATATAAATAACCATAACAAGGAATGTATGCCACTTGCAATTCTTGCTCTGATCCTTTTTGACTTCCACAGTTCACCTCCACCCAAACAAAGAAAATTACTTTCGCCTGCGTTGAGGGAGCTCTAGATCATGAGCAAGATCCAATTTACGTATAAAACAAGTCCCAACAGCAGACCTAGCAGAGTTCCAACAAGCCGATCTGTTTTGATTCACATTAATTAGTTTCAGCTTTTATCTTTCACACAGCAGTTCATTCTATAACCTTTGTTTGCTGAGCTAAGTGCTAGAAGTAGCTATTTGCAGCCCTGAGTAACATACTCACATTACACTTCGTTCTACCTAAAAAAGCTGCAAAGAGGATAAAATAGTCTAGATCATTGGCTAAGGAAAGTTAGCTACTTTCTTCAGGCCTTGTGTACTTGATTTCATTGAGCAGATAGCCAGGGCCCTCAAATGTCCAGAGGCTGCACTTTCTGAAAATAACAATGCCGAAGAAGTCATAAAAGTATACAAGAAAGTTTTCTTCTCCCTTTTCCAGCTTCAGGATCAAAGCAGAAACAAGAAAAAGCAGCACTGCCTTAGTTTAAATGAAAACAGGAGCAACCCAGGCCATTACCAAATAGGTTCAAAGATCTTTTACAAAGCATCAAACCCATCTTTCTGACCAATTTAATAGCCACAAAGATAGTTTAAAAACTTTGCCTGAAGGAGAAATTTTATAAGACCTAAATTAGGAAACTTCTTCCCTATGTTTATCTAAATGCTTCTATCATCATCTTCTCTTCAATCTTTCTGTACATTAAAAAGAACAACCAAAAACACACATGTATTTCAAGATCTTTTAATGATTTAAGAAAGCCCTCATGATGGGGACAATCTTAATCCAATGCCTCTAAGAGCATGGAAGAACCAGGAGGGGGGATAAGCTTTTGAGAGTCCTGAAATGAGTAGAAACTAAGTCATCACCTGGCAACACTGTTTAAAGTAATCATTACTAATGACTACATTTTGAAGGAAAAAGCTGAAATAAGTATTGATGGATAAGGACAAACCAAAGAACCACCCATGAGAAGGCAGAACATCTAAAAACAGACTTACAGGATGCTGCAGACAGAACTTACGCCCTGCTCCCCAGAAACCTCCAGTTTTCTTTCAAAAAAGAATGTTAATAAACAGAATTTTATTTATTTCTTTTTTGTGCTTAGAAGACCTCCAGCAACAAGATTTGAAGACAGACCATCTTCATCAACCAAAAGTTCTCTCCTTTGTCTCTATTCCTACCATGATTTTTGGGAATATATTGCCAGCATTTCCAGCTTTTTACCTTTCTGGAAGACACTAAGTTTTGCCAACTCATTTTTCATACGTTTTCTTCTCTAGAATGTTTGACAAACTTCTACTTCAAAGAAGCAATGGCAACCTCTCTGACAGCATGACACAGACATTTTTGTGTTGCGAGAGAGAGACAATGGGCTCCAGGACAGTTTGCCACAGAGCCAAAAATGAGTTGTACTGGTACAACAGGGTTGGCAGTGGTGGAAATGCATACCCACCGATTTTTTAAGTCAGTTTTTCCAGTTGCCTCTCAATATCCAATTTAACAAACCTCAGAGAAATTAGGAGTGAAATAACTTGTACTCATTATTTAAAAGCAAAACACAGAAAAGAAATCCACATCCCTTATTTTAGGGATTTAGTTATTTCAGGATGACTAGATAGCATCAATCCAGTTCTTAATGTTTGAACCATTGAATCCAGACATAACATTTTCATTTAATAACTTTAGGCATACAATAAGTCTGTATCTAGAGCAAATATTCTTAAACATACATTTTAACATTATTTTATTGTAATGTGAAAAGGGTCTTCAGTGTTATTCTTACTATTAGCGGCACAGCAGCAGAGTTTGTATTCAAGAGCACTTGACAAAATAGTGCTAACAGATACTCTAGTTCTGCTGGAGGAAGGAAACAGGTTTTAAAGGATGCCTGACAAAGAAAAGCCTCCATTGAAGTGTTGCCAAGATAGATAACACTAATTATTAAGCAAGTTCCTAGTAGAGACAGTTAGGAATTTAATTGTCAATATCCCTTTTTTGACAAGATAAGCATGTAAAGCATGTGGGATGTGCAACGTGCGATTCCCTGTAGGACTCCTGAGGCTGAATATGGAACGTTCTGGCAAACGCTCAGGAAAATAAAGTACAATTTCCCTTCTAACACACTGCACAAACATGGAATTATTTATAGGTGGTGCCATAAAGGCTTTAGAATCTAAAACGACAAATTAAAAGGCAAAGGGAAACTTAAATTTTTCATGCCTTTTCATATTGACTACTTCTCCTTTGCTTCTTGTCTTTTCTGGGTTTAGTTTGCTATTTATTTCGTACCCTCTTAATATAATCCTAGGAAAAAAATTTCAGTAGAGTTCACAGAAAAGAAGAAACCACAAAAGGAAAAAAATTAAACATCATATAAATAAAGAGTTAAGCACATGATCAGACTAGCTAATTTGAGTGTTTTATTGACTTATCTGATCCATGCTGCACTACTCAAGCAAGCCCATGCATACTCTTAATGTAGCTCTATTTAATATTAGCATCAGCCACTTTCATTCAGGTTTATATCAATATGGCTTTTATGCCAGGTGAGTGAGACAGATGACAAACTCAAGTCAGCTAGAGCAGCTCAGACAACTTCAGCGACTACTAATCATGATAGACAGGTATTTGATAGTACATCACCTTCCTAGTATATGCTTCTTACGCCTGAGTTTTTGCAGCCACCTTGCTAGTACCACTGCTTATTAGACTTACTACTCAGGACTACAGACCATATCTGACATTCCTCTTTGGAAAAATATTGACCCTGGTTTTAAGAGGTAACAGCTTTGAATAAACCTTTGGTAAACTGTTCAACAAGTTACTACAACTCTTGAAAATAGTCATTTAATTTTTTCATCCATCCATCTTAAGTTGAATTTCAGCCACTGGACCTTAGCATCTGGGATCCAAAACTAAAGGAGCTGTTTGAACCTTCAGTTCCCAACATGCATTTTACAGACTGCTCCTCTGCTAAGTTATACAGATTAAGCTCCTCAAGTCTTCAACCTAGTGTTACCCAATACAACTGTCCATACACCAAAAGCCATGCCCAGCTCTGTCGCTATGTTCTAGAATATAGTAATTCAGTTGTTGTTGAATCTAGAATGCTCTCTCAAAAATTTGCAGATCTAAGCTAGTAACAGATCTATGCTGCTTCTACACCAAAAAATATTCTTTTGGACGGCAGGGACTCCGGCTGGATTCCCTACTCACCACTACACCAACACTTGCCATTACACCATTTTTGGTGGTCAGTCCGATTTTTCAATTTCCCCTTCCCACAGTCTGTACAGCTTAACAGCTACATCAGCGAAGATCTAGTTCTTATGATGGACATTATTCTTAACCCCCCTCCCTTGTAGTTTTGTGCTCAATGGACATGAGCAGAAAAATTCTCACTCTTAATTCATTACACCTTTCCAGCTGACATTTGTAAACACAGAAAGTGGTTAGATGACTATGTAAGCTTCAAAATTTGAAATAAACACTATATGAAAATATTGAGATGAAATAGAAAACTATTAGAAGCCTCTTTCCACTAGTATGAAAAGGGTTTAAAAAATTAGAACAAAAGGTAAAAGTATTCAGAATATGGTCTAAAGTTATGAAACTGTTTCAGGTAGAAAGATATAAACTAGTATCCTATTCAAAGAGCCAGTTTGATTCAAACAGAAGCAGAAGAAAATGCAAAAAACCAAATACCTTATCCTATTAAAATGTTCAAAAACTGTAAATCCATTATAAACCAAACCTGTTCCAATGTGATAGCCAATCTAACAGGATGCAGCTCATTAAATATGAGTCATAAAAACAGTACAGTCAAATCAAGTTGAATACATGCGACAACACAACAACAGATGCTTAACAACTAAGAAAATACCAAGTGAAGTATTTTGTGAAGTCTTTCTCTTGTTCCTTGAATTTCAAGGCTTTACTTTGTAAATCTTGATTTTAGCCGGAGAAATTTCAGCCTGGTCCTCACACAAAAGTACTAGACTCCTTGAAGGACACAGCTAAAACATTTCCGGGGGAGGCGGGGGGAGACTGCTCTATACTAAGCATTTAGTCTTTCACTGTCAATAGTAAAATAATTCATGTGCTGTTTATTTACTGAAATTGATGGTAAGGCACTGCTATTTTGTGCAGCTTGATATATTCTTCAGAAAGCACCTTACAAAAAGACTACTGGGTTTCTTCACATACACCGCTGTTTCACTGAAGAAAAACAAAGGCATTCTGAAGCCCACTTCACTTACTGTAGTTTCCGAAAAGTACGAGTAAAGTTAGCCCTTGCCTGAGCACACTTAAAACCAAATTCCGTTACATGGAAGCCAGAACTGTCCAAAATCCAGCTTAGCTTCTTAATTTCCCAGAAATTTTTTTGGTCATACACAACTCAAGTTGTTCTCTACAGTATGGCCCAAGAGATTACAGTAAGTCCCAGCTAGTTTTTCTGAACAACAACAACAAAAATCAGACTTCCTTGCTTTTTAAGCATTTAAGTGTCACAACACATGCAAAGTTAAGTTTTTCCTCAGCTGATCTGTAGCACGAGTTTGAACTGTTGATAAAGCATTACACCAATTAAAAACTTTCCAAATGATCTAAGTATTGTTTATATTAAGTTCTACTGGTATTGACTGTATATAAAACACACGTACAAATTCATATGACATTAAAGCTTCTAGATTACTATGACCACTGATACTTTGGTTTATGGCAAGTGAATCAAAACAAATTCCCAGCTACTAAAAATTGTTTGCTAAAGAAATACAAGTAATAGGAACAGATTTCCTACAGCTACTCTCTATGAAATCTAAATATCTGAATACATACACCCAACAAATCACAATTACAAAAAAAAAGTGACTATTAAGTCTTACCTTATGTGCTGGCACTAGATTAACTAACACTGTATCCAAAAGTTCCTGCGACACAGTATCTCCTTCACAAATGATGGAGCTCATCAGATCAACCATGTGCATGTGCACTTTTTGGTTATGACCATTGCTGAAATTGAAAACAAGAACTTAGTGTACTATTCATATAAAGTACAACTTCCACTCACTATGGCAATGCCAAACAACAAGGAATAACTAAATCACAAGTTTTCATATAAGTCAAAATACTTGAGTTTTCTTGGCTGCATATACCACTTCCCCAAGTGTTCTTGAATTTCATGACCTCTTCATTTACTACTGTAGTAAAAGAGTAAGAGAACTGCATCTGCCCCTGCTAAGAAGAAATACTGTATTAGAACATCCCTCCCCTCTACTCAACACTGGTGAGACTTTATCTAGGTTCTGGGCTTCCCAACACAAGAGACACGGACATCATGGAGACAGTCCAACAACGTGGGACTGGAGCAGCTCTCATACAAGGAGAGGCAACATCTTTTTTAACCCTCAAGAAGAGATGGCTTAAGTAGGAACTTAGCATTATGTTTAAATATCTGATGTTGGAAGTAAGACAGGGCCAGACTCATCTCATTGGTGTCCAGCAACTGAACAAAAGGAGATGGGCACAAGGTGACATACACAACATACTGTTCAAACATAAGAAAAATTTTAAATGTAAGGCTTCAGCAAGGCTTTTGCCACCGTCTCCCATAACATCCTCATAGCTCAGGAAGTGTGGGCTAGATGAGTGGACAGTGGGGTGGATTGAGAAGTGGCTGAATGACAGAGCTCAGAGAATTGTAATCAGCAGCACAGAGTCTAGTTGGAGGGCTGCAGCTAGTGCTGCTCCCCAGAGGTCAGTGCCATGTAAAGTTTTGTTCAGCATATTCATCAGTGATCTGCAAGAAGGGAAAGCACGTACTCTCAGCAAATTTGCTGATGATACAAAACTGGGAGGAGCTGCTAACACATCAGAGGCCTGTGCTGCCATTCAGAAAGATCTGAACAGGCTGGAGAGTTGGGTGGAGAGGAACCTAGTGAAGTTCAACAAGGGTAAGTGTAGGGTCCTGCACCTGGGGAGGAATAATCCCATGCACCAGTACACATTAGGGATTGATCTGCGGGAAAGCAGCTCCATGGAGAAGGACCCTGGAGTCCTGACGGACAACAAGCTAACCATGAGCCAGCAAAGTGTCCTTGTTGCCAAGAAGGCCAATGGTATCTGGGGTGCATTANAACACATCAGAGGCCTGTGCTGCCATTCAGAAAGATCTGAACAGGCTGGAGAGTTGGGTGGAGAGGAACCTAGTGAAGTTCAACAAGGGTAAGTGTAGGGTCCTGCACCTGGGGAGGAATAATCCCATGCACCAGTACACATTAGGGATTGATCTGCGGGAAAGCAGCTCCATGGAGAAGGACCCTGGAGTCCTGACGGACAACAAGCTAACCATGAGCCAGCAAAGTGTCCTTGTTGCCAAGAAGGCCAATGGTATCTGGGGTGCATTAAGAAAAGTGGGACCAGCAGATCAAGGGAGGTTCTCCTCCCCCTCTATCCTGCCCTGGTGAGGCCATATCCAGAGTACTGTGTCCAGTTCTGGGCTCCCCAGTCCAGAGAGACAAGGAACTACTGGAAGGAGTACAATGGAGGGGACTGGAACATCTCTCTCATATGGAAAGGCTGAGAGATCTGTGACTGTTTAGTCTGGAGACGAGAAGAATGAGGGGATCTGATCAATGCTTATAAATATCTAAAGGGCGAGTGTCAAAATGATTGGGCCAGANTGCATTAAGAAAAGTGGGACCAGCAGATCAAGGGAGGTTCTCCTCCCCCTCTATCCTGCCCTGGTGAGGCCATATCCAGAGTACTGTGTCCAGTTCTGGGCTCCCCAGTCCAGAGAGACAAGGAACTACTGGAAGGAGTACAATGGAGGGGACTGGAACATCTCTCTCATATGGAAAGGCTGAGAGATCTGTGACTGTTTAGTCTGGAGACGAGAAGAATGAGGGGATCTGATCAATGCTTATAAATATCTAAAGGGCGAGTGTCAAAATGATTGGGCCAGACTCTTCTCAGTGGTACCCAGCAGTAGGATGAGGGGCAACAGGCACAAACTGGAACAAAAGAAGTTCCACCTAAACATAATGAAAAACTTCTATACTGTGTGAGGATGATGGAGCACTGGAACAGGCTGCCCAAAAAGGTTGTGGAATCTCCTTCTCTAGAGACTTTCAAAACCCCTTGGACATGTTCCTGTGTAGCCTACCCTAGGTGAACCTGCTTTCAAAGTGGGGTTGAACTAGATCTCCAGAGATTCCTTCCAACTCCTACCATTCTGTGATTCTCTGATTCTGTAAGGGTGATTGAGCACTAGAAGGTTGCCAAGAGAGAGAGTCTCTATCCTTGGACATGCTCAAAACCCAACTGGTTACCATCCTGGACAATCTGCTTTAGCTGACCCTGGTTTGAGAAAAGTGGGGCAGACTAGATGATCTCTTGCACCACCTTCCAGTGTCCACAATTTTCTGACTCACATTTTTATAGTACCAGACCTCCAAATACCTTAGAATTGCACATTGCACCACTTATTTTCAGTTTCAAGAACAGAATAAAATAAATGCAGTAAAAGACAATCAAAGTAAGTTTCTTTAGAAAAAATTGCAATGTGTCTTGTTTAATTAAAACAGGCAAAACTGACAGCTTGTTTACACTACTGCCTTTAGTTAAACTGAATTACAGAACTGAACTCGTTAATGCTAGAAGTCACACAGAGTGAACGCTTAGGTTAGAAACACCTCAGCCATGCAATAATACTATAATTGGAGGTGACAATACTTACTTTATTACTGAAAACAGTGTTCTGTACAACTGTGTAAAAATTTCATTGCTGTCTTCTAATTCAAAGCATATATTATAAGACTTGACCCAAGCAATGTTCTGTGTTGGACAGGAAGAAATAAAAGGAGTAGTTAATACAAGATTAAATTGAAAAATTACATTTAACAGCTATTATGAAATACATTATGAAGCTTACCTCGAGCAAATAAAAATATCTATTAAACTGAGGGCTTTTTGTATCTTCTAAACCCTTAAGTTGCCTTGTTATGAACATAAATATATCCTGAAAAGAAAGAAGTGATGGTTAATCAACTGCAATAAAACTTTGCAAATTAAAATAATTACTGGTATTATTCATCACTATAAAATATGCAGCAACAGACACTGTTTCACTGCCCAAAAGAAGACAACCTACAAACCATCACAGAGAATGTCAATGAGTAATTTTTAAATGCTTCATGTTTCTTTAGAGGCTTGAGAAAGTCACCTTCTCCTAAGGAAGCAGAAGTTTTTCTTTACCAATGAAAACCACTCAACTTGACAAACAGAGCTGCAACTGCCTGACATGCTGCAGAAGTCAAAAGATTATTCAGAAAGTCAATGAATTTTACATTTTTACTTTATACTGCAATAGGTTTCCACATGAGGAGGAAAAAAAAAAAGCAGTAGGCAACTGCAGCTTTCCTAAGAACATTATATGTTTACACTGTATTGTTTGTGCATTTCTCCAGCATCATGCTACTGGCAGATCGCATCTCTTGCAAAAACTAGTAAATGAAGTTTCTCCTGCTTTCTGTATAAACTTTCAGTACCAGCAGACTTCTTCAGAAAGTCTCACAGAAAAAATTCAAGCAAGTTATAAGGAACAAAAAATTACAAACAGAATGCAAACACACAGAAAGTCTTTTTAAAATGCTTTTTACACTCAAGTAATTAATAGGTGGAAATTCACAACTACTATGTTAAACCAAAAGATTCAGAGGATTCAATTCACAACCTCAACCTTCTCTATATTTCATCTAACAATCTAGGTATAAATCAAATTTCAAAAGGTATCTGGTTGCCACAATAAATACAAGAAAGCCTTACAGATAATCCTGGGGGAAAAAAACTACCCTAGAAGTAGTCTAGAAAGCTTTTCTATAATAATTTTCAAAGGACCATTTCCCCTCACCCTCCCAGGAGATGGGCAAAAATTGGGTTCCTTTTTTCTATTGCTAAAACTACAAAATCCAGCCTTAATCATTAAGCTACACACTTACTGTAGTTCTAGGTAAAACCAAGAATTGGATTACGTGTGACATCATCACCTCATAGTAAACAAGCACAGGAAGCACGTTATTCAGAGATACAGCCACATTAACCTTTGAATGTGGATCAAGATCTTGCCTTTGCAGTATTAAGTAAGGACGTTCAGAAAAACCACTGTTTGGTTCACACTTCAGATCAACTACAGAGCACAGGAACTAGACTCTTTAGTTGAAATTGTACCAAAAGACAGAGTTCCAAGAACACACCTAATGGACTCCTACCACTAAAGAGCCTTCAGTCCGCAGGCAAAAGCCAGTCAGAATTCCCCCTTAACTGCTAGTGCCTGAAGCACTAGCAGGCCAGCAGCCCACCCAAAACGAGTTCCATCATCTGAAAAACTGGTACACCAGAAGATGCTGAGAAGTTCACAAGACATACAGAGTCTCAGTGAAGGATAAGATTCAGTTAAAGATGAAAGGGAGCATCCAAAACAATGACCAATGCCAAATATAAAAAAATACTTCACCTTAAAACTCATGCCCTCAGCACAATTATTCTGTTAAGCTTTACTTGTACAGGTGAATCTCCATCAGTTCATTGAACAAAGCATCTTTATGTTTTATCCTGCAGCTCAGTATGCAACACTCATTTACTGAAGGTGACTCAAACACCCTACTGAAAACTGATTTTCCTAATTTTTGTAAAGTACTCATCACTGTATTGTATATGAATACAAACATTAATGAACAACATGTAGTCTGACATCTGAATGCTTCACAAATAATACTAGCATAATCTGAAAAAGTAACTTAATCCTAATTTCACTTATTTTTTTCCTATTTCTGTTCTCATAGAATCACAGAATGTTCTAGGCTGGAAGGGACCTCTAGAGGTCATCTATCCAACTTCCCTACTTAAGTAAGGACAACTCTACCTAGGTCAGGTTGCTCAGAGCCTCATCAAGCCTGACCTTGAATGACTCCAGGGATGGGGCCCCCACCACCTCTCTGGGCAGCCCATTCCAGTGATCCATCACCCTCATGTTGAAGAACTTTTTTCTAATATCTAGCCTAAATCTATCCTTTTCTAGCTTAAAACCATTACTTCTTGTCCTATCACTACAAACTCTTTTAAACAGACCTTCCCCTGCCTTCCTGTAAGCCCCCTTCAGGTACGGGAAGGTCACTATAAGGTCCCCCTGCAGCCTTCTCTTCTCCAGGCTGTTTGAACATGCCCTTATAAACTTAAAACACGGGATAATGTAAACTTTGGCTGCACCTAAGGCAGTCCAACACTTTGCAAAGTGGGCAATAGGGTTTTATATTAGACTTCATAAAGCAAGTCTACATTAGAACCCAGACTCTAAAACCAGAAGTGCTCATATGTCAGCTTTAGAAAGACCATTGAGTACTTTTTTGTGGATAGTAGTTTTGATACCAATTAACCACATAATGGCTTCAGTAAGCATTAGAGTCATGGCTTTCACCACAGAATACATTCAGATAGTTGAAGCTCTGCTACCATATACACCCTTAAACATCTCCATTTCAGCTGAGCCAGACAGACAGTCCATTTGTCTGAGTGGTTTTCTTTGACAGATACCAGTGATTAGAACATCTTCCGCCCCTCCTCCCCACCCAAAAATTAGATTTGGGCTCCAGGCTTTCCCCAGATTGAGAAGGACTTTAAATTAGAAGCTCCCAGATCCCAGAAGAGCAATCCTGTTTCAGCTTTGCTTTTAGCTTACTCATGGCACTTGCCATCCCTGTTGTCAAAGCTCTTTCAATATTCAGTGAAGAATGTAAAATTTATACTGAAGATACACATAAAAGACGGAAACCTGGAATTCCAATCCCTTCTCTCAGTATCTCACTTGCATGATGCTTAAGTTATAAAGAGATCCAAAGTGTCTGAAGCAAGGCCAAAAACTTCAGATGCAAGTTCTCTCCTCTCAAGAAATTATCATTTTCAATACTTAAAAATCACAGAATCTTAGAATGGTCTGGGCTGGAAGAGACCTTAGAGATCACCTAGCTCCAATCCCCCTATCATGGACAGGAACACCTCCCACTAGACCAGGCTGAACAAGACCCCATCCAACCTTGTCTTGAACACATTAAGTAATAGAGCATCCACAACTTCCTTGTGCAATCTGTTCCAGTGTCTCAAAACCCTCAGAGCAAAAAGCTTCTTCCTAATTTTTAAATCCAAATCCACCCTCTTGCAGTTTGAGCCCATTACCATTTGTCCTAACACTACAAGCCCTTGTAAAAAGTCCCTCCCCAGCTTTCTTGTAGGCCTTCTTCAGACACTGGAAGGCTGCCATAAGGTCTCCCCAGAGCCTTCTCTTCTCCAGGCTGAACAACCCCAACTCTCTCAGCCTGGCCTCATAGCAGAGGTGTCCCAGCCCAATGATCATCTTCGTAGCCCTCCTCTGGACCCTCTCCAGCAGGTCCATGTCCTCTTCCTGTTGGGATGGACACAGTACTCCAGGTGGGGTCTCACCACACCAGAGTAGAGGGGCAGAATCACCTCCCTCAACCTGCAGGCCACGCTTCTTTTGATATGGCCCAAGATTTGGTTGGCTTTCTGGGCTGCACTTGCGCATCATTGGCTCATGTTGAGCTTTTCACCAACCAGCACCCCTAAGTCTCTCTCCTCAGGACTACCCTCAATCCATACTCTGCCCAGCCTGTATTTGTGCTTGGGATTGCCCTGACCCAGGTTCAGGACCTTGCATTTGGCCTTGTTGGACTTCATGAGGTTCAAATGAGCCCATCTCTCAAGTATGTCAAAGACAGCATTCCTTCCCTCAAACATGTTGAGCACATCACCCAGCTTGGTGTCATCCACAGACTTAGAGGGTGCGCTCTATTGTTCATCTTTTCCTTATTTCTCAAAATAGGTTTAGAAATCTACATTAAAAATGGAATTCTGAAATCTGCAGAGATTACAGAACTGAATGCTGACAGTGGAAGTTTCCAGTCTGTTCAGAGCTCTATCCAAGTGGTAGTAGTACACTTATACTGCAAGTATGAGATGAGTAAATTTTCCAATATTATATACTACAAAATTTGAAACTTAGTTGCATTTGATAGATCAAATTCTGTGAGGAGGAATATTATAATTTGGTAGCCCAACTCAGAAAGAGAGGGAAAAAAACCACCTCTAAGCCTAACAAGCAAGAGAAAACATACACTCAAAACTGAAGTAGAAATAAGGATGCCTCAAAACTTGACTTAAATAGAGCGGCAGTAGAGAAAGCTAGTGTTTGTCTCCAGTTGAGGATGGTGTAATCAATAAGTAAGGCAACTAGATGGTGTGTAATCAGAGGTGCAACAATTCAGAATCAAGAAATTACAGCTAACTGATCATCTGATCAAGGTTTATAAATATCTGAAGGCTGGGTATCAGGAAGATGTGGCCAGTCTCTTTTCAGTGGTGGCCAGTGATAGGATGAGGGGCAATGGCCACAATCTGGAACACTGGAAGTTCCATCTCAACATGAAGAGAAACTTCTTCTCTACTGTGAGGGTGATGGAGCACTGGAACAGGCTGCCCAGAGAGATTGTGGAGTCTCCTTCTCTGGAGACTTTCAAAACCCACCTGGACACATTCCTGTGTAACCTGCCCTAGGCAAACCTGCTTTGGCAGAGGGCTTGGACTAGACGATGTGCAGAATTCCCTTCCAATCCCTACCATTCTGTAATGGAAATCCCTAGATCTCTCTCCAGGATGTCTGGTAACAAAGGATGTACTGCAGTTGAAACTGTACTGTATGTCCTACTTATGAAGCACTTCTGGTGCGACCACTAGAACAGAAATTGAGTGATTTCCTCTTCATTGGAATACCTTCCACCATAACCACCGTTTTAGCCTACTGTGGAAAAAAACCACCAAACAACCAAAACCAAACCAAAAAGCCCACATACCCTTAAATCACGGAGACAAAAAATTATGTATTTTTCAGTGTTATTTTCCCCTGCAAGGTCTTCTAGAAGACTCAGTTCATCACTCTAGATTCAGACTGTGTAAGGGAAGTAGTTTGATTTTGTGAGTTGGAAAGAAAGTTAGACTTCTATTAAAAAATAAAAGAGAAACAAAACAATCTAAAATTTCATAGTTCTGAAACAAATGGGGCAGATCTGTACTGCCTTTTCAAACCTGGCATTCCTCTATCAACCATCTCCATCTAGTGGGATCAGTGATATCTGTAATTGCAGAATTTTACAATTCATACCAAAAATCATTATCCTCCACACAAAAATACTTCTTCGTTTCAACAGAGCCTTCATCTATCAAAATACAGTAATCATCTCTTGGTAGTTTAATCAGAAACAGCAGGGGTATTCTCCCAACTTAAGAAATTAGCTATCTTGCAAAAGGTTATGAGAAAAGCTACAGACATATCAATATTTTTAAAGTAACTGACAACTATCTGCAAAGCCCAGTGACAGTTCAATAAAATATTTATTTTCAATACAAATCCAAAACTCTACAAGTTAAAGATGTACTATATATCACTTTATTTGATGAGCATTTGACCTGATCAAATACCTCTATCCCAGAATCAAGCAAAAACCTTGGATTGCTTAGGCTAAAGGGAGGAAGAAGTTATAATAAATTGTATCAATCATTCTGTTTAAAAACCTGGTGTGGAAAAACAGATTAATTCAATTTACCTTTAATTTATCTGGTGAAGTATATGGAGCTTCAGGGGCATAAATTCTGAAAATATCAGCAAGACAACACGCTACCAACAAACGTACATCCTTATCAGGATGTTTGAGGAAAAAATCTGAAGCAAGATGTAAAGCAAGATTTAGGTAGAGCTCCTTTTCTTCTTCAGAGTCCTGGTCCATATCCATGAAAGTTTTCACAACCATCTAAAAAAAGAGACAGACATTAGCACTTAAAATCAAGTACTCTGTGTAACAGGGTCCTTTACTGAAAGCTCCTCCTCTGATTTTGTGCAGCTTCTATCAGAAGCATTATTAGGAATGTAGTAGTACTTGAGTAACCAACGTCTTATTTTTCAGGGTACAGAAAGGACCTACTCAGGTCCTCTATCAGTTGTCCTAACACAGCAGAATTACTGAAGTCTAGCTGTAGGACCTCATGTATCTTTTTGAGAAACCATACAATCTAGTTGGCCAAGTCAAAAAAACACAGTAGCATTCACTGTTAACAGCGATTCACTGAAAAATTTAGAAAACAGCAAAACTTTGTTCAAAGTATTTCTTTCTCCCTAAAGTATTTAGGGTTAGAATTCATTTTCCCTCTATTCTCTTTCAATGTCAGGGTTTTCTCTACTACTGCTCTGAGGATAAGTTTATCCCCTGTGCTATCGAGAAGCAGAGCACGCACTTTCAGTGGAAACATGTATAAATCCAGGGCAGCCCCCAGTAGCATGTCCAACGGGACTGAAGTGCCCATTAGTACTATTGGGATCCAGTAGACTGAAGTTGTGGAAGAACAACAACAACAAAAAGTCTGGGACACCAAGTATTTAACACCCTAAATAGAACAAAAACAACAAAAGCTATCATTAGTAAGTGCTAGTTGGTGAGAATTCTTATATTAAAAAAATAAAAGGACAAAAACCTATGCATTTCTCCAAATTCTTATTTGAATCACAGAGGCAGAGTTATTTTAAGGAGTTGAACCCTCATTAAGATTAACAAAACGGAAATAAAGACTTAATTACACAATCCTGAGAATTAAAGTCAAAATGCCCATCTATTTCACCAGTGCAAGAAGACAGATTTTTCAAGAGTAATGATCTCAATGAAATTCCTCAAAAAAACAAAACAAAAACCAAAATTGGAACTCCACAAGTTATTTTACTTTGCTATGCTTTGTTTTACTTTTCAATTATTCCCCTCACCCAAGATTTACTATAATTGGTCAGGTAGCAACAAATCCTTATCTGGAAAAAAAAAAACATAACAAAACAAACCAAACTTCTGTATAACTAGGACCACATAAGAGAATCCTTTACTAAAAGGCACAGAAGATTAGAGATTAGTGGCTTATGCACAAACGTAATCTACATTGTGAGAAAAATAAAAGTCATCCCCAGTCAGACACAAGATGAACCATTTGAAATGCACTGGTGCCCTTACACACGATTAAAGTAATTCTAAAAATCAGAATTGTTTTCACTTCTGTGGAAAGCAGTTAGATCTATGTAATTAACAAAGTAATAAATAAATACTCAGATGTCACAAGAGTTCTTGCAACATGCATGTTTTCGGTCTTCTCTAGAAACGAACCTTTAGTTTCTCTTCTCTGACAACATAAACTTCGTTAGTGGTAAGGACAACAAAAAAATCACTTATCTTGTCTCCAGAGCAATCTGTGACAGTATTTTTTAAAAACCCATGCTTGTTCTCCTAGCATACCTTTCTAGGTTCCTCTAGGTTAGAGGATTTCCCATGTCTGACATTGCACTCGGGCCACCATGATTAATACTCTTGGAGCTTCATCTTCCAGATGTGGCCCATATTTCTTAACCCATTCAATTTTTCCTACATGTTTCTACAGTAATAAGCTTTGGAATTTAGTTTTATATAACGTATGGAAAAGTATGTTATTACATGGCTGGTCTAAGAGAAATACATTTCATCAGATTATGCCTTGGTTCTTATTAAGAGAAAATCTAGAAAAATGCTCTTCTCGCACTATTCATCAAGTGCTTTCTGTCATCACTGCTAGTTCATGAATCCCTTTAGTTTCTCTCTCCTTTCTAAATCCACTATAACATGGAGATTGTGTGGATCAGAAATGCGTAAAATTCGAGGTAAATTATGCTAATACAGAAAAACACTGCGTATTTTCCATTTTATTCTCAGATTTCCCCATAATCTGTATCTATATAAACATATTGTCACATATATAAATATATTACGCAGCATACAATCTGCTTGTGTAAATCAACAAAACCCACAGAAAAGTGCTCCTTCCCTAGTACTCATATGAAGTTGGCAGTCAGGGAAATGAAGAGGCCAATAGTTCACTTATTTATCGATGATTGTTCTTTAGCATCTGTAACTGTGTTTATTCTATAGGTCTATGTCCTCCATACAGGAAGTATCGTATCTGATGAATGCACAGCCAGACTAAACAGCTGACAAGAAATGCAGGACATCCTGTAAAGCACACTTCTCCTGCAAGGCAGATCAAGATGACAGAACAGAAAGGACTGGACATTCAAGGCCAAAAATGAAAGGAAAACGTAGGGTAAAATGTATCATGTGTGCACTTTCACAAGCTGAAAAAAATATGCAAGTGCTAACAAGTAATTTCTTCTGTGAGGAGTCATTCATACATAAAGTTATAAATGTCATCTTCTATTCAACATCATAGAACAGACTAGACTAAAGTCTACCAACCCAGCTCCCAATGACAGACAGGTTACTGGGAGGAGAGGACAAAAAAAGAATCCTTCTGTTTGGGAGTTTTATGGTTTTGTTTGTTTGTTTACTAGTAGTTCCAGCTGACTTAAAACTACTTCTTAAGAAAACAGACTCCAAATTAAGATCTTCCAGCCGTTAGATCACTTAGTGCTCCTCTTTCACATCTGTTCCCTCCTGTTCCGCAGGGCAAGCCCTAGATGCAGGCATTCCTTCTGCACAATACTAACAGACTTGCCTTTTTGTGAGAGTACGTGGGGAGGTAAAGAACATAGTAGTAACGTAATTATCCCCCAAATCTCTCAACCTTCCTGTACAGTTAGGCCAAATAAAGTGGTCAAGAAATCCAGGAGACGAAAATACATAGTATAATCAAAGTCCACCTTCATTACAATACAGGCTACAACAATGAGAATAAAGTGTTTTACAATCAACCGAAAGGGCATAGATGCATGAAAAGGAACGCATTCTAAGGCATCCATATTATCTCCAAAATTAAGTTATCTTTTCAGTGTTTTCCAGTATCTTCTTCTCTAAAAGTACTGACTTACTATAGGAACTGAAATAAAATTTTAGTATATGAAATTAATACAGCTTATTTCTATTTATGTTTTAACAACTCATTTAAATGGTTTTGGACAAGTCACTTCAAGGAAGTGATGGAACAGAAGGCACTATAGCCAACAAGTTCTTCCTCCTGAGCACAGAAAATGTAAAGTCCAAAGCAAAAAAAAACCAAAAAAACACAACACCCAAACAAAAATCCTTTCAGATAGAAAATACAGTAATAGGATCACTGAATGCTGTATAAAAGAAACTTCAATCCACCAATAGTTACTTGCTTACTAACCTTTAGCCTTCTCACCATCTCTTCTTTAGATATTTTATCAGAGATTTCCTTGACTCCTGGAGGGTATGTGATTTTCCCATCGTTGGCTCTCGTCTTTGAATGAGCCATGATTTCACGGTTTTAAAACTGTGGAAAGAAATTAAGAGGTCAATGTTGTTTAGCCAGTTTATCTCTCTGGTCCTACTTTTACAAACAAAATCTTCTCTAGAAATATACTAACAAAACCCATACAAACAAGGAAAAACCTGGACATTTTTATTGTCGTCAGTAATCTATATCATGGCAGAGAGCAATGGTTTTGATATTCAGGTAGATTGTCCTATACCACAATAAAACTTTCAAGAATTACGGAACAGAAAAAAGCTTAAACTCCTCATTCCTGAATGTATTTGATCTTTCCACTCAGAAGCAACCAAGAATCTTCTTATCTTGCTGTATGAACAGTTTCCACAACTGGGCAATAATAAATCCTATCCAGCTTGGATTTTTACACTCTGAGAACAGACATCTGAAGCAGAATTTGTGTTTTCCAAATGATTAAATAGAGCACAAAGTCCCCAAAAGTCTAAGTAGGGATGCTGCTGAAGTGTTACACATTACTAATTTTAAATTTGCCATTACTGCTAGACAAGTAACAGATACAGAATGAAGGAGGGATAGGAACAGAGCAGACCAAATGGATGTCTTTCCTCTATGCCATAAAGTCATGTTTTTAGGCAAAAGACTGCAGATAAGCACTGCTATCTTCTTCCTAAATTCCAAGTATGAAGACAACTCAGCTACTTGGTTTCTCAGTCCCTTTAAAGTGATGCAAATGCAGACTGCCACCTAATCCATCCTAAGCTACACAAAGTTCCACCAGTGTAGAGATGGAAGTTGGATCGAAAGCCTTACTTACATAAAAGCAATCAATATAAGAGTGAAAAAAAAACTATATGGCATGTATTGGGATGATCAGGAATCTAAAGACAGTACCAGGGTAGTTACAAGTCAAGGATGTAACAAAAGAAATGAACTTTGTCATTGCCTTGATATTTTTATTTATTTAGAAGTTTTAAACGCTTCCTCACAGTCACCACTTTCCTGAACTGTAAATTCCAAGTCAGGCATCTTCTTCCTACTGACCTTCTACACAAGGAGGGTCTATGCACACATAAAACTTCTCTGAACTATAACATCAGAAATAAGAATCAATCAGAATCCACAAGAAGAGATGGGCTAGAAGCATGTTCTGTAACACGATGGTGTAACCTGCTGTAACTGAGATTTACTGGCCCAAGCCAAGGTCATTCTACACTGAAGGAGAACATGAAATATACTCATCCACCCACCCTCAAAAATATCCCGACGTGTTTTGTATTCTTCAGTCCACATTTCACAGTGACAACCTAAGTGACAGATTTTGCTTCATCTTTACTAATATCTTTTACAAAACAAAAAGTTAACGTTGACTTACAAATAATTTTTGTAAAGAATACAAACAGCTCAATGCATCTTTATTTCACGAAATCAGGAAAATGAACACAATCAGACGCCATTCAACAGGCACAATGGGCAACGCTTTTCAATAGCTACAAAACAGGCAGCTCGGTTTCTCTCATCTTCTCTGCACCCGTTGACCGGAGTGTTATGAACTTGCAGTTATAGGAAAAACAGATAATGAGAAAGCTAGGATGGAACAAAACTCACTGAAGTAACTTTTTCTGATACTCCCAGGAAAAATATGATGCCACATTTCTCTCTGCAATATTTTTTAAAGCACCGTCAGAACAGTAAGTTTAGGACTCCCAAGAGATGTAGTCAAGTTCACCCTTCTTTGTTTGACGTAGATATTCCATTCTAGCTCTTACATGGGGTGATGTTATGTATCGGAGCCAAGTTCACTTTTAACAGCTCATCATAGCAGAAGGGAGTCTTGCTCCCCCCAGTCCAATGAAGTATAAAAGCATAAGATGCTTTGCTGGATCAACCGAACTCACCAACTCAGAAAAACTAAAAAAAGTCTAATTGTTTTCAAAAAGCATGTGACAAACATCAAAGCAAACTCAAGGGCGGGAATAGGAACTAAGTGAACTAAGGAAAAAAACCTCCTCTTTCCAATGGTAGACAGCTGTCAGATCAGATCAACTGAAGAGGAAACTTCATTAGAACGTTGTGATAGTCCCATTTGGAGCACATTTGGAAATAATTCAAAGACTGAAACTCATATTATGGCCCAGGTGAACAGTCCAGCTGACATACAACCAAGCTTTTAGGTCTGAGTGGCATCCAAGGTCTCAGTTTGAAACTGAACATCTGTATTGTGTTTACATGGCGAGGTTTTGGAAGCAGGGGAGGCTGCAGGGAAGCCTCTGTGGGGAGAGATCAGGAGCTGCCCTCATGGCAGACAGAGCCAGCTCCAGCATGGACTCACCTCTGGCCAAAGTTGAGTCAAGCAGTGACTCTGGTGGTGCCTCTGTGATAACGTATTTAAGAAATGGTAAAAAAATGCTACACAGCAGCTAAGAGAGAACTGAGAAAAACATGAGTGAAACAACCCTGCAGACACCAAGGCTAGTGAAGGAGGAGAGGGAGGAGGTGCTCCAGGCATAGATTCCCCTGCAGCCCATAGAAAAAAAACATGGTGACTAAGGTTGTCCTCCTGCAGGTCATGGAGGACCATGTCAGACCAGCTATCCACACTGCAGCCTGTAGAGAGAAGCCCACAATGGATCAGGCTCCTGGCAGGACCATGACCCCATAGGGGATACACACTGGAGCAGTCTGCTCCTGAAGGACTGCACCTCATGAAAAGGGCCCGTGCTAGAGCAGTTCATGAAGAACGGCAGCCCTTGGGAAGGACTCGTTTTGAAGACATTTGTGAAGGACTGCATCCCTTGGTTAGGGTTCACATTGCAGCAGGAGGAAAAAGTACAAGGAAGGAGTGGGAGAGATGAAGGGTTATGAACTGCCAACAACCCCTCTTCCTGATCTCCCCTGCTCCCAGGGGAAGAGGGAAGGTAGAAGAGTTGGAAACGAAGAAGTTGAGCCTGCAAAGAAGGGGGGCTGGGGAAAGGGCACGTTTAGTTTTGTCCATTTCTCACCATCCTGCTCTGTTCTTAATCAGCAATAAATTGATCTTCCCGATGTCAAGTCAGTTTTGCCTCTGATGGTTATTGCTAAGCGATATCCCTGTATTTATCTTGACCCATGAGCTCTTTCATCTTATTTTCTCCTCCATTCTGTTAAGCAGGGGGAGTGAGAGGAGCTGGGTGAGCAGCCAGCTAAGGTTAAATAATGGGGCACATAATAATTTATCCCTCTCAGTAGTACCAAAAACACTGAATAGGAATTAATTTTCTGTAGAACAATCTAACCTTATAGGACCAAATATTAATTTTTACAAAGGTTCAATAAAATAGCTGATTACTAGACCATAAGGGACAAAGAAAAATACACCTTTTAAACTTCTTATGTAATACAAATTTGCAGAACACACCAAGAACTTTTTCAGGATTAATGGTAAGCTTTACTGGGAAAAAAAAACCAACAATCATTGAAAAGAAATAGTACAAAAACTGCTATCATTCAACAAGAGAAAATTCAATGCTAAGATACCCCCTTGTACAACAGTTACCACTTGAACCATTACCTAAAGAAAACTATATTAGCTTGTTACACTCCATTGCTAGAAGTTTCTGCTCTTCTGGACTGCCAGTGTAGCAACGCATACCCAGCTCTGTCAAAATAACCTCTGCTCAACACTTAGTATGATCTAAGAACTGGGGAGGTGGGCAGAGGGGAAGGATGTTTTTAACCTGACTGTAGCCAAATGAAAGTCTCTGTGATTGCACATAACAGTTACACCAGCTCTCTCCGTTAACTTCTGCCCAGGAAAAAGACGACAGTGACAGGCAAGAACAGCAGCCTCAAGGCCAGCTGTATCTAGAACATGTTCGGGTATGAAAATCCAAAAGCCAGTAAAGTGATATACACTCAGTTTCAAAAAGCTTTTTAGATTTGTTTTTAAATATGCATTGTCTTTTGGAATACACTGAAAGAAGACAGGCATTTTCAAAGAGTTGCCCTTTTTCAAAGTTTCTTTGAAATTCAACACGAGACTCAGTTGACAGAGTTTTAACTTTTTAACAATTGAAACTTTAGAAGTTCTCCACAATGCTTTCAGAAATCCAGTATTATTCCATATGCACAATCAGAAGGCAAGGAAAAATGAAAATGCTCACATGGACACCCCTAAGGCAAGAAACCACCCTAAACACTCAGATGCTTTACACCAGCCATAAATCTAAGGTTATTAACTGATCAGTAAGATGTGCACTGCTTCTGCTGTTACATGAGAACAAAAACCAGAGATAAGTATAACAAGAAACCTCAACAAATACATAAAATAAATGCTAATCCTAATACATAGGAATAAAAATCATGACTCATTCAGGCTTTGGTTATATTAAGCAGTACTATAAGCTAAGTCAAGTCTTCAAAAACTAAAAAGAAAATAAACATATCTAAAGCTAATATAGCATTTAAAATATTAATTCCTCTCCTGGTATAGAATGATACAGTGGGACTTAATAGGTCTAGGCACTGCTGCTTTCAACACAGAAGCACAATTGCAACTACAACTTGTAAGACTTGAAATCAGAAACCAAGAGCAAGTCTATAGAAGTATATTGAAAAGTGATAATGTATAAAAAAACCTTGACAAATTAAAAACTAGACTATGGGGGGTGTGCATGGAAGAAACTAGTACAAGACAATAAATTTTAAAAGAAAGACAGATGACAAAATGCATACTCTCTGTACAATAACAACAGGAAAATTAAAGTACAGAAAAAGCAACAAAAGTGGAAGTTACATTAAAACAGAATGGACTAAAGTAATCCACCTCCTGTGAGAAAAGTTAAATTGAAAAATCGTATTTAATGTAAAATTATCATCAGCCAGGTCATAGGTGGGGCATAATTCATTAAACAGAGTTAATTAGTAACAAATACTATTGTCAAAATTTGATCAAAGTCAAATAAATAAAATACAAATTAGTAGTTCTGTACATAATTAGCAGGACCCATTAGCTACTCAGTTCCAGCCAAGTCTACTGTCCATTATACTAAATATTAAAAGATCCAATAATCAGATGGCTTCTATCTAGTACATATTTCTTTAGGAGCAGTTTAACTTCACATACTCTACTTGCTCAATAGTATAAACTACAGATTACACGCAGGCAAATAAAACATGGCTTGGTAACTTGCATACTAAGTACCTATACAATATATTTAATAGGTCAATAAATATCATTACAGGATGTTAAGTCAATGATCTAAAAGCAGGACTTAAACCACACTCCATTTGGTTGTATTTTGTTTGGAGGACAGTTCACATTGCCCATGGCGATTTAATTAACTGTACTAATCATTAAACAAACTATGCTTTAACATACATGAAGTCACGTGTCAACAGTACTTTTTCAGAGATTCATACATGTCTTCAAGTCTTAATCCTTCAGATACTTTCGTGGAAATCTTTTCTAAGAGATTAAGCAAGCTTTAGCAAATCAATTCCTACATCCCTTGCAAGACTGCCTCCCGCTTTACCATTGCTGCCTCTTTGAAATCCAGAATCCAAATGAGGACATAAAAAGTGACCAGAAAGTGATCAACTTTGCAAACTTCACCATTCTCATTTTTCAGAACTTTCACTGAACTATACATAATTATTTATGCAGTTACATCTTGAGATCAGTATTTTTAAATTACATACTAAAAGAATTTAAGAAAGCTTATAAATATTCGTATACGTCAAATTTGTGTGCTTTTAAATCTATGTTTGCAGGACATTTTACAATGAGCTGCTGGGAATAACACTTTCTGCATACTGACAAAGCTATTAGAAGCCTAAGTGAATTTAATAAATTGCAGGCATCAAAGAAATTTGCAATATGTAGAAATTTAAATGTGTTTACAAAGTTCATATCACCCCAACAACAAGAAAGCAGCCAGGAAAAAGGATCTGCAAATATTCATCAGCCTGATCTCCACAATCGAGCATTACGACCAGTAGCCTCTCATTGTCAGAAGCCATTCAAGCAAAAATATAAAGACAGTTTAGAACACCCAAGAGCATCTTCCCTAAATTGTTTCAGGCAATATTGCGAGAAATTAAAATATTTTTCATCTCAAACTGCAATACAGAGCTCACTCCAGAGCTCTGTTCCTCCGTCAACATGCTGTTCGTCACTTCTTTTTATTACTTATATCCAGGTGGTTTTATTTTTGCACCCTCTATAGGTAACATAGTGGTATGAATAAATATAAACAAATACTTTGAGAGCACTAACTATGGTTCAACAATACAGCATGTATGAAGGAATTGGCCAAGCTGCAATTTCCACAAAAGATGCAACAAGGCATTCTGAAGAAATTACTCAGCAACTTACAGAAGCAGAAGAAGCAGGCCTCTTCACACTTCAGCAGAATTATTAATAAAACAAAAATAATTTAATGATTTAAGGCACTTACTAAAATTTTTACATCCTGGTAAATTCCCACTGTGTATAGCTGATTGACAACAATTGATCAAGGGGAGAAGTGACTCAGGTGTTAAAGACTTTCATTATGGAAGCATCACTGAATTAAATCTATTTCCATAATAAACCTACTGCTAAGAAGTTGTAACTCAGCTATAAAAAGCCACTCCAAGCTACATCTTGGCAGTTAATTTTCTGTTGTTGAGTAAAATACAGAACTCTAGAGCACTGGACCAAGTGTGCGCATGTAAATCCAAGTCATTTGTCATTTTTCATACTGATTCAGATATAATGTCTAGATGAATACTTTCCATTCTCTTTTACAAGTGTTATACTATGTTATACTGTTTACTTAACTATCATTAAATTAAGATACTGGTATTATTCATAGTATCAAGAAAGCGTTAGCCTTCTATTTCCATAAGGCAGCGCTATGTATAGTAAGGACTGATATGGGAAGAATTTACAGAAACCACTAATTAAAGGTCTTCTGGAATGAAGAACCACAAGATAAAGCAAAAGTAACACTCTCAGCCCAGTAAGTGACATGAAAAGTACTGGGTTTCATTACAGAAGTCTGGCTAATAATAATCCTTTGACAGTCAATATGTAAGTAATAACACCGGTTTAAATTGGGAGACACTATTTTTCAACCTTCCATTAGAAAATATGGCAAAGCACATCAAGTTTCTTTACTAACGTATTAAATAAACACTTTGTGGGAAATTAAAAGATGTGCAGATAGTAACTGTGCAAGAGGAGATATTTTCATAATGTACAGAGGATTTGGAGGATTCAGGAAAAGAACTAACACAGAAGACTAAAGAACAAAACATGAAGACAAGTCATGACACCAAAGTCAGAACATGCACGCTTAAAAAACCTCAAGCAATTTACACAGAATACAGTATTCCCCCTTGCAATCAGTTAGGAAATGACCCCAGGGAAGTCTCCATTTCTGCTGATAAGATTTTTTCAACTTCATTAGAGAAAGTGTCCCAAAGATTAAGCAACTAGCCAGCATTCAGTACCAACTTCTCAGCATACAGTTCTCTCCATTGGTGTTGCAGACACTTGCAGCTTCCACGAGATGAGCGGCCCAACTTGTAAATTACAGCGTTTTTTTCAGATGTGATTAAAAAGCAAAAAAGGCAGCAATAAAAATTGCCTTTTTTGCTATCTGAAACAGTATTTCACTGAAAAAACCCAGGTTAAAAAAATATGAGAAACAATATAAAAAAACTCACCACTGAACCAATTAAGAACCTAAGGAAAGATGAAACTGCCCTGTTATTGTGAGATCTCAGCCTTCACACTTCTACCAAAGACTAAGTGGACTGTGGGCATTACAATTAGAAGTTCTTATTTCTGTGCATGGCTGCTGGAAAAGAAATGGCAAAGAGATAAAAACTGGAAGGCTATAATAAAAGATTCTGACACAGAAAGAAAAAGGCAAAAATGTAACTGACCAAAGAAATAAAATTTTTAAAAGTATAATTGTTTCACAAATTGGAGAAGAGTGTAGGCTGACAAAATAGGATGTAAGTAAAATAGACACCTACAATATATTTGTCAGCCACATACTAGGGAAAAATATTCCACTTCATTGCTTGTTAGGTGGTCATGTTATGCAAACATACTACATAAAAGTTTAAAAAAGGCAAGCGCACAACAAGCAGACTATGACCAGTCCTCAGAGTGTTTAACATTGAATGCAAATTGAGTGAAATAACAAAAATGGTAATATTGCAAAAAAAACCACAATAAAGCATTCAAATCGGCGGGAACTTAAATTTGGTTGGACAGGAGCACAGCACTTTTCACCTAATACATTTAATAAACAATTCCAGGCCTGTTGTAATTTATTTTGCTCTACGAAATCACAATTCCTTAAAGAAATGGAAAAAGAATGCACAGAAAGGGCTGGAAACAGGCAGGATGTTAGCATACTCACAAAATCAGAAATGTAATGTTGGATGTACAGCTTGGATGCAGAGAATCTTGTGAAAAGGTAACACTTTTCCAGGGAGTAGGAGAAGCAGGGAAAAAGGCAGGTAAGGAAAACAGAGGGAAGTTTCAGTAAGTTTGAGAAAAAGCCATTCCATTTTGGACAATGACCTTTTCACCTTAACCTTCAAAGGATGAAACCTTCTCACACACTAAAGGTCACTACCAAACATTATGAACTGTAGCTACAGCAAAGAGGCTGCTAACACTTCTTAAGTTTTCTTGATAGTCTCTATTAAACAAAAAAGCCCAAAAAACCCCACAAACCTCAGTCACTTCAGCTTCAAAAAACCTGAAATCCTTACATGATATAGTCTATGTAAAGGATGCTCAGGTGAGTGTTAATGGCTCAATCATGTCCCAGAATAAATCCAAGATGAAGTACACGAAACTCAGTGTATCACAAATCTGACAAAGCCCTCTGAAAGAAAAAAAGAAAAAAAAAGCTAGTTTCCCTATTCTCTAGAATACCAGTATCAATTTAGGAAAGACAGCACTCGAGTACTAGAGCATAATTCTCTGCCCCCAAGAAAACTTGCCTAAAGCTTCTGAAAAGCCACATGAAACATTCTCTATGGACTCTTTATTTTAATAATAAAGCTTACAAAAAGTGTCTTTATTGATTATGTCCATGCCTTCACAGACTATTTCAGGATAATCTGAATAGAGTTTAAGAAATAATGCAGTAAAAAAAAAAAATACCTGGAGTCTACAATAAGGGCATTGTCCAAGCAAGACTAAAAAGTGCATATATTGACCTAACTCAAGAACTCAGACTCCTCCCATCCTTCTTGCTTAAGACTGTAATAAAACAAAGAGGTGAACGCAGTTGCTCATACAGATGACTAATTTCTACTAAACTGAAATGTAAGTGTTTTGTGTCAGGGAACACTTGGAAATAATACTGACAAGATTTGAGAACAAAGCATTGCAATTTAATTATTACAAGCAACACTCAGGGAGAGTTATGAAAGATTGTAAAGATCACAAAAACCTGTAGTAAGTTCCCCACTGGTGAATGAAGACTCGTTTCACACGTTACCTCACCTTGATATATTCACCTGGTTTCTTCAAGGTAAGCCTTTGAGATGGTGCTGGTGAGAAATCTGAGGTACTGGTACTCAAAATCATTTGTCAAGGGACACACTTGCAATCCTGTTTACACCTCCAGAAAAATGGAGAGTCTAACTCAGTGAACTCAGTTATCAGTTGAGATCATAAGCATAAACTTTTGGCATTTCACAGAGAGCGAATCAACAGCACATGGATCAGTTGCTTCCTTTCCACTAAATGAAATTATCACACACACCAACGTAACTCATACAGGTGGTTTCTAGAAAGGTAAGAAACATTCACAACATTGTCTGTATGTTTGAGCTATATAGTACCGAGGAGAAGCAGGGAAATTTGTCCATATGAGCCTCCTCATTAACTATTACTGCAGCTGGGAATACTGCTCTCAGTAGGAAACTTGGAATAAAAAAACCCCTCTTCTGGCAAGACTTAAGCCACATGCACCAGCTGGTGGTGGATGACCAAAACTACCCTCCGTGTCACACTTAATCAGGATATAGGTTATTCTTCAGCCTATATACACATGATAGAACTTAAGTTTCAAAAACAACATCACATAAGTATGTAATCCCACAGGATAGGATTTTGCCAACATTGAGACAATGAATGTTTCTATTAAATTGACACAAGCAATGTGTAAATAAAGTCTGTTTTGAAAGGCACAAATTGAAAGCAGAAGTGATCTGGATACACATACGATTCCAACACAGTGGTCACAGGCAACGTCCCCGCCAAAGGAACAAAACCGAGTTTTAAAACTGTTTGTCCCTCAATAGCGGCGCAAGGAAAGTTTTCATATTACGAAGTGAATTCAAACAACTACTTCGTAGAAGTTGTAAGTAGAAATCAGATCCCTCAAGACAGGACAGTTGTACCACAAAGACTCGGAAATACAGAAATAATAAGAGAACTGAAGCCAAATGGAGATGGCCATTGTAAACAAAAAACACACTTCAATAGCTAAAACCAAGGAAAAAAAGTACTACCGCATAGTAATTATTGGGTATCAGAAGATACTGAAATACTCTAAAAAGCCAGCTGAATATCCACTTCGAAAGAACTAACAGCTAAAACTTCATTCCTGTGGCAACTGTTAACAGGTATATTCAATCACAAGTTACTGTGTCTACATTTAGGAACTTCACATTTTCAAATCAAAGCAACTGCACAGAAACCATCTCAGAATTCAGAAGCAGCCTGGTATGCAAAGCTTTTTATAAAGTATTTAAAAATTAAAGTGTGGAACAAAGGCAGCACTGTCACTAAGAGTGCAGAGCAAAAAAGTAATACTGCCATTACAGCTGCACTGATTTGATATCAATAATATTTGAAGAGTTTAGAAAATACCTGCGTGCTAAAGTAAAAAATCTTAAATACAGGGATAAATGTTACTTAAGATTATCATGTTACCCTGAACAATTCATGTTTGATCAGCCTGTGATAAAACAATTTGCACTTTCCTTGCACTGAAAATCATTTAGTATGTAAGTGTTAGATTTGAAGTCAGATGGATGCCACGATGGATCAGATCAGAGAAACAAACATTTGTAAGTATAAAGACTGTTTCAACCCCATAACAAAAACGTAAGCTACAAATCCGAAAGAAAACATCAGGGGAAAAAACACGGGGTTGGAGGGGGGTCCTATGCCTATGTCCAGGTGTAGAAAGTCATCACAAGACTATACACTAGTGCTTTGCAACATTAATTCTACACAAGGTACTTTAATATACAAACAAAAGAACCCACAAAGCCAAAATCTCAACATCTAACACAGATTAAGGTACTAGTAAGAACTTACTTGGAATAGTATGTACAACTACCTGCTCCTATTATTGAGTTAACTTAAATGGGAGAAAGTACACAAAGTCTGCTACATCAGGAGAGCATATCCACAGAGGTGGACAAGAAGAGACAGTCCTGACGATAAGTGGAAGAGGGGCAGAAACCACTATAAATACCAAAAATAACCAAAGATCCCACTCAAAGAAAACAAAGCAACATAAGACAAAAGCTCAGTTAAATAGTTCAGACAATGAAGAAAAACTGACAATTAGAGGAAGACTTCTGTTTTTAAAATTAAATTTTTGGAACAACTTTCTGGTTGATAACTGAAACAAAATACCCACATGGAATATGGCAGAAGTGGATCAGCATACAAAGGAGATTAGTATCTTGCTGTTGTAGGCTGCATGAATCATTACTGAAAAGCCTCCTTTTCCAAATCTGCACTCTACACTTTCACTTCTTCTACCAGAATCACCAGAAACACTGACAAAGTTCTTAGACTGGTACTCTAAAACAAGAGAAGAACTGACAGCCAGACTAGGTATCAAAGTTTCACAGTATCACTAGTCTATGGCCATAATTTTCATGTAGCCCTCTTTTAGCAGTGAAGCTATTTTAAGATTAAGTGAAACAAGAATGGTTTGTTTCCTTCCTCCAACAGTTGGAAAGGAATGGGGGGAAGGAGGCAGGAACTACTCTTTTCCATTAACTCTAAAACTCTAAAACCCTCAGCTATTTTGTGTTACATATTTTGGAAGGCTAACATCTGTAGTATTTATACATAAATGAAGAAAACATCCAATAGAGGCATAGAAGCCATGGGGAAAGTAAGAAGAACATAACAGAGCAGAAGATAACTACAACAGACAGACATTAGGTACAAATCAAGTTCAATCACTGCATTGCCCCTTGGGGGGAAACAACACTTGGTATTATTTTGGTATACCATTTATTTGGAAAAAAATGCCTTATTGAGCCTTACCAATAAAGTTTTAATTCTCCCAAAAAAGCAATGAACCACACAAAAAAACCCAACAAACCAAACACCATGAAACAAACAGAAAAACCCAAACATTACAAATACTAGCATGCTACCACCGAAGAAAAACAACTTTTTGTTTTTAATTTAAAAGATGGATAACCAATATAAAATTGCTTTAGCAACAACACAGGATTTGTATACATAAACGAGACTCTCTTCTATTCCTCTGTACGTAATGTTAAAAAATACAAAATTAAATGCCTTACATCATATTGCTAATGATTAAATACAAGATTACTAAAGATCAAACAAAAATTGCTAGTGGGAAGGACTGAATTTTAAGACCTAAAAGAAAGCACAAGTATTGCACTGCAATGTCAGACATGCTAAATAACGCTGCATCCATCCCTAATCAATATGAATTATAAACAAACATGTATATTACGGCTGCATACAGAAATCTTAGTACCAAAATCACACCAGGCTGGATGTTTTACAAATAGAAGTTGTCTACCCAGATGGCTTATACAAGTTTAGCATTACTTTCTGGCTAACTAGAACACTTTTATTTGCTTTCACAGAACTCTGTAAGTGATAGAAAACCATGTCACTGAAAAAATAATTGTGTCCCCTGAAGACAGAGGAAGAACTCATAACTGTGATTACAAAAAACAGCAAATCTGATGGTTCACCTGGTAGTAGTAAGTCTTCAAGTGCATTAGTGGTAGGTTTTTAAGATCACAAGATTAGAATTAACTTGAATCAATAGAGTCTAGTCATCTGCTATCACACATGAACCTACCAGTAAGATAGCTTAAAAGTTGAAGCTGAAGACTCTTTTGATGTTTCAATCTGCAAAGTCTAACTTACCTTTGACATGTCTCTCTACGCTTGACCAACATGTAAGGTCTCTTTGCAAATAATCTATTCACTCCTGTAACTTTTTTAATGCAGTTATTCATCCCAATAATTATTTAGCCCTATGGAGTTGTGTTTTCACAGTATGGTTGAGGTTGGATGGGATCTCTGGAGGTCACCGAGTCTAACCCCTGTGCTCAAGAAGGGTTGCCTAAAGCCAGTTGCTGAGGACTGCATCCAGAATGCTTTTGAGCACCTCCACAAGGATGGAGACTCCACAATTCCCAGGGCAATGTGTGCCAGTGCTCAGCTACCCTCACAGTAAAAATTTGTTTCCTGATGTTCAGAGGGAATCTCCTGTGTTTCAGTTTGTGCCCATTGCCTCTGGTCCTGTCACTGGGTACCACTGAAGAGACCCTGGTTCTGTCATCTTTGCACCCTTCTTTCAGAAATTTATATACACTGATATATTTCAATCCTGGCTTACAAACTGGAGTGTACGTACTATCACACCTACATCAATCTTCTTGACAGTAAATTTTCAAACTCCATGGTTTATCTTCCCTTTTGAAATTAATGCTTAATATTTAGTTAGCCTGTAATTGCAGGTCATCACTCACATTAGGACATGAGGAAATGGAACAAAGCAGCATCAGGGGAAGTTCAGATTGGACATTAGGAAAAGGTTCTTTACTGAGAGTGTGGTCAACCACTGGAACACGCTGCCCAGGGAAGTGGTCAAGGCACTAAGCTTGCCAAAGTTCAAGGAGCGTCTACACGACACTCTTAGTCATATGGTTTAGGTAGTCCTGCAAGGAGCACGGAGTTGGACTTGATCCTTAGGGGTCCCTTCCAACTTGAGATGTTCTGTGATTCTATGACATATTCACTGCACAGTGACAGACAAATTCTGTGCACATTAGCGTGCAGTTTATGCTTTTGCTCAGGCTCAGATCTGTGCTGGTAAGTAGCAAGGCCACACACCTCATTTTACTAAACTGGATCACTTCCTTACAACACCTCAATGCCACTCCACCCCCCAAGAATGGCAAAAATCTACCCTGGAGAGAAAGCACATCAGCATTAACAAAAAAAACAAATCAAAACAATGAAAAACCGTACACACACCCCTACTGGTCTATGTTCCACACGTAGAAACGGTTAGGGACACAAGCTACACCTACAGGAGATAACAGTGAAAACAACTCAACAGAAACTAATCTTTACTCATTTTTAAAAAGATGGGGTTTGCAATTGAGATGAGCAAACTTTAAGGCACTAATAAATAGCCATAGCTGTCTGCACTATGACTGTAAGCATACAATCAAGATACGACAGTTCAGAGTTTCCACCTAGTATTTCGTGTACAAAAACTGCACATGTGCACATTACAGGCTGCTTTCTCCCAACTCCCCTGAAGTTAGAAGTTTAACACAGCCAAACCTCACAATTAACAAACGTCTCTGGTAAATCCTGTTGACAACTGAATCTATCAATAATCCACCTGCTCAGACAGATGTTGCCATTTCTCTAGCAGAAAAAGTTGGAATTGTCCACATCTCAGCCTGATTCTCAGCTCAAGAGCTGTTTGTCTTAATTATGTTTTTAAGACAAAAAGCTCAGCTTAGCATGCAAAGAGCTGAGGTATGGACACACTTCTACCAGCTCCACTGCAGGGACTAACAAGCTGTATCAGGCAAAGTAGAAAGTTTAGGGCTTACAGGAAAGGCATGGAACTGAAAACCCAAGGTAATGGGAGCTGGGAAACAAAAGCCAAAAAAACCCAACAACAACAACAAAAACCCCACACAAACTCCATACACCAGTTTAGAAACCTCAAGTCTGAAAGTCTAACGAGTGTTGAAAAAAGTAAGAAAGGAAGTAGGATTTACTTGGACAACAGAAGACTGAAATCAAAAGCCTGGAGAGGCATGAGGACAAACTAGAAAGAGAAGTCACTAGAAAGAGACCAGAGAAGAAAGATCAGCTGTGGGGCCAGGAAAAGAACACACATCCAGTAGAATTCAGTCCTATTACACTGCTGCTCTTCTCCCTATAGTGAGCATTTGCAAGAATCCACTGAAAAGTTCTTGTGCCTCATCCCACTTAATGCTGGTTAAGAGAGAAAAAAAAAACTTATTGCTACTAATAGCATTCCATTAATTTAATTAGTAGCAGCTACATGTAGCTAAAGGTTACAACCTAATGATTCACAGAAGCACATCCGTATAGTGAATCTGTTTACCAATTTTGCTTCAAAAGTAACAACAAAAGTATGAAAGTAGTTGCAAAATCAGTTATTAACAGTTAGGAAACATCAGAATTACTATTTCTTATACAGCATTAAGGACAATACACACAAAGGAGATAATTTACTTGATCATTCACCAGTTTTTTCCACACCACTAGACTTCTTTCTGATTCAAAAGCAAAGCAGCTACCCAGCTTTTCTCCTTGACATTTAATATGTCCCTTATAACATCTTATTTAAACCATGCTCTGAAGAGCCTTAATTTCCCACCGGACTTCTGCACAGGACTCACCACCGTAGTATGTTAGTGTGCCATAAAAACTAAATTGTTTTCACAACATTTGCACAAAATCCTTCATAAAAATGGGTATTCTTCCCACTTTTTAGATGAGCAACCTGAGGTTACAGAGTGAAATTTAAGAACTATCCACCAGATTTTCCTGCACAGAGAAATTTAGGGCACAACTTTCCAAGTACATCATGTTATCCAGCACTAGGTCTGCAACGAAGGCGACTGTTGAGCCATGCAGAAGTCTGGGTCTAGAGCCTGTCTCCCAGGAAATCAACACACTGCCAACAAGCTCTTGTGAAAAGTTTTGTTTAAACTTACTTAGCTGGGATCACAAGAAACTGAGAGAAAGAATTTCAGTATTCCAACATGACATTCTATCACCCAAATCACTAGATATGTCTTCCCTTCCCACAATCCCCTGTCAATTCATTTTCCAGCTTTTGGAAAGTATATCTGCCAACTTGGAGCTGCAGCTCTAAGACCTAAATACAGCAAGTTGAAAAAATATATATAAATCATAACTAAATACTACCATAACATGTACTTATTAGGACAGAAGTTAATTAAAATTGCTTCCTCTTTTTAAAAATAAATTGCAATTTGAATATTAAGGCATTTTTGTATGTAGTGCGGAAGATAAAGGGGGCAATGGTCCATTACAAAATAAAAAGTTACTCTAAATGTGCCAATATATACTACTGTATGAACGCTCTGATTAAGAGCTTACTACAGGCAACATTTGTAACTTGGAAAAGACTTTCAAAATGTTTCGAGTTCTCAAAGTGCAGATGTACCAAACATTAAAAATGAGCACAGAAGTTTTCTTTCCAAAAATTGTGCATGCATGAAAACCTCTATTCTTAATACCCTCAGTTACACAAATGCTTCCAAGAACTACGGACTGTGTAATCTAAGCTGGGCAAGTGGAAGGGAAATGCATCTCCTACTTGCTACCCCTCTGAAAAACTCCCTCACAAATCTTCTAAAGAGTTTATTATTTGGCTTATTCATTCTGTATTTCATTTCCGAAAGCCAAGAAAGCAAGATGTTATAGCCTTATTCTGATTAGTTCATACTCTGAGGAAGAAAATCCAAGTAAACTTAATTATATACCATGAATTAGGTGTCCAGTTTGCCTCCCTTCAACCTTTGAAAAGCTCTAGGTGGCACACAGTGTCCATAGACATCATCCCAGACCAAAGCTTTCACAAACTGATGCAATAAAAAGCTACAGTCTCTTCCATACACTTTGTTTCTATGTACAGGAATGAACTACACACAACACTTCACACTGAACTGTCAAAATTACAAGAGACAGTATCACACCTAATGGCAAACTACCTATCACCTCTGTACATTTTCCCCATTAAAACTCTTCAAAAGGTTTAGTAGATAGATGCATGGGGAAAAAAAACAAAACAAAAACCCCTGATGTTTCCATTAAGTATCTTCTGCTCACTTTTCGTGACAACTCATCTCAGTTTTTCCCTTAGGAACAGTAACCTAACAAATGTAGTGCCAAAGATCCCTCAGAAATCTGATTGTCTTCATTTAAAGTCTACATCCAAGCATCAAAGCAGTATCAACAGACATTGAACAGCCAAACCCAAGGTGGCTCAAAGATTACATACAGAAAGCTGTGATGTAGATTGTTTTAAGACTTCCTCATGAGCAATGCTTGCACTTGGTGTAGATAACTGTTCGGGTTTTTTTGTTTTTCTCCTTTTTAAAAAACCAAAATATTAAGTAGTTGTTGGTTCTGGGTTTTGTTTTTCCCCTTCTCTCTAAGACTTTCAGAATCTCAATTCTTGATGTTGAATTTAGCTACACTGGGGATGTCTCGGAGAGAATCAGAGGCTGCTTTCAAAGAAGTTGTGGACAACCAATTGGGATACTTACACAAAAGGTGGAAAACCTCACTCAACAGTTACTTTCTAAGTGGTTAACAATTATACTTCAGCTGAATCTAGTCCTCTTTGAAAAAGCAAGAAAATGTAGTTTAGATGACTATACAATGGAAGCAATTAAGACAATAACACTTCTGACTGCTAACTTTGTGTCTTTTTTGCCCATTAAGAAGCGCGCAAGTGAAGCATCTCATTTCAGCAGAAGCATCCACGAGGATTTCTAATTAAGTCAGAGAAAAAGTACACACAGTTAGTAAAAACCCCAATCGATCTTGAAAGAACAGGGTCTAAATTAGAAAACCCCAGATGGGGTCCTGATCCCTGGTTATGGTACCACCATATAAATGGTGACAGACACAAGATGATTAGTACAAACATGCCCATCTGTTCCCAATGAGGTATGGCACTTTTTTATTATTATTATTTCTTGAAGCATATTAATACCAAAGTTGTCATGAGCTAATATAACAGAGCTGAAGATCTGGCAGTATAAAACAAGCAGAATTATGCAGAATGTTTTTCCAGTGCTTGGGATGGGATGTGAAAGAGTAAATTTCACAGGTGGAAACACAGTAACGGAAGTCTTAATGCCCAGAACCTACTTCAAGTACTTCCTCACACTTCAGAGAAGGTTGAAAAGCAGTATATGCAGAGACAGATAGCAATAATCTTTAAAAAGAATGGAGGCATTAACATTCTGATTCTTAAAAACCAAGTTAAAATATTAGTTGTATTTCATGGAATTGTTTCAAGTTAGATGTGTTATAGTAATTACTGAAATTAATAGCATTTTTATTGTGGAATCCAAAATGCTCCACAGAATTTTTTAAATAAACCACTAACTTGCTAAAATAACACAGTTTATTTTCATTCATACGCTGTACTTCTGATACATTTTACTTAAGTATCAGAACTAAGCAGGGAAAAAAAAAGCAGCAAGTTTTCTGCGAGACTGCGTTCAACTAAAGGCGTCACCAACACAAGTGCAATGGGTGTGGGATTTACATACATGCACAGTCTTAACTTTTGGATGTTCTACCTCTGAGCACAAGAAGAGATTCTGGGGTTTTTAAAAGCATGTACTTTGTAATTCTTTAAAAGCCTGCACATGATTCCTTCCAGGATCTGTCAATGCTGTTCAAACAGCCTGGAGGATCTACTGGCAAATCAACACAACGCTCCACCACCAAGGATCATCACACTAACACATCCTTTTTAAAAAAAAAAACAACAAAAACCCCCTCAGTTCTCCCTTACCAGTTAGTTCCAAAACTGACTGAAAGCCTCCAATATTCTCTCAGTCCTTCCAAAGAGAATTTCAGGTTTCAGTACTGACATTTGGTGCTATGAGTAAGAACCCCACTACTTTAGAAACTTGTTAAAAGGAGTATGATACACTATCTAACCACTTGTCAGTGTCACACACCAAAACTACTTTTTGGTTCTAATAAAGGAACTTGTCTGAAGGAGGGCAGGGGACATTATGTCAAGAAAGAGGGAAGTATTTATTCGGGCTAAGTAATATTAAAAGAAAGGGATATTAGAATGAAACCAGTAGGGAAAAATAATGGGTTGTAGTACCTTCCTCCATTTCCTACTTTGCATGCTTTTACTATTCAGCTTCACATTTTCTTATTCTTTGCTCCCATGAAAATGCTCCTTGTGCAACAAGTAGCCTCCCTCACCTCTCCTAAACTCAAGCTCAAAGAAAAAAGAAATTTACTCCAAAAACTTTTAAATTAAAATCCCTTGCTAAAAGACTCATACATGGATACGTACAAATTCTTACTCTTCTGTACGAATATAAACTGTGTGACTGAAGAAAGAGACAGAAGGGGAAAAAAAAGCATAACCTGAGAGCCTGGTAGAGTGCAATGTACCCCAAAAGAAAATGCATCTCTTGTGATCTACAGGAGGTAACACAGCCTCCTGTTGTAGGGCCAAAAATGGATAATGTCTGAGGTCATGCCCATATTCCATCACTATGCTTTTCCCAATGCTAGTAATGACTGTTCATTTTCACATTTTTAATTACAACTTAATGACTTAGTTGACTTGCTGAATTTAAGTTGATAAGAGAGCTTGCTAGATGCTGTCTGAATGAAACACTTGTCACAAAAGAAAAAAATTAACATACAAGTGTTACAGACGTGATTTTCCATTTTCATGCATTTAGCTGTTTCATCAAAAACGAACTACAGTTTATCCAGCTTGTATAGTCACTAGTAAAGGGAATGCAAGAGGCACATAGGCAAATACTACTGCACAGAAACTATATTTACAAAAAAACCACAAAAAACCACCACACACACATAACACACACCCCCACCTCACTGTAATAAAGTACAGCCTTGCTTCAAACACAGACACGAGATGTCACGCTAGTACTAAACTACTTTCTCCAGCAGTGCACGCTTTCCAGTGCCGGTGATGAACGCGATAGGTACACCTCCGTTATCTTACCTGATTGTCTGACACTCTCTGTTTTCTCTTAGGGTAGTCTGAGCATACATTCAGACGTTTCACGTGTTTTTGAGGTATTACTTCACACAAGTACATATAATATTTAGAGCATAGCTATAGTACATACAAGACACACCAAGCAGAATTTCCATCAACTGAAAATAGAACAATTTCACTAGTTTGAAAGGGGAAAACCTGAAGGAATGCACGTCTTACCTCCTTCCCAAAATGTGATTTGACACCCATTCTCAACTATAAAGCCACTCAAATTTTCAACACTCCTTCTATCGCATCCTCAGCAAAGCGAAATCAGTTACAGCCAAAGCACCTACCCAGCAAGCGCAAAACAAAGACCAACACAAGAATACTTCAGCAGTTGTGTTAAATGGGAAAACAGAACGCCGAACGAAATAATCACAGCTCTCGCAGTAAGCAACCGTGCAGGAAGCAAACATAAAAGTCAGAATAAGGCTTGCACGACAAAATCCAGCTCTGTAGGAGCTGCTCTGCCGCAGTTTAATTTTCCAGGATTGCTCACCGTCATTAATTGTTGATTTGTTTTGAATAACAGATAGTGATTTCTTTGCAGCGGGATGAAGTTACAGACCTAGATTCCTGACCAGAGGCTCTCAACGTAAACAATACATAACCTATACAAATTAACCGTTCTCCATCTGGCAATTCATATGTAAAATTCATAGTTTTTCATCTACCAGGCAACGGCAACCACAGCACCCCCCCACCCCCTTTCTTCCCGAGCACTTTCTAACAGAGCCCGATGCGAAGTGGGAGGGAAAAAAAGAAAGGGGAGAGGAGGGGGGAAGGAGAAAAAAAAAAAAAAAAAAGAAGCCAGCATGAAAGGAACGGGCTCGCACAAGCGGGGACGGAGCAAGCCGAGGTCCTCGGCGGCCGCCACCTCCTCCCGGCCGGGATCGCTGCTCGGCGCGGAGCGGGGAGAGCGAACCGGGCAGGGAGGGGAGGGTCCCTCGCCAAGCCCGGGCAGCCGCGCGAGACGGCGGGAGCCCCG
>VZZY01016440.1:60881-73029 GCA_013400335.1 Eurystomus gularis
GGCAGGAGGCAGCATGGAGCTGCCGTTCCCCAGCGCCGGCCGAGTCCATCAACTAACCCGCAAGCCGCGTTAAGAGCCCCCGACGCACCCGTCTGGTGGCTCAGCCAGGCGGGCTGCGCAGGAGTTTCCTCAAAAAAAAATTTTGGAAAGTGTTAAGGACCCGATATTCTACCTGCAGGAGGGAGTTACGAGTGCCTTACCCCTTGTCGACGTAGTCCTGGAAGAAAAGAGCTGCGCCGTGCGATCTGTGCAAGCGCTGGCCCTGCTCCCCAGGCCTCTTCCACGGGAAATGTCACCGCTCGCAAGGCACTGATGGCTACAGGCCGACTCCGTTTTACTAGGCTGGGCACCCCCTAAAAGTGCAGGCAAAAGTAAGTATGTATGTTACTTAGAGAAACTGTGTAAGTAAGAATCAAAATATTTGCACAAAATAAGTATTTTGCTTACCGTGTGACATCCAGAGAAAAGCAGTGCCACAGAACTACAAAGACTGGGCCTTTGACACAGAATGTGTGTGTTGGAGACACTGTTCACATCTCAGTGTTCAAGTGACAATGATGAACATCCCAGTCAAAGAACATCCTACACAGCAGTATTCTTCTCACAGCTTTCTGTCTGTAAAAACGTTGTGTGGAAGTAACAGACTGCAGTGACAAGGGCAGCTTTGTACCTTAGAACTACACAGAATCTTCTCAACAATGAAAGTGTCCTTCTGAGTCAGACCAACAGTCCATCTAGCCCCATATTTGGCAACCAGCAGTGACACCACCATCCTTGCATTTCCAGTTTGTGAAAAAAAATTGGACAGTTTTCCAATTGTCACTGCTATTTCCCCAAATGCAGAGAACTTAAATGTGAAATTTGAGGCAGTAGTATTCCTCTGTATAAAACAAGAATAATAGCAAAGGAGATACTACTTAGGGATACCTGCTTACTTCCTGTTGTCCATCGTACACTCCCAGCATCTACAGTTGCTGTACTAGGGATACTACATGTCTGGTTTGTACACAGCTGCCTGTTGCCTTTAGAACCCATTTATGGACCTCTTGTCCACTAATTTGTCTTTTTTGAACCTGCTGACATGGTGTATTTTCTAGCCTACTTAGGCAGCAGATTGTAGAAGCCCATTACGCACAGTGTCAAGAACCCTCTTTCTGCATTCATCTTAAACAAGGCCTTCTTGATTTGTAAAGTTTGATCATGTGTTGCTCAGTCGTGTCTTCTCAATCAGAATCCAAACCCTTTTAGTCCCTACTTTGTCAGACTGCTGATCACTCCCCTTGGATCACTGTAGTTACCTTTCTCAATACCTTCTTTATATTTGTTGCGTCCTTGCAGACCAGAACTGCGCGCTGTACTCAAGACAGGAGTATATTGAGATTTCCCAGAGGGCAGCAAACTGCCTTCCGTCTTGCTCTCAGCACTCTTCCCAGTGATACCTTACATCTCTGTTGTTTAGTGGGGTTTTTTTTGTTGCTGCTGCAGTTTGACCCAAAGTTTTCAGAGAGCTGACAACAGTGACTTCAAGACTTCGTTAATTTAAACTTAGGAGACTGACAGGTAATTCTGTGCTTTACCTTGCACTGATCTACTTCAAAGCTTATCTGTCATGGTTTTGCCCATTCAGTTTTGTGAGGCTTTCTGGAATTCCTTCCACTAGCACAGCATTTCATTACCCAGAAGAGTTTAACACCATCCGTGTATCATGCAGTGTGCGCCCCCTTTTCTGGGCCACTGACAAAGATCAAAGATTGTTGCATAAAACAACATCAGTGAACCCAAACATTTCTGGAGGAGAGCAAATCCAGTTCTGGGCTCCCCCATTCAAGAGAGACAGGGAGCTACTGGAGAGAGTGCAACAGGGGCCTTGAGAATGATTAAAGGACTGGAAGATCTCTCTTACGAGGAAAGGCTGAGAGACCTGGGGCTGTTTAGCCTGCAGAAGAGAAGGCTGAGAAGGGACGTTATCAATGCCTATAAATATCTAAAGGGTGAGTGTCAAGAGGATGGGGCCAGACTTGTCTCAGTGGTGTCCAGTGATAGGACAGGGGGCAACAGGCACAAACTGGAACACAGGAAGTTTCACCTCAACATCAGGAAAAACCTATTTACTATGGAGGTGACAGAGCACTGGAACAGGCTGCCCAGAGAGGTTGCTGGAGTCTCCTTCTCTGGAGACTTTCAAAACCTGCCTGGATGCATTCCTGTGCAATCTGCTGTAAGTGAACCTGCTTTGACAGAGGGGTTGGACTAGATCATCTCCAGAGGACCCTTCCAACCCCTACCATTCTGTGTGATTCTGTGATTGCTGACTTTTCTCCACTCTCGAAAGTAACCATTAAATGGTACTTTTTGCTTCTATCCTTCAACTATGCTTCCAACTCAGAGTAAGACATCTCCAATTCCATGGTAACTTTGTTTAACAGCTTTTAGTGAGGAACCTGCACAAATGTGTTGTGAAAATACAAGTTTGCTCCCTGGCTTGTCTTTGTCCACGTAGTTCTTGATTCACAAAACAGCTGGAAGTCTGGGATTGAGTCAGTATCTCCCTTCACAAAAACTATGCTGGCACTTTCCCAAGACAGATGTTTATTCATGGGTTCAGTGATCTTACTCTTTTATGGTATTGGCCTTTCAGTGTGAATAGGAGTAGGAACAACCATCAAGGTGACATCACCACCAGAAGATTCACTACACATTTTTACTGTGTCTCCTTCTCATTACAGCAAGCCTGAGGCATTTGCATGTATGAATCTCTCTGTATGGTTTGCCTTTAAGTCCCTCAACTTTTTTCACTCATGGACTTGAACAAAAGAAGTATATGAAGACATATCAACTTTATGGATACTTCAAAACATCCTAGACAAACATCCTAACTTTACCAGTTATTTAAACTTTATTTAAATAACTTTAATTAAACTTTATTTAAATAAGAGCTTTAAGATATCCCTCACAGGACTGAACAGACAGGGACCTTGGGAAGAAAGCTGACAGATGAGAAGTGACATAGCTTTTCAGAGCACCCCAGCATCCCAGTATGGGATGGAGAAAGGTTGGAAGGAAACTGACTCCTAGAATGACTCAATGCTGTAGACCTTTCAGGACAAGAGGTAATGGCCTCAAGTTGTGCCAGGGGAGGTTTAGATTGGATATTAGGAAGAAGTTCTTTACTGAAAGAGTGGTTAGCCATTGGAACAGGCTGCCCAGGGAAGTGGTGGAGTCACCATCCCTGGAGGTGTTCAAAAAACAGGTAGATGTGGCACTTTGGGACATGGTCTAGGGGTCAGGGAGATGTTGGACAAAGGTTGGACTAGATGATCCTGGAGGTCTTTTCCAACCTAAATGATTCTATGATTCTGTGACCTCAGCAATACCTACTGATTCACTACAATTGCATAACAAAGTCCAGGCAGAACAAGGGGAGGAATAGATTGGAGGGCGAACATTCTTCCCCTCCTCAAAAAATAAAAAAACCAGCAGATATTTTAGCTTAACCGTATTATAAAACTCTGTGCTGGCTAGCGAGCTCAGTCAGCTCACAAGGAAGGTGAAGTAACACAAGGAAGAAGGGAGGGACTACACAGCAGAGACCAAGAACACCTGCTTTTGAGCAGTAAGTTGTGATTTTTTTCCATCAGCTTCCCTACCTATACATTAACATTATGTGACTTAAGAGTAACTGCTGAGCAACCCCCTTGACAAAGTCATCACCAGAGTCCAAAGAAGAGCCAGCACAAATAACAAAGAATTTGAATGGAAGCCAACAAATGGGGTTTTTATTTGAATGCAAACTACAAGTTAACATTTCTAATCTTAGATGAGTTACCCAAGAGAAATCAAAACCACTTAACTGAATCCTAAAGTAGCTTTTGTTTCCTGTTATAAATAGTTTGGGCAAAATCAAGGCAGAACAGAAAAGTAAAAGTTGAAAAAATTTAAGAAGAAAAAGAGTGCATTTTTTCCTTTTTTTCTCCCACCACACTTAATATAAATTCCCTTTCTTAATATGTCAGATTTGTGAAAAGGATACTTTTGTTTCCAGCACAGGTATAACTACCTTTCCTTTCTGATTGTCGCTCTTACGGTTATGACTGTTGAACAATTGCATCAAAAATATACTAGAAAAACAATTCAAATGAAATGTCATTTCATTTACATGCCCTTTATATATGAGTCCTTCACACAGAAAGGGTTTTGTCCATGCAGGAGGGAGAGTTAGTGCCTATATACACCTTTGACTTGTAGGTGTAGTGATTTGCCTGAGAGGAAAAAAAAAAAATCTCATTTACTAGTGTTGACCCTTCAACTAAACGCCTGATATTACTATGAACATGAGTTAACTTCACAACTAATTGTAGTACCTCATGTGTCTCTTAAGTAATTTGCAAGGAAGCCACATGGAAACAGTGACTTAAGATGACTGGAATTTTAGACTTTTACTGTCTCTGTGAGTGCTGTTTCCAACTCTGTCTCCTTGTAAACAAAAATCAAACAGCTGAATACGTGATGCTCAGAAGAAGCTACTGGCTTTAATGCCTGTGCAATATGAGTTCTGAAGGTTAATAAGTACTGCTTTTATCTTTGTGCTAACAAGTTGGACTCTACCAAAAACACCTATCTGTGTCTGTCTTGTGGTTGTTTTCTAATAAAAAGGCAAGAGTCATAAAGTACTAAATGATATTTCACCCCCCAAAATCACTAGACGTGATACTGTGTAACTTTTCAGGGTGAGGACTCCATCTACTCATCTGCTCTCTTCATTGACTGGTTAACAGCTACAGTGGCACCCTAGTAAGACTAAAAGACCTACTAAAGTAAGTCTTTCTATTAAAACAAAAAGTATTATCCCTTCCCCAAACGTGCCACCTCAAGTCAGCTGTAGATGTGTCTTTCACTCCGACCTCTCTTCTTCAGATAGGATCCCAAAGCCTTTGGAGACACTTATGGGAAGAGAACAATAAAATGTTTCATGTTTCAGTAGCCATAGGAGTGAAAAACAAAATTTAGATTGTTAATGTTGTGAAACAGAATCTGTCTTCCCTGTAGTCAGGAAGTGATGGTGCTTTATTCACTACCAACCAGGGCATCTTTTATGCTGTAGCTGAACAAGCTAACCATCTTGCTGTCTGATAGGAACAAGTTAAGATGGCATTAATACACAAAACTTTAAGGCTTCTAATACTAGTTTGTGGTTGGTTTGTTATTTTTTGTTTCCTTCTAGCGTGGCTTAATAGTTGTTATTTTTTGTTTCCTTCTAGCGTGGCTTAATAGTTGTTTTATTGCTAAATGTCATGGAATCTTCTGGCTGACCACTGACCACTGCAGCCATTTGCACAGCGTATGCCTACAACTGAACACAAACATAACCTGTGGCAGCCAGCATCTAAAAAGCCACAGTAGTTAGGAAAAAAAAATACTCTTCCCTTAGTGCCTTCCTGACAGGTACGACAGTAGAGAATTAGTATTTTGGGAGTGTGTGCCAACAGTCTTTCTTTCCCTGGTGATTACCTCAGTTTGTCAGTGAATTAAATTAGTTTCTCCTTGGAGTTACCTTTAATTGATTTAAATGCTTTCCATCCTTAATTGAGATGTAGGATACGAGGTGGGAGAGGAAAAGTACGTAACCTAAATATTTTCAAGCAATGCTGCTAGTATGACAAAATAGGAAATATGTAAGAAATTTTGACTGTAAGCTGTATCTGAAAGGTGAGCATCTCTTGTTAAACTTCAATTATTCAAATAAAAGTAATTTCAGGTAACAACTATATAGTTAAAAGGAACAAATAATCTACAAAACAGTGGGGCTGTTAACCTTGCCATGACTAAACTTCTGTAGTATTTCATCACCTCTTTTCCTCTCACGTTAAATACCTAAACATACTCTGTGGTGCAAAATGCTGGGTATTTTTCCACTGCTCTATCCAATGGTCTTTTTCTTCTATCTACACTTTTTCCTTTTACTATTCCACTGTCTGCCCTCTATTTAAAGCTTATTTTAATGTCCATTGAATTTAAGCCCACTGAAGGCATTACATTCAGTCTCCTCTATTTTTATGTAAATTTGAGCTTCTATTTAGATATTCTTGCAGACTAAGCAGTGCCTGGACCTTCACCTTGAGTGTTTCTTCCCAGAAATTCCCTGTGCTTTACTTTGAAACACATAAATTGTTCAGAATCTTGTACTCTTGGTGTGCTTTCCCGTAGTATTTAACAACCTATAAGCTCAGCTTTGCTGTAGGTGAGCAGTTGCTATATTTTCTAAAGCACTCTGCCTTAAAACAAAGGTTAAATCTTAGACTTCTTTTAGTTCTGTTTTGCTACAGTGCTTGAGATCTAACTTACAGTACAGGTGCTTTATTGTAAAAACAAAAAAAAACCTCAAACCCAACCCCCAAATCCATATTATACAGATTTCAGCCAAAACACATTAAATCAAAGATTTCAAGAACCTCCAAAATAAGCTAATTAGGTGTTCCTTTTATTTTCTCCTTACTATTTTTATCTTCAAAATGGTTCATCCTATACTGGAAGAGAATAAAATAACAAGATATAAATTTAAAACTACTTGCATCATAATCAGAGGAAATGCTAACCTCTCTATGGCTTAAATATCGCTTACTAGAATTTGTTACATGCATCAAAAAATACTCTTTATCGCCTATAACCAGCAGGCCAGTAGGGATATTTTTTGGATAAAAGATACGACTTTATGAAAACCATAATACCAAATTCTTAAGTTAATTCTCAAGTTTAAATTCAAAAATAATAAAAAACCCACATTGTTTGTGGAAATTAAGAAGTCAAAAACTGTTACTGAATTTTTATGATAGAAACTTTGACCTGACCTTGACATATCAAGGTAACACATCAACTTCATTGCCATAAAAATATTTCAGAAAACCACTCGGCAAATGATATTCCTGAGAGGTTGAGTAAACCAGTTCTCTTAATGTTTACCAGTATTTTTCTCTAGATATAGTTGGATTTAAATTCAAAGAACTATGCAGGAGTATTTTCTGTATTTCCTAAATCATCCTGAACCCTCACTTTTTCTAACAAGATTTAGTGAAGTACAGAGTGGAAAGAGAAACTAAGACCCCAGGTGATTATCCTTTAGAAAGAGGCATGATTAAATATAATTGTGTAACTAGTCCTCTTGAACTGAAACGCATGCCTTATTGAAGTGTTATTACAATAACAGCATTATGAGAAGGAGAAAGAGTACTCTGCTATGTCAAGTCTGGTAACAAGATCAGGGCACAAGATCTAAATGATGGAGCTCTCATTCCATATTAACCCTTAATTGCAAAAGCCAATCTCAAGTGGTGCCCATTGGGTATTTATCTTGATTTTTTTTCCTTATTATTACAGATGAAGTCTCATAATTCTGTCTGTCTTAAACTTGCCTAAGCTTTTCTATTAAAAGGCAGAATACAGGCATTTATTCTTTTATCAACATTTAATTTTTTGGGTTAATGTTTTTCATGCCAGCTACTTTCTTCATGCTGAGTTATTTTTGCAAGTTTTATCTAACATGTTTCTGAAAACAAAGTCGAGGGAAATCTTTCCTTACAGAAAAGAATAGTATAATGTTTTTATTAAAAGTACCCAGTGCTTCTCCTTTTATGAAATAGGAACTGGCAATTTGAGAAATCTGAAGAGTATTCCTCTTCCTGCTGCCCTTACAGTGTACCCAAACAGCGCACCCCTGTCTCTGCAGAGAATGTGTTCTCTGTAGCTTTCCCTCAGCGAACAGATGCCAATGTGTCCCAGACTTGCAGGAGAAGATAAAGGCAGCACATTAGTCTTCTGCAGGAAAGTGATAAAAACCAGGAGGAAGAAAACACTGTATATCAAATGAAAGAACAGTATTCACAGTAGGAAGTGATACAGGACTATGGAATGTAAAGGTATAATGGGAACCAGGCAAGAAGCAAGATCATACTGGAAAGAAACAGTAAAGACAAGGAAAAGACCAGCAGTCACAGCAGGTAGAAACACTGGAAGTAACAACGGCAAGGAGGCACTGGGCACAGCAACGTGGTGGGTAGAGTCATCTTAGTTGGCAACCACAAGGGTGAGGTGACACAATTAAACTGATCCAAGGGTTGAATGCTGCTGAAAGGAGCATTCCCTGCTCCCTCCAGCTGCACCCTCCCCAGCTGCTTGTTCCCACTGGATGGCCTGGACCCACAAAGGACACGAGCACTGGCTCTCTCTGAGGTCAAACGAGAGCAGAAGCTGCTAGAAGTGAGGAGGCCGGACAGTACCTAGGCATCCCCATGTATGGGGGTAACAGTAACAGAAGCACCTTTTCTGACAGTAGGTTAGTTTTAGTATGGTGTAATTGTAATTTGAAATTGCACCTTAAGGCATTTTTTTCTACAGAACCTGAAACTGGGCCCATGCGGAAGAGAGCAGTCTGTTAGTGCAACCACTTACGTTAGTACAAGTACCAGTGAGCTCTGCCGTGGCTCTAACACAGCCACTATACCAGTGAACCGTGTAGGAATCTGGATGATTCTCCATAGTGAACAACTGCCATCTTGCCTTTTTAATCAAGGAAATCAAATGTAAAAACTGCTCTGAGGAAATGCTCCATTTGCAGTTACAAAATGTCATAACTGATTTTTTTCATAGAACCTTATTCACTTCTCTTATGCATACAAATTGTATGTGTAATTGTAATTTTCAAATCAACTTAAACTTGGAAAACTGAATCAAAATCTGATTATATGAAGTGGAAAATTTTCCTTTCACTCTTTTCTTAGATCAGTTAAAGACAACATTTCATCAACTTATATGAAGGTGGTGGCATAAATGTGAAAGAACACAAGAACAGATAATTTTTCATAATTTGTTACTGATGCAATAACAGTACTTCACTCTTATATTTTTACTTCTGTGAGAAGTTCCCACAAAAATTGTAGATGAGTTTTGTATGTTAGAGCAAATGTGATTTGGGTGACATATTGGAGAGGTACATGGTAGACTTCTATCTGGTACATGGTAGAATTTCAAGCAAATTTATAAACACTTGAAAAAAATGAAGTTATAAAATTCAGGCTCCTCTGCACACAAAGAAAAACCACAATCTGTTAATGCTTCTTCATAAATATTTTCACCATTACATTGCTTAGCCCCTTGGACGCTATGTTTCCTACCCTATCAGCTTCTCCTGACAATGCTTCTGATGGAACTTCTATGATCATCTAGCACTGCCTGAGGACTCTGTTGTTTGTACCTTTGTCTCAAATCTGTGCAACATCTTCCCATATAGGATCTGTAGCAGCTGTAGTAATATCATCAGGGAAAGTGTATTTTATTACCCTCAATGAGGCTGAAAAAATGACATTAAGGTATTATCACTTGTAACCTGTGGCTTATTTAATTAGACACACAAGTACTGCGCGAATTACCAAAATGAAATACATCCAAGATTATTACTAGATACACAAGATGAAGCACTTGAGAGCTTTGATCTCCAGATACTACCTTCAAAATGTCCACATGCAATACACTCTTATTCTCTCTAAATGGTTAACTTGGGCTTTTCATTATTTAGCTTGTACAGGGAAGCAAATAATTATTTCAGATGGAAACATTTTTTTTTCCTTAGGGTTAAATAATCAATAGTGTTACTATTAGACAAGAATTCTCCAAGAAGCCAAGAATCTTGGTTGCAAAGCATTAAAAATTAAAATTAAGGACTAGCCTTATTATCTTTAGATAATCTCATGAAAAAGGGCAGAAGAATAAAGCAGTTTAGCCCTTTGTCTTTCCAAAAATACTTGTGTTGGAAATATTCTACCAACCTGCAATAATATTCTCCTTTGTGTATCTTGCGTCTCCACATTTTTCTTGGTAGCAAAGGTCAGTTCTTTATGACATGTCCTATTTTCTTTCCTGAAAGAACTCCTTGCCACAGAAATGACCAGTTCCTTCTAAATTTTTCTTCAAAATAGCTCTAGGATTTGTCCCTGTGGATTCCAAAATATGGTACAAAACACAGGCCCTGAAACCACAGCAAAGCCATGTCTAAACATAGGACAGCTCCTGTCTCCCAGGAGAATTCACACATTGTGTTTCCAACTGGAATGGAGTGACAAGGTTATGCTACTCTTGTTCCTTAGAAGATGCACGTGGCTTTCCTGGATCCGGTTGTGATGCAGGCAATGTCCACATAATGAGTGCAGCATCAGTACGGAAAAGTATTTCATGCTATGATTTTGGCATTCATACAATATATGTTTCAGTAGCTTTTAAATTGGAAAAGCACTAATAGTAACAGAGCACAGTAAATGGGAAGATTTAGGAGATTCACTTTCAAAAGCTCACTTTGGATCTAAATTAAAATGCTACCAAAGACACATCCTTACCTTCTAACAAAACAAAGCTATCGTCTGGCACACGAGAGGAGTCTATGTTTTGGTTGCAGGGGTAACTGCAAGGAATGCCGGGCATGGATTTTAACAATCACTGCTTTTTTACCATTTATAGCAAATAAACTGATTTTTGAGATTTTATAAATCAAGTAAACTCTAAAATATTAATAATTTTGGGGGGTTATCTGAAAGCATAAATTGCAGGTATTTAGAATGGGCACATCACTTGCAGGAGCTGTTCTGTACAGTAATGAAAATTGGGGAATTACTGTTATGAGACTGTTCCTTAGGAAAAATGTGGTTTGCTTTGCATAATACCACAAGATTTGAAAAAAAGAATGTAGCCACATCATGGAAAAAATATACTTTATGCTGCAGGGAAAAGTCGCAAGTTCATGTAAGTACAATGCATGCCTAGGAAACCTGGGTGGCTTTTAAAGCGGGGACAATCTTCATCAGAACTTTATCACCTTGCTAAAATTGTTGTTCTTGCACAAAAATCAGAATATTACTTAAAGCAAAATAAACGTTCTGATCCCCAAAACTCTACAGAAGAAAGTATTTTATCCTTGACATAGCAGTCACAGTAAATTAATCTAGCACATGGATATATGTAACCCATTATAATAAATATTCTCCCTTGGAGTTACAGGAAAAACCTTTATGAAAATCAATGTGGGCAGGCCTAATGTCCGGGCAAAATATACCTACAGAGTTTACTTAAAGCAAAACAACCATCAGGCAGTTTTGGGAAGGTGGACCATACCACAGAAACCAGGGTCAGCAGGGGGTGTGGCTACAGCACAAGGCCCAAGCAGAAAAGTGGAAAAAAGCAGGTTGAGGGAAGTGATTCTGCCCCTCTACTCTGCTCTTGTGAGACCCCACCTAAAGTACTGCATCCAGCTCTGGAGCCGCCAGTACAAGAGGGACGTGGGCCTGTTGGAGAGGGTCCAGAGGAGGGCCATGAAGATGATCAGTAGGCTGGAATATCTCTCCTATGAGGACAGGCTAAGAGTTGGGTTTGTTCAGCCTGGAGAAGATTCTGGAGAGACCTCATTGCAGCCTTACAAGCATCTGATGGGGGCCTATAAGAAAGCTGGGGAGGGACTTTTTCCAAAGGCTTGTAGTGATAGGACAAAGGGCAATGCCTTTAAACTGGAGAAGGGGAGATATAGATTGGAAATTAGGAAGAATTTTTTCACTATGAGGGTGGTGAGGCACTGGAACAGGTTGCCCAGGGAAGCTGTGGATGCTCCATTGCTGGAGATGTTCAAGACCAGGCTGGACAAGAATTTGAGCCACCTGGTCTAGTTGGAAGTGTCCCTGCCCATGGCAGGTGGGTTTGAACTACATGGAGCTTAAGGTCCCTTCCAACCCAAGCCATTTTATGACTATGAAAAGGAGAAATCCCAACAAGGCCGCTGGCTGGAGTTGCCCTCCTGTGTTTTCAGCAGCTGACATTTGTAATCCCACCAAGAATAAAACACCAGATGTTTTAATATCAATTCAGAGAACCACCTTGCAGATTTTACTGCAGCGCGGCCAGCAGCTCACGATGCTGGGAAACGGCCACGGAGACAGCACCAGCGCACCATCTCTCCGCACGCTGGGGAACAACCCCCAGAGGCATTTACACCAGCCGAAAACCCCTCCCACTCTTGGCTCAGATCACGTTCCCCCAGGGAGGGGCGGAACGGGGCGTGTGGAGGGAAGCCCCCCCCTCACGGCCCGGCCCGCCCCTCACCGCCCGGCCCGCCCACCCG
>VZZY01016440.1:73199-138039 GCA_013400335.1 Eurystomus gularis
CTCTGCCTTTGAGGTTGGTCTCCTCACCCGCATGCGGTTATGGCTGCTGTCTGGCGGGGCCGGGCCGGGCCGGGAAGGCGCTTCTCCCCGCCGCTACCACCGCTGCCGCCGACGTCTGCAAAGGGGGGGCCGTGGCCGAGTGCTCAGGCCGCCGCAGCCGGGCGGGAAAGGGGGCGGTGGTGCAGGCGGACGGGAGCCGGTTGCTGAGGCCGTGGGCTATGAGCGCCGGGCTGAGAGCAGTGTGTGTCAGGAGGTCTGCGGGCCTTGCACTGAGGTGTAGGGAGGGAGTGGCTCACACACCGACCGCGAGGGAGTTGGGGCTGGGGGCTCTTGGCAGCCGCTCCATCGCCTCGGTCACCCCCCTTCTCAATGGGCGGGTGCAGCTCCTGCTTCCCTCGACTGTGAGGAGTGGCCTGGCTCTGCGTGAGGGACGCTGGCTTACGTGCTTTGTCATCTCCGTACCCAGAAAGAGGTGGTCATGCAAGCAAAGCAAGTCAGTTCCCCCCATCTGTAAGTTCTGACACGTATGCTTTAATTTTGCATTTGGAAATGCAGGTGGAGTTTAAGGCCTTAAGTTACTTGGTTGGGTCTTCTGGATGTTTGGCAGGTTAGTTAAAGCGGTTGTTTAGTGTTTCAGGCGCCAGCCTGGTGAATCATATATGCCAGCTCAGGTTCAACACTGAGAGCCAGTTCTTGCCAGAAATATGACAGACCTATGCCAATCCCATTAAAGAGGCAAGACAGCCACATTGATTGCACTTTTTCAGTACATACTTGCTCTGTCATCCCCAAGAGTAAATGCAGGTGGAGACGCAGTGGAGTATGCAACTTCACTGTCCCAAAGGATAGTCAGCGAAAGTCTGTTAAAGATTAGCAAGGATATTCCTGTGTGGGACAGTCACAGAGCAGCATCCTCCCTTACTAGAGATATGGTCATGCAGCAAGTGTTCACATGCTCTTTCTTCACATCAGAATATGGGCTCTCCTTAAACAGCATCCCATAATATAGGTGATGACATAGAAACTAATAAAGCAACTTTTTTTTTTTCCAATCTTGTTTTATAGTGTAACATTTTTTTTTCTTAGATGGGGAATAGAGTCATTGTCACTTTTTAATTTACAGCAAAGGAGGAACTGAGTGACTGGAGGTATGCATAGAACATGTCTATCTTGAGAGGAGAGACCATAGTACTCACAACATTGTTCTACCACCTCTTAAGGAAGAGGGATAGTTACACGGCCCTATTTCTCCCCCTTCTGATATTAGTGCTGTCTATAGTAGTAAAGTCAAACGCAAACAGTAAAATCTCCTTGGTTTGGACGTTCTGAGACTGAGGATAGCAGGATTCTCTTCCTTTGGATAGTAGGTGAGAAAGTGCCCAGAGGAACGCCTCTTCTTGTCAGTCTTTCAAGTGAACATGAGGTGATAAACATTACTTACAAGTCTTTCCTTAATACTTCTTACAGATCCTGCTCAGATAAAGAAAAAAACCTTCAATTCTTGTTCAGAATGAAGACCACATGACATTTTATTAATACTTACTCCCAGAAAGTTGAAATGTTCACAGCAGTAGAATAAACCCCCTAGTAGGAAAAATTCTTGTTTGGTACTGCATTTGTTTTGGGGGGGTGAGATTTGCTAATAAACTACTTGGTAGTTGATTTATAATAAAATGGCTATGGCTTTTTATTGCATTCTATCTAGACCTTTGGGATACAAAGGAAAAGCCAAGTAATTTTAGCTAATGGTTAGATGGATAATGGCGTGACAGCGTGTCATAGTGGTCAATGACATCCTGCTTTGTTCTCAGTTGCTCTTGTCTCTCTGGAATTTTCAGGAACTTATTGGCTCATTCTTAGAAGGCAATCTGTTTGGGGCAGGGATTACTCTTTTTTTTTTTTTTTTTGTGCTGCTTTTTAGAAAACCTGCAGCCAGGTGGTCTTGAACCATGAAGAAGGTCTTCCATTGCTCCAAAAACATAATAATAGATTACAGGTTTAATTTTAAGTCTTACTTTAGTAGTACCCAATTATCAATCCCATCTAGCATCTGTTTGATTGGTGTTAGATGAATTAGTTGAGTTCAGTTAGTGTCACGGAAAGTAATCCTTGTGATTGAAGTATTTGCATTTTTCTTGGTCGTGTTAGTGATGTCGGACATCAGTTTGTGCACTGGAAATTGGTACATGTTTATCTTGCTGTAAGATATTATAACACTTGGCAGATTAATGTCAGAACAGAGGTTGTTGATGCAATTACCTTTTTTTCAAATAACCACATTTAAAAAACATCGGTAAATTATTTCAGATATCATGAAGTGTGGCACTAATGTAGTTCTTTGCTAAAGATGTACAACATGGCAGGGTTTTTTAAATAACATATCATAGGTGATGTCTGCTTTTCTTCTGGTTGAGTACATTTTAGTTGTGACCGTTTAGGGTCTGAGGATGCATAGCATAGGCATTAATAACTGCTTTATGCTTTTTTATATACTTTAAAAATGTGCATGCTCATAATGTATTAATTTTTTTCTAAGATGCTTCATGCTGAAAGTAGAGTAAGGCTCTTGGAGTGTCAGAATGAAATCACAACTGAACCATGTTCTAAAAAAATGAAGTCAAAAGAAGAGACTTATGAGAAACCCTCTGATGATGATAATGAAGGTATTCAGGAGGAGGTGGATGCTGAGAGAACATCAGGTTGTTTGATAGCAGCATATGCCTCAGATAACCATGGGCAACATGAAATGCAGGAGCAAGAGAAAATACCTACTGGTGTCTTGGAAACGCTGAGTGAAGTGCTCCCTGAAAATAATCTAGTGCTTGTTCAACCAGTTGATTCTGAAACTGTGCAGAATGGAAATCCACTGTTTGCATCAATAAATGACACTAAAGTTGAAGAAGAGAAAGGCCCTCTTGTTACAAACAATGCTAGTGAAGATGATATTAAAAATAGCAGTATATTATTCTCAGTAAATAGAAATGCATCAGATGAAGAGTTTTTTACAAGCAAAGAATTTATTGGACCAATTTACAAGCCTCCTGAAAATAACAAACAGGACAGACCTGACAGTTGCAATGAATGTAGAAGCGGTGGGGGAAATCAGGATGAATTGTGTGAACACAGAGTTAGAAGAAAGGAGGCAAAGAAGATGCAGACTGTTTGTTCTGCAGTACCAGAAATAGATGATGAACTGGACCAGTTCTATAAGGAAATTCACCAGCTGGAAAATGAAAATTTAGATACTAATTTTCAGGATAAAGAAACTGAAACTTCTCAGGAACAATGTTCTCCATGTGGCTGTAGTCAGACGTCACAAGAGGGTTGTCAATGCATGTTGCTGGGCAGCTCGCAACCATTTTATGAGAATGGACAGTGCTTCTTTGGGGAACAGAACAGTCAGAACACAAGCAATGAGCAGCAGTTGGTTGTGGAAACGAGTGGCTGGAAAACTGAAAATACCTTTAATGGACAAGTAGGTTCTGAATATTGGAAATACCCAGTGCCTGAATTCAGACCTGCTTGGCAGTCAACAGAGACTTTCGTAGTACCTCAGGGACCTCTTCCTCCTAGATTCAACCATCAGCCACATTTTCGGGTACTTGATTCTCCACCACAGAACACAAGTGCTCTCCCTTCTCAGAATGGTGAACGTTCTTACAAAAATTATCATGGTTACCATGGAAGTACTGGTATCAACAGTCATGGTCCATTGCTTGATCACAGTACCAACTATGCTGGTCATATTGATATCCATACTACTCAGGTCTTCAGAAATGGACATAATGATCAGAACAGACTCCAAAATAATGGTTTCTGTGAAACCAGAGAAGGGTGTTGGAAGGATCCAGCAGCTGACAATACAGAACAAATGGACAGCTTTTCTTCTTTGCGGTTACCTGAAGAACGATTCAGTTGTTCACAGAAATTTCTCCTCATCTTAAGAGGCCTACCTGGTTCAGGGAAATCAACACTTTCTCGGTAAGTAAAGACTTAAAGCTTGAGAAGCTTGTTCAAATGAAAGTACTTAGGAAATTAAAAAACATCTGTAAGCACTTGGCAAATGTTGGTACTTGTAAATTAGGCTATTACAACGCAGTAATTTTTACTTAGTGAGGACAAATATTAAAAAGATGGCTTTTTTGGCCTAGCTTAAAAAGCACGTAAGTTGACATAGAGCACAGACATTATCTATTAAGTGAAAATAGTTTTCTCTTGCATACCAAAAAATAAAGTTACTGTATTAGTACATACTGATTGAGCTTCATCCAGAAACTTCACCACAAATGGGATGTCTTCTGTCATTATCTTCTGTTGTATGCTGAGAGTTTGTGAAATATATACAGCGATTATGTTTCTCCTTGTTTTTTTTTAATAAAGGAGTAACCTTGCTGTTTGTGGGATTTTTCCTGATATTTATGAGACCATGATCTCCATATCTTAGAAAAATGCCTATTAGAAATTTCCAGCTTACATGTTTGTATAATTTTAACTGTAGTATCTTCTAGTTACTGGTTGCTCTGTTTTGCAAACCTGCATTTTTGAAGCTGCATGGGCCCGTGTGGGTGTTATTGCAAGAATTCCTTTCATATATGAAAACAACATTATTTTTTTAAAAAAATAACCCTGTGGGAAAATGCTGCCTCATTCATTGCATGAATTGGATAATAACTTAATGTGAAGATAGCAGAAAGATTCTAAATATCTTCAGGTTTTTGTGAACACATGGATGCTTTTTCATCTCTCACTAGTGAGATCAATTACTTATTTTATGTAACAGATGGGAAAGTGGGCACTGAGATCGAGGTCAAGAATAGTCACCAAATTTGAGTGTGGAATTTGAACTGTGTGGGACTTGTTTTTAGTGTATTGAATTTTATGCAATTTTGTGTTTAACGCTTGGTTGCAGTTGTTAGTTCCCATGAAATCATGTCTCAGTGTCTTAGGTACCAGGGAGGGAAGGAATCCCAGATTTAATCGTTGTCTATGGGGAGAATACATATATTAATTAAGTCATATTCTTAATAAAGTTGAGTATGATTTTCTGTGTAACATCATAGAATTCTGCAGTATAGACTAGGACAGAAAATCATTGGTCTTCTGATGCCATATTAACACCCATAGATATCTTTGGAGGCTTGGCATCTTTAACACCTGCAGACAAACCTCCACTACTTGTGCTAGAGAAACAATTGTGAACAAAAAGCAGAAAATTGACATCATCTGTGTGGATCAGCACTAGAAGGGAATGAGATGCATCTTGCAAGTGGGTTTCCCAAGTAGCGAGACCTAGGAATCTTGAATTCCTGTCTGCATTTTGGGTTAAGTAAGGGTTTGTAAGTACAGGCACTTTTCCTCCTGCTCCCAAATGTAACCTGTGTCCTTTCTGAATCTTCCACTGGAGTTTGTGTTTTGTTTTGACTCTTCCACTCCAACTGCTTGGAATCACAAGCATGTTTTTTGGAAGAGGGTTGTGGAGGTCAACTAATCCATTATTCTGCTTCAAGCAGGTCTGTCACCGTTGTTTGATCAGATCAGCTGTGCCTTTGTCGAGCCTGATCTTGAAAACCTCCAAGTACAGAGATTTCACAGTCTCTCCAGACTTTCTGGTGCAGTACTACCCTCCTAGTAAGGAAGTTCTTCCCTATCTTCAAACTGAAGTTCCCAAGACATAACTTGTGTGCGTTCTCCTGTATTATTACATGTGCTGTTACCTGGTAGAATCTGGCTCATCATCTTTGTAGCTTCCCTTCAGATGAAGGGGTAGGCTTATTCCCTGTAATTGGCTGATCTCAGGTGGCCGTTTACTGTCTTCATTGCCAGACTGAAGAAGCCCAGCCGCTGTTAAGCTCTCCTCAGAGGTTGTATGTCCACAGCCATCTGTTCAACCATTTCATTATTTTTCAGCGTATCTTTTGAGCTGGGAAGCCCCAGACTGGACACAGTATTTCACAATTGACTGCACAAGAGCCAAATAGAGTGTGAGTGACACCATCCATTGATCTACACTTTATCTAATAAAGCCCAGCATGTGGTTTGCTCCTCTTCTGATGAGAGCACACCATTTGCACAAGGCTCTTTGCCTTGTCCTTGTTTTCCAACTCTGCTGCCAGTACATGTTGCTTGTTCCAGTGTTTATACCACTATGCTTCCCATGTCCTTCCTATTTTAGACCCATTTTGTTCCTTCTGTTGCCATTCTTAAGGTTGTGTTGGGGCAAATGTGTTCTTACAATGCCATGTTGCTACTGAATGAGCTTCCTGCCACTGCTAGAATGGGTTTACTGCAGTGAGAATCTTTGCATGTTCTGCTCGACTTTGTACAAAAACGAGGACTTTCCACTGTTATTTTCTGTGCATGTGACACTTCAAAGTCCTACAGCATGGACACATTTACAAATTTATTTTGTCGGATTTCACTTCCTCAATCCAAAGCTTCTCAGAGGAAAGCTTGGAATAACGGAACATGCTCAAAATGTTGTATTTCTTCCTTGGTTTTGGAAGTGATTGACCACTTAGTTAGAAATTTTGTAAAACAATGCGGCCAGACAGATACCCAGCAGTAATATCTTTAGCCCAAGTAACAAAAGTCTGCTGCAATTAGATGATAATATGATCTTATAATGCTGGAGAAAGTTATAAGAAAACAGACTTAGATTTTTAGCATATTTTCTACTGAGCTTGGCAGCAGTTGTCCTTCTCCATTCCTCCATAAATTTCTGAACATGAATTTGAATTAAAAGGAGATTAAGGAGGTTGAAAGAACAAATATTTGTGTTGTTTAAGAAGTACAGTTTGAATTAAATCCATTGTCAGGAATATATAAAGACAGTTATCTTCATCAGGAGCCATTTTTCTCAAGAGCTCTATCTTCTGAACAGAAGAGTTAAAGAGTTAGTATTTATAGCTGAATGTAGAAACAATTGTGTGTTTGTTTCTATGTATTTCTTTACATGGTGTCACAAGCAGTGCTGTTAAAATAGCATTTGCATTGCTTAGTAGTATAGACTTTTAAATTACATTTGTTGGTTTTTTTCCTCATTTGTGATATGTTAGCTATTTTAAATAGGTGAACTATTAGATTTTAAGATATTATCTTTATTTTTAAATGATCTATCGAAGTAGACTCACCAGGATACAGGTGAGGGGACCATTTTAGTTTTGAAGAAAAACTAAGGCAGGATTTGTGTGTGTTTGTGTGTGTGCATGCACACATGTGCTGGAGAAAAATGTGTATTGGCTTCCTGACTAGTTAAAATGAGCATTTTGGTTTCAAGCTTTTTCCATGTTAAGCTAATATCTTCTCCTAGGTCAGATAGCGTGTCTTGAAAAAGTAGGTGAGCTGCTTTTATTTTTCTAGCTGCTCTAATTTCACTGTCCTACTATGTTCAAAGGTGGGTGTTCAATTGCGGGGAAGGTTTAGGGTGAAGAAGCTGGATTACAGCAGTTGGATAATATTGCTACTCATTGCAGGCATGTGCACATATTGATGCTGACTGATCAGTAATTTTACTCTTATTGGAAATTTATTTATCTTTTTTCTTTCTTCATCTCTCAGAAGTGGAATATCATCTCTTTGTGGGTTTAGATGGTAATGACGCTTTCTTTGCATAGATGTCTATTTTGTTGTTTCTGTTTCCTAGTTCATGAGCCTGGGGTAAATTTTATTTCCAAACACGTTAGAAGTATGTGATTTGTTCCATATGACAATAATATGTTTGTGTCTTAAATTTTGCAAGTTTAGATACTATGAATTCTGAAAGAAATAATTGTCAGGCTTTTAAATTTTTATATTTTATGATCTAATTTCACCATTTAGAAACAGGTATGATCTTTCCTCTAATAATTGAAGTTTTGGTTCATAAACTCATTACTTTGTGATAGCTTGTGTGTTGTGTATAGCGTAAGGGTTCTGTTACCCTGGCCTCTTTGGTAGCCACTTCGCCTTCCCAAATTCTGAAGTTTTAGGATTATTGTCGCAAACATATTTTACTGTATTAAATGTGTTTTATCAGTTATATAGATTCATAAATAAATAGTGATGTATGCTAAACCTCAAGAAATAATAACAAAGTATTTCAAGAATAAACTTTGATGGGTTTGCAAAATTCCCGAACCCTTGTTATTGTGTTTCCTTATTGCTACTTGTGATGTTTGGAAGATACAACAGGAGAACTTGAGTAAGTGAAGTATTCTCTAGAACTGGGCAAACAGACTGAGTTCCTAGCAATAAAAATAAAAATGAATGCCCCAATAGTCCTGATTCATCAATTCATATATATTCCTACAGAAACCTGATGGTCAGGCTCCTAGGAGCTGTAGGGGTGTCCATCTGCTTGGCTGGTAGAAGAATCTCAGCTATTTGCTATTTCTTTTATTAAGGCAAATGGTCCTAAAAAAGTGAGCGTGGAAGATGGATCCAGTTTTTCTAGCATTATTAATCGGCAAATGCTGTAAACGCTGTAAATAACACAGTTGGACCATGTGTGGCCAAGTAATAATTAATATAAATTTCTGTTAAATATGAAGACAAGATTGGATACAAAAAAAATGCTGTGATGTGTGTGTATGACTTACTGGTGCCATTTTATCTTCTGAGAACAGAAATGGGCTTTAAATCTTTCTGTGCTTTCCTAACCCAGCGTAATATACCTTCTTTTAAAAGATGTAGGCTCTAACAACAATAATTATTGAATAGCGTCCAAAAAAAGTTGCTGTACTTTTGGTGTATCATGCTGTGATTTCTTGAAATAGCATTGCTGTTTGTCCTGAGGTAACATTAATACTCTGGAAAAGGGAGAGAGAGCAAGAAGGAAGCTTATATGCAGCTCTGGTGTTACTTGACAGTTGCATCATTAGTAGTTTCTTCTGGTCCTCAGTAATTTGAATTTTGTTGTTACAGATCTCTGTATTTTAAAAGCTTCTAGAAGGTTTGACTGACACTTCATGGCAATGCAAACACAGAATTCTAGGAATGCTTAATGGAGTTCTGTAGTATTCCTACATCACCCATTACAATAACTTCTGTAATTAATAAAAATCAGTAATATAAAATATTACAATACACAGTAAAAATAAACATGTTAAAAGTGAGCATTGTAACTGTGGCCCTCTGAGTTCCCCTTTTTACCCTCATTGGCTTCCCCACAGTGTCTTTTATTGTTTGCAAGACTATGCTTACATTTCTCCTGTGAGCTTTAATGTTAGCTGTGCAAGAAGCAGAATGTAATACAATTTACTCTGACCAGACCTGCAAATGAAGGAAACTTCTAGCCAGTAAAATATCTGTGTTGCTTGGAAATTGCAGGCCTAAAAGACTGGGTAAACGTGAAATTTGCATTGCAATCTTTTTCACTTTTTTATCTTTACGGATTCTGTCTTGAATCTCTGCATTTTATGCACTTGTTTACAAATCTGTTTTGCTTTGGTTTGTCCATTTCCCCCCATAAGAATTCATAGTATTTTTGAGAGAGTATTCTGTCAAATTTTGTTGAAATTGGTCTGTGTCCCAAATCCACAAGACAAAGGCATTACTTTAGGAAACCAAGCTAAAACACTCCAATCAAGTGGTTTAAGTGAGTTTTCTTTTGCTGTTCCCATTCCTGTTTGACCCACATTATATGTGCAGGCAGCATGGGCTGAGGTTAGAAGAGTGTGTGGTGAGAGTTTTAAGGTGCTGAAAAAGGATTTAAATATCCTGTTCATATCTCCGCTGCATTTTATTGGCTTCTAGAGATAATTCCAAATCATAACTGATATGGAAAACGTTAGTTAAAACATGAAATTACAAGGTACTTGGAATTTACTGCAATATAACCATAAATTAGATGAGTACAAACATCTCTTGGGGATGGAGAAGAAACAACAAATAGAAAAATATTAGAGAGGGGGGAAAATACATTGCTTTAATTTGGATTAGAATTATTGGTAGCACATATGAGTGTATTTTGATAAACCTGTTTAAAGTTTGCAAAAAGATCAGAAATAGGGCACAGTTAAATTTGGTTTATCTATATTCTTCTGTGGGTTTTTTTTTCTTCTATCTGAAAAATAAAATAATTTTGAATTTTCCTTTGTTTAACAGTATTCTGCTAGGTCAAAGTCGTGATGGCATTGTATTCAGCACTGATGATTATTTTCGTCAACAAGATGGATATACATATAATGCTGCTCACCTTGGTGATGCTCATGACTGGAACCAGAAGAGAGGTTTGAACACATAAGAACAATCCTATTAAATTTATACTTGTATTTAAAAAATTAAAGTATGGCATAATGTGCACGTGTGTTAATAGTCTATACAAAGAAGAGTGTAAATGTATATTTTAGTGTAGGGTATATAGAAGCATATATTTAAAGTATTTTTAATATTTTTTGTTACTGTATATATTAGATTTTGAACTTACAGAGGGATCAGAGTTAAATATTGAAAATCTCTCTTCTTTGTGCTATGACCTGCTGTTTTGTTATATTTGATACTAGTATCTTGATTGCAGAATTGAATCTTTTTAATGCTGGCAACAGCAGAGTATCCTGTTTTTTCCAGTATCTTTCCTGATTTGAGGTTCATCCAGAGTTTATGGAAGAGTTTTTCTGAGGAAGATTTTCACAGAATCACAGAATGGTAGGGATTAGAAGGGACCTCGGAAGATCATCTAGTCCCATCCCCCTGCCAGAGCAGGATCACCTAGATCAGGTCACACAGGAATGTGTCCAGACGGGTTTTAAACATCTCCAGATTTTAGTTCACTTGTGTAGATGTCTTTAATTCGTCTTTTGTAATACCTAGCAGTGTCCAGAGGTTTGGTTTAGTTGGTAAGGAAGTAGATACCTGGGGTAAGAAGGGAAGCAGAGAGATTCTTCTTGTAGCAGTTTTCTAAGAATCTCCTTATCTCTTTGGTCCGCTCCAAGGAGTGGACAAACTGAACAACTGCTTTGCCTGTGCATGCAGATGTCTGTGCTGCACTGTCGAAAGCAGAAGCTTCCTTCCTGTCTAGAGGACTACTTTTTTGCCTCAAAAGATAAAGAAGGCCAAGGAAAAAGAAATTCTCCCCTTTCCTCCCCCTCCTTCTAATGCAAAACTTATGGTACAAATTATGGTACCTCAGGGAACACTTCTGTATGAACACTGAAGGAATTTTGTAGAGAAATCACTAGAATATCAGTTATAAAGGGCACTTTTGTGGTTGGAGTCCAGCAATAATAAGTACTTTGAATGAAGTTCCCAGTAGGAGCCTAAGGAGCAGAAGAATTCATAAGGTAGTGGTTTGTGGATAGGAGGGCTCAACACCTCCCAGTTATAAAAACACCACCAAAGAACTCTCCCTTGCTAATGGCTTCTGGTTGTTTCCGACTAGACCTTAAGATCTCTCTAGTTCTGTATCACTTAGTTACACAGCAGTTTTGATAACCAGAACAGTATATAATTTAGTTACTCAGTGATTTTGATAGCAAGAGCAAGAACAGCTGTGCCTCGCTGCATAGAACACCTCCAATGCGAAACATTTGCCAGAATAGCTTTGGGTTGAAGTTACACCCAATTCTTACCTCCACCTCTGACTAGACAGAGCTCTCGAACTTGAACTACTTCAGAAGCTCTTGGTTTCATTTGTGTGTGGATCCTTGAAACACATTAAATGAGAACCTCAGGGGAATGGTAGTTCTGATACTTGGGATTCTTGTCTGATAAGTAGGTCTAGGTTAAAGATTCATATAGATTATATCAGCTGCAGAGGAGATAATAATTTATATTTTTATAAATAGATAATTTATATATTTGCTAATATGCATATGACAACACGTTTAGCTAGAGCTTTATAATCCTCATGTCTGAATTACTGAGAAGGCAAAAATTTCTTCACAAATGAGAAAATTACTCTGTTAAAATTATCCTCCATTTTTGGGGGTGAGAGTGAATCTATAATACAGTAAGTATGAGAAAAAAATAGTTTGTGAGACACATGAGGGAAAAATTAATTTATATTAGATGAACAGGATTTCAAACCCCCAAATGTTTGTAAGACTGTGAATTACATACCCTCGATACTAAAACACACACACATTTAATGTGAAAATTTTAAGTTCCAGTGCACAAATATTAGGAAACACTAGAATTAATTTGCCGCTGCAACTTTAATAGTGAAATCAGTGTCACTCTTACAGGGTTTTAGGCCCTTGAAGTTGACTTTTGTGGCTTTGCTAGGTGTCTCCGAGTTAATCCTGCTGCTTCCACTGGAACCTTTGGCTGCCTTTGATGTGTCTTTAACATTATTGACTTGACAGATCTAGTTGGGATTTACCTGCTTTGTAAACTCTGTTTTTGGTTTAGTTTTAACAGTGACTAATACAATTAATTGATTAGTAATGACTTTACTTTTAAACAAAACTTCATCTGAGGTATGACATCAGCACTTAACACTTAGATCCATAGTTAAAACAAAATGGTAGAATATGTAAGTGGATTGTAGCTGTAATATAATTTTTCTTACCATGCAAGGAAAGGCTGAGTGAGCTGGATCTGTTTAGCTTGGAGAAGAGGAGGCTGACGGGGGATCTCATCAACGCTTATAAATATCTAAAGGGTGGGTGTCAGGAGGATGGGGCCAAATTTCTCGGTGGTGTCCAGTGACAGGACAAGGGGCAACGGTCACAAACTGGTGAACAGGAGGTTCAACCTATATATAAGGAAATACTTCTTTACTGTGAGGGTAACCAAGCACTGGAACAGGGAGCCCACAGAAGTTGTGGAATTTCATCTCTGGAGACATTCAAAACCTATCTGGACATGTTCCTGTGTGATGTACTCTAGGTGATCCTGCTCTAGTGTGGGGGTTGGACTAGATGATCTTCGGGGTCCCTTCCAACGCCTTGCATTCTGTGATTTTGTCAGAAGCTTTTGTAAATTAATGACGGTCACATTATAAAATTGGCTGTTCTCTTGCTGTCTTCATGAATCTTTTCTGAAATGCTTATTTCAGGATTTTTCCCTTGTTTCTGTCAGCCTACCAGTTTTCTTTCCTAGATTCAGGTTTCAGAAAGATCATTTTTACCAGGTTAATGAAGCCAGGGCAATATATAGATACATTTTTCTTTTAACAGCTTTTTCCATCAATCCTTAGTTCTCTGTTAGAACATTTGACCTTTACTTTTTTCCTCCCTTCCATCTACAAAGTTATTTCCCTGCCTGTTCATTTAATTTCTTCCCATTGTATGTATTGATTTTCATACAATATAAATCCCTAGTTCTCTCCATTAACTTTGTTTTTTTTTCTTCCTTCAGATTCCAGCTTCATTCAGTGTACAGCTCGAGCACTGTTCACTGAATGGGCAGGTATTCAACAGAAGTATTTTTTTAATCCTTGTAGTCATTGTGAATCTTGCTTTTCATTTAGTTCATACTATTTTAACTGTTTAATGGAACATTATTAACTCTTCTGGAAACTTTGTGTGTGTGAGTGTTATTTCAGTACTTTAAGCTTCAGATATTTCAGTTCTTTCATCTAGTTCATCATTGTATCTTTCCTGTGAGCACTGGTGGTATTATATTCTGAATTTTTCATTGGCAAGCTGAGGCATAGTTGCTAAAAATATCATCCTATTTTGGATGCTAAACTTAGCAATTTAGATATTTTCTTCAGGGTATGTAGTAGTAATTAAACTTCATATATTCAGAATAAATTTTCACTGTCTTCATATACAGATGAGTTCATATCACCCCTGTAAATGATACCTTTAGCTTTTTTAATTGGGCAGCCAAAAAATGAAGCAGTGGCCACTTGGAAAGAGGTGGGATTGATGTTCAAGAGCATTTGCCAGAACATGATTTTTCTCCCTTTGCAGCCATCCTGACTTAATCATTATTTATCTCACAATTACTTAAAAAAAAAAAAAAGGTGTATTTGGGAAATGCTGGTGACTGGATACATACCCCCAATTCAGTTACAGAAAAGTCCATCACACATGCTGAAAGAGGTAGGAGTATTTGGGAAGAAATAGTGCCCAAGTGCATATTTAAGGATAGGAACGTAATACATATGCCCTATAGCAATACATACTACACACCCAGCCTTAATTCAGATTATTTCCTAAGGTTCAGAGTTTTGCTTTGGAACAATAATGCTTTTTTTGTTGCTTTGTTTTTCTTTTGCACCCTTTCTGTATTTTAAAAGAAGGGCTGGATCCTTGCTCTTTTCCTGCAAGAATTTTAAAATGTGAAATTCTTGATGTGTTTTTGGCTCATATTCCTAGTACTGCGTAGAACTAGCTAAAAATTTTTTTTTTCTTGGCTTCAATGTGTAGCATCAGAGCAATTGATTTTTATTTTTTTAAATGAAATTAATCTCTACAATGCTTCTAAAGCATTGTGAAGCAAGCGTCCAGCATGCCAGTGGCCCAAAGAGTGGGGGCCTGGCAGCCAGTCACAAGTGGTGTTCCTGAGGGCTCAGTGTTGGGACCATTTCTGTTTAACATCTTTATTGGTGATCTTGATAAGGACATAGAGCGTATCTTCAGTAAGTTCGCAGATGACACTAAGCTGAGCGGGATTGTTGAGCTGCATGAGGGTGGGGAGGTTCTACAGAGAGACTTGGACAGATTGGATCGATGGGCCAACGTTAAGGGCATGAGCTTCAACAAGGCCAAGTGCCAGGTCCTGCACTTGGGCCAGAACAATCCCATGCAATGCTACAGGCTTGGGGAAGTGTGGCTGGAAAGCTGTCTGGCCGGAAAGGACCTGGGGGTTCTAATTGACAAGTGGCTGAATATGAGCCAGCAGTGTGCCCAGGTGGCCAAGAAAGCCAATGGCATCTTGGCTTGTATCAGAAATAGTGTGACCAGCAGAAGTAGGGAGGTGATTGTCCTCCTATACTCAGCACTGGTGAGGCCACACCTTGAGTATTGTGTCCAGTTTTGGGCACCTCAATACATGAGAGATATCGAGGTGCTAGAGCAAGTGCTAAATCTTATGAAGATCGATTGAAGGAGCTGGGACTGTTTAGTCTGAGGACGAGGAGGCTAAGGGNTGTGTTTAAGGGTTGTTTAGATGTGGTGTTGGGGGATATGGCTTAGGGGAGAACTTGTAGAGTAGGCTTGATGGTTGGACTCAGTGATCCCAAGGGTCTTTTCCAACCTGAGTGATTCTGTGATTCTAAAATAGAAAAGGAGTTATTGTTATGTTTTTACTGATTAACTGAGGCACAAAGAAGTTGACAAATAGACTTTATAAAAGCATTACTTTCAGTTGTAAGATGCTTTATAGTAGTTACAGGAGAAGTTGAGGAATCTTCTTCCTGAATCTGATCCTAAGTTGGAAATCTGCTTCTCCATCTGGTTTAGTTTCAGGCTGGGAAAAGAACCCAATTTACTGATACATGCACAAAGTAGTTCTTTTCTAAAGATATAAAAGTTATGTCCCTTTCTGCAAAGAATGGCAGAGGTCTTGTTTCAAGAGGTGAAGGAAGTTAAAACAGTGAAAATTAAGGTAGCCCATTTGTCCCAAAAGCAGGATACTCAGGTACCCTCTAGGTACTCTCCTTTGCAGGAGTTCCTTTGGTAACTTCTGTAAGAATAGCTTAACTGCTGTCCCAGTTTGTATAACATCAAGGTGGATGTCAAGCTGATAAGGGTATAAAACTTTATACAGTTTAGTTTTTTGTTTCCTTGGTTAAGTCTCTTGTGTAGCATCATGTAGAACCTGAATGTCATAATTATGCTCTCTGTGCTCAAAAAAATGGCTGTGCAGTGTTGTGTTTTTTTCAGGGACAAAACCTGATAATGTGAGTTAGGAGTCCTCTCAGAATGATTTCTGGACTGTATAAAGGATTTAGGAGAATGCCTGATCTCAAGATCAGGGTTAGGTTTAGGTATAAGAGAGGTGTTTAATTGATATAGCAAGACTAAAGCATTCTTGGCCTTATGAAGAGATACCGTTTTAGGTATCAGGGTAATGTTAAATTGTTTTCTGTGCTGTGGAGCTGGTGAATCTTAGGTAGCCAACAGGTTTGCGTGCTTTGTCCCCTGAACTCCTCCAGCCAGTCTCAGCTCTGCAGTGTAAGAAGCGAGTATACTCTTGCCTGGTCCAAGGTTAAAAAGTATGCTACTGCCTAAGTGTGTAGCTGAACAAATTGCATCATGGTGTACTCTGTCTGGCTTTCCGCTGATAAAGATGCTAATTTGCATGTGCCTTCTTACCAGTTGCTGTTTTGTAGAATTGAGAAGCAGCTTATTATTTCTGAAGTTTCAGCCCTCTCTTGGATTGAAGTTGGCCAGTGAGTTTAAGTATTATTCAGGCAGAGACAGCATGATTTTTTTCAATAGATCTCATAAATATTTCAGATACGTGATGTCTTTCTATGAAGATCACCTATTTCTTAGCATTTTTTTGACGAACTGCAATACCTAACCACAGGTCTCAGTTATGAATGTTCCAGGTGTTATTTAGCAGGCCTGGTAAAGCTGGAACCAGGATGTGGTTTGATGCCAGGATCTCTATACACAGCAGGCCACAGATTTTGAGCAGTTCTGTTGTATTCCTTTGACTTCTACACTTCCCATTTACCCCTTTGCATCAATTCACCACCACCTCTTTTTTAATGCCCTTCCCTTAGTTTTTCTTACCTTCTACTTCTTCCCATTCAGTTCTCTATCTTTCAGTGCTTTGATTCCTTTTCTTAAAACAATGTGTTACCATCAGCCTAGATTAGTGCAAAAACCATCTGGAACAGTTTATTTACGTTTACCAGTTTATTTGCATTCCATAGCTGTTTATTAACTTGCACCATTTTTCATTGCAGCAAAGCAAGCAATGGAGCAAGGGAAATCTCCAGTTATAATTGACAACACTAATACTCAAGCCTGGGAAATGAAGCCATACGTGGAAGCGGTAGGTTTTGGTGTGTGATTCTATCACCTGATACAACTTTTCAGACTGCCTTCACATGTGATAAGTTGGTCTGTTTTGTCCAGAAACAAAAATTCAAGTTTGAACTCAAGTTCCTAAGGAGAGAGTGCTTATTGATACGATCACTCATTGGTATGGCACTAGTTGAGACCAGTTTAACAGTTGACTTGATCTAATCTGCTTCCCCTGGAACGAAAGCTCAGATGGGTTGGGGGTAGGTGAGATTCAGCATGCTACCGCTGCAGAGTTAACTGCATCTGTTTATTATGCTGGTCTGTAAGCTTTTTGTTACATTTTATGTAGTAATGATACACATATCACACATTTTTCTTTGCTTGCTGCAGGCTCTAGAGAAGGGGTACAGAGTGGAGTTCCATGAGCCAGATACTTGGTGGAAGTTCGAACCTGAAGAATTAGAAAAGTAAGGTTTATATTACAGAAATCTTGTACTTCTATGTAGAGATAGATAAATAGATAAATATACACACATAAATATATATGTAGTATGTTATTTGATTCAGTATCTTATTTCTTATATACTTAACTACAAGTATAAAATGTATTTTAATTTGAGATATACCTTGAAATGGAATTGTTACGAAAAAACCCAGACAAATAAGTCCTGTCCTCGTTGCCCAAAAAGTCAATATTAAAATTTTTTTGGACATGAGTAGGAAAATTCTTGACCCTTATAAGAGTTGCTGCTATTATAATAATTATTCTGAGAAATTTGTTGCTACAAAGTGCTGACAGCAAGAAATAGGTAGAAGTGAAAAGAAATTACACGTTTTCCAGTAAGTGCTTTGTTTTGTCTATTTTTATAGATGTTTCAGTGTCAAAAAACAACAGCCCATAACTAATCAGTAAAGGTTAAAAAGAAAGCACATATTTTAGATTATTCTATTGCAAGATTTTTGTGAAATCTTTCCCAGTCTTCAGAGGATCTGACTTAAGAGTACTGTTGGACATAGGTCATTGGACTTTGGGGTTGTGAGAGTGCCTGGGAAGCTGCTTGTTATTCCTGGTTAATATCTCTTGTCTCAGATGTATCTATCTACTTTAGGAGTCTGTGAGGTAGCAAACCACCTTAGGGATATTTCCTTGTTTGAAAAATGAAAATACTGCATTACAAAGAGTTCTCTCACCAATTGTCATTTTATGTGCTTCTAACTGACTTGGCTTATAATTGTTTCAGCTTTGGAAAGTAGACTGTACAATGCACGAAATATGGGTTTATAATACTTACATTACTGACTTGGACTTTATTGTGTTTATAAATATTGTAAAGTTTTTGCATTTTGCTTTTAAGCTACTACCAACTTATTTTTAGGTGGAGTCTTCTCTCTGCAGGATGAATTCTAATAGGTTTTACTAGTTTGGGGTGCAGCACAATCAAGTTAGGAAGCTGTCTTAGTAACCAGACATTTCTAAGATGTGCAATGTGAAATTTCCCTAATGTCAGAGAGACTCCTTTTCTAGGAAAATGCATGTTTTCACTTGGTCTTAATGGGTAATAGGATAAACAAATGTGAAGTGTTGTTACTGTTGAGTTTTATTGTCCAGTCATTAACCGTAGGAGTAAAGTTTATAACTTTCCCAAACCCAAAGAAAAACCCTTGAACTGCAAAGTGCTGCTACCAGTACTTAGGAGCTTCCTAGAAATGTTTTAGCAGCTCCAGTTGCTTTAGATATTTGAATAGAGGCCCGTTGTCTGGAAACTTTTATTTTTTGAGAGTTTAGGAAAGGTAGTGATGTGAGGTTTCATTTTGGTTTTCAGCTGCTTGGGGAGAAGGCTCAGTTTTTAAGTTGGCTGGATTTTTTTTTTTTTTTCCATATTTGTGTGTTTGGGAAATAGATAATGATAGAGATGTTATTGTTATTTGGGATTCCCCTTACGAGTTTTGAGCTCAACATTTTGTGCAGGACCTGGGCAAATACTATGCTAATAGTAAATCTGGGTTATTTTATTAATTGTCTGGAGTCATACATTCTAATTCCCTCCTGAACAGGATCATAGAGTCATAGAATCATTGGGTTTGGAAGGGACTTTAAAGATTATTTAAGACTCTTTGATTCTTATAATTGGAATAAAAAATATACTACCTCCTACTTTAATTAGCAAAAGACTTTTCTTATAAATGATGAGCACATATCCAAAATGTTTGTTTTTAGTGGCGTTGTCTAGATTGTTGGTAGCTTTTATCAAGTAACATAATACGTCGATACTCTAGCAGTCAGGTGCCTTTCTAGATACTGGTTTTATAGGATTGTTTCCGCTACTACTTAGCGTGTTTGAGAAATCTGTGGAAAGGCTCTCTAGGTCAACAGTGGGTGAATTCTTGATGTCAAGAACATGAAAGATGTTTTAGTGTGGAACAGGTGTCACTGTCTTTTTCTTCCAGCGTAGCTGTGAAGTACATATAGTCCTTGGAGCCACTCATGAGTGATTTTTTTTTATTTTTTTTTTTTAATTTTTTATTTTATTTTTTTTTAGTTTAGTTTTGTATGCATAAGTTCTGTGACATCATCTTGACTCCACGGACATGTGTCTTGTGGTAGTGATCAAGACTTCTTGCGTAGCGTTTAGACCCTTATATAAAGGATTTTGTACTTTAATACCACTTTTAGGAAACCTCAAAGACTGCAGGTGAGAGAACAAACAAATAGCAAAATCACTGGTAGAAGAGAAAGAATAGTTTTTTAGTCATTATAATTTTCTTTAAGTGCTTACTCAGTACTGGATGAAAACATTACCCTCTGTCATGTTTGTATGCTTCCTGAGTAGCTGGTCAGTTGGGAACTAGAAATTTTTTTTTAAAGTATGCATTTGATTCAAGCTTTTGGGGAGTAACAGGTATCCTGTGTATAATCTGTATTTTGGGATGGATGTTGTTTCAGTTTTAAAGATGTTACCTGCTGTGTAGCTTTGCACAGAAGTGAAATGCAAGCATGTTTAATATGATCATATTGAAGGAAAGTAGATTATAAGACTGCAGTTTGGTATTGACTTCATTAAAGTCAAGCTGATTCTTTTACATAGTCATGTCCCATGCAGGATTACTCTGTCAGTGTATTGGTATGTAAGCTTCTTCTAGTGTAGAAGCAGTTAGTAGTGATGGAACTTTGTCTTTATCAATAGATTCTGTGTTTCTCCAAGAAAAACCAGTTTCCAAGGCATAACTATGTTAGGAGCATTTGCTGATAATGCCTGTTTTGGTTAAGGATAGGCGGTTTTATGCTCTCTCAGCAAAGCTGAGCTGCCAAAGGATGAATGAAGACTTGCCTGAAGAGGAGATCCCAGTATTAAATGACACTATACAGCAGATTTTCAAAATCAGTTTCTATGCTTGATGCGATTTTGCTGTGGCTGATTTTATTATCCTGCCTTGTTCTTCAAGGAAAAGTACTTGCTCACTTATTAAGTGATTATAGACAAGCCCATTCAGTTGTGGATGAGTGTGTGCTTTATGCCCAGGCGCTTGAGCTGTGATCTTTTTCTAGGAGTACTAAGATACGGAAAATACAGAGTAACTTTCTGCTTCCACCATTTGGCATAAAAGGACTTAGACTTCCTCTTCTCAGTTTCTCTGTCATGAGAATCAAGTTCTTTATAGAATCCCCATATTTCTGGGGGATTGCCTTTTTTTTTCCTGCCATTAACCTTGTTTGTATTTCTGAATAAAAGAAAAACTGTTAAGACTTGTTAACTGTTAAGTTTCAAGTGCTGCTGCTCCTGCATTTCTTTAGCACGACACAGAAATTAGTAGCATTTAAACAATGAGCCACCTGTGGTGATCACTCTAGCTTCTGATTTCGTCTCAAGGAAGAGTGTCTATGAGAGAGGCTCTACTTAAGCCTTTTCTTCCCAGAAAGCAAGCTAGTAAAATACACCTTAAGGAGCCAGCATAATTCTGAAATCTTCTGAGATCGCCAGTTCTTCTTCCATTCTGAATGTGAAACTAGTGTGCTGCCTGCAGTATGCTTTCAACCCTCATCAGCTTGATACACACTTCTTTGTTGTAATAATACGCACAAACTCCAGGGATGGGGAGCAGGAAAACAATCTTTTAGAATATTTCAGTAGAGAATATTCTCTTTCCAATATAGCCTGTTTGTTCCCAGTATTGATTTCTCCTTGTAGAAGGAGGATTTCTCCTTTATAGAACTGAGCAAGTTTGTAAGGAGGCCCGTGTGTCTTCTGTCCTTGGCAGAAAGCACAAAGATGCAGGCATGTATTCCCTGTTGGTATGACTTGGAAATAAATGAGCTTGGACAAGGTTTCTTGGTGATAAGAATATATTTGGTAATGATAAGTGCTTGTCTACACTAATGGACCTTTTATTTGTTTTATATCTATTACAGAGCTGGCAATTCTCTGACATTCAGTTCATGCATGACCCTCATAGTTTTCCTTTTGGTTGACACCGAAATTTTCTAACATGGATTTTAAGATCCTAACCCTTAGATACTAAGGAGATAAATACGTTATAATGTAGCGTCTAATATCTCAGGTTCTTAATAGGCAAAGTTCTCCCTGAAAGTAGCTCTTCACTAAACACTTAAACAATAGAAAACACTTTTGGCCTCTCTTCCCTTATATGTGTTTTGGTAAGTTTCTAAATTTACAGCAAGAATCAGTAAGAGCTAGTAGATAAAGATATCTTGAGCATGCTGTTCTGGTTCAAAACTAAAAATGCTTCTTATTCTATATAGAGACTTACTGATGTGAAAATATTCTGTCAAGTCTTGAAAGTTTCAATTTTTTACACTAGTTTGAACATTGCTTTCATAGGTAGTAGCCTATGAAAGTAGTATAGTAGTAGTATAATCTGATGAATTAATAGAAAGCAAAGTCCTTCTAGGGTTATTCAGGTACATAGTCCTAGTGAATAACATCACATTTCTGTATGAAGAATGACTGTGCTGTTTTCTGTTATTTAATATATGCAGTGGTGAGTTGTTAAAAACAGTGTTGAGTTAAATAAACCTTAAGGTAAGTTGAATACTGAGAGAATGAGGATAAGTGTAATAAGTGAAATTTCAGATATGAAGTGTAAGAAGAAAAATTGTGGAATTTGAGGGTTTTTTTCTTAAAGACTAAGCATATAAACATACCAGAAAATTTATTTACATTTTTATTTTTGTAGGAGGAATAAACATGGGGTCACTCGTGAGAAGATTGCTCAGATGTTGGAACGATATGAATATCAAATATCCATACCTATTGTCATGAATTCAGTGGTACCTCCCCACAAAAACACCCAAAGGCCACCTCTGCAGCGAAGACATAGGTGGGGAGGCAATACAGACTCCTGGAATTCTTTCAGTATTTCCAATAGCCGATAACACAGTTGCAGTCAGTTAATAAAAATTTGTTACTTGCCCTTCTAAAACACGTCATCACTTCCAATAAAGTAGTGGATCTTCTGTGTTTTAAATAGGCCTATTTTGAGACCATTTTCTTCTGGCGGTTGTTCCTTTAACAGACTTGCATGTAAATAAAACTGTACATTAAATGTTTTTATAAATTATATTTATTACAGTTGTAATAACTTGCATTTTGGTAAATTATTGAATATAGTATGACATACAGCAGAGTCTTCCTTCACAAACCTAAGACGATGTTGTCATATATCAAGTAACTGTTGAGCAGTTGTTTTTTTAAAAGAGGTTATATTAGATATCTTTGAAAAGAGAATTAAAGCCCCAGAAGAAGAGGTTATTTATGTGATAACCAATTTTAATGATTGTCATTTAATTGTCTTCTCTTTTAGGAGGTTGTTTGTTTTGTTGGTTTTTTTTTAAAACAAATATGTCCTGGATTGTCCTTTTATTCTATTTGGCATACATTGCCAATTGGCAAAATTTTAGCATGTATTTTCTGTTTTCAGTTGTGGTGTTTGGGAATTTTTGTCTGGAAGCTCGTCTGGCAGCTGAAGCGACACCCTGCCAATACAGTATTCACCAGCCTTTAACTGCAATCTGAATTATGATTTTATTTGTTTGTTTTCAGTGGCAATATATAAACCGTGATGGTGGCTGCTTTTTTGCACTGACTAAAAAACCATAAATTTTATCACTAAAACCTAAAACAATCACAGCTATATCTTTCTGAATCAATTTCTTTCATTTACAGTAAAATTGAAGTATTAAAGCATTAGGCTGTCAAGTCCCAGTCAACAGTTGGGACTCGTCAATTCAGTCTAAATAGTGGCTGTAATTCTGTAAAACCACATTGCCTTCCTAATTCTGGCACAGCCAATGTCATCTGTTTAGCACATAACAAAGAATGAGCCAGCATGGAGACTGACTAATTTATTTCTTTTCCCTTAAATATGATGAATTTGTAAGTGTTCACTTTGTTTGCTTTCTAACAGCTCGCTGTATTAATAAAGTATATTTGTCTTCGGTGTTGTTTTAGTAGTTCAGTACAACAGTTTTTATTCTTTACAAGCTTATAGGATTTTATACATATGAGTATTATTACTAACCTGCTGAAAAGCTGAAATAACCTGTCTTCAGGTCTAACTACATTTGATTTCCATGTACATTAAATGAGTAAATCCTGAGTAGGAAGTTGTCAAGAATGTGAGTACATAGCTAAAAGAATTTTCATGGTTTTCTATTACTAGTTCGGTGTACTAGCCATCAGAATTTTGAAAATTCCAAAGCCAGCGTAATTTTTTTTACTTACAGACAGTTTTTTAATAGGCCCTAAAATTTACTTCCTCTTTAAAGTCTGAATACCATGAAAGTTGAAAGTCCAGGTTTGTAATGAAGTAATTTCTTGTAATTTTCTACACCTACTGTGCAAATCTGAATTTGTACAATTTAGCGCATATCTGCAATAACATTTTTATAAAAGATTCTATTAACTATAAAAGTTGAAGTGTGCAGTTTCACATTTTAGTAATTGTTTTAATTATTTGAAAAATAATTTTAAAAATGCTTCAGTAGTGCATGGATTGTTAACATATTGAATTATGTATATATATAAAAAAATAAGCTCTCCAACTATATTAATTGTCTTCTCTTATTGTCTTGTTACTCATACCAACTATGTTACTGTATTTTAGTTTTCATTATCTTTTTCCATGTTTCAAAAGAATGGAAATCATTGTAAATAGTCAGTAATACTTTAATTATCCCCAAGGTTTTATATTTAAACATGAAAGCATATTTCAGGTGGGAGGAAGATAAAAATGTTTTAGAAAGGCTCGTTTTATTTACTCTATATTACATTAGGCCATAATAAAGTGATGAAATTTATTGACACTTTATGTAATATTCACACAGTGTACTTGGGTATGACAGAAAAGAGCTGATTATCGACAGTTGATGTTATGATATCATTTAGTACGTTCTGTCTTCAGTTTTTAAAGGAAATTGATTTTCTTTTTCAGCAGTATGTCATTGATCTCTACGTTCTCTAACTGAAATTACTATTTAAATAGATGTGAATTCATACAACTTTAAAATGGTGCAGCATTTTTTAAATTAATGAATCATTGGTGGGTGGCGAGTATTTCTGATATGCAAAGCATGTTGATCAGTAATAGTCTTGCAGATTACAAAGGAGACATAGCAAGGAAGGAACGCTTTGCAACTTGGCGCTGTACCAGACATTGCTTTAGGGTGCTTAATCTGTGAAGCTGTGTTCCGAGGTAAGTACGTGATGTGGTGGGAGAAAGCACAATAGAACTAGTGTCTGTTTCACACATTAATATTAATGGTATATTAATATTTTGTGAGGATAGGACATTCATGGTCATACATGTATCTCAGACAGAATTTGCTTTTGCACTACGATATTTATATGTAAAAATAATAAAAAGACGTTGTGAAATAGATTTTGTAGGTAATTCCTCCTGCTTCCTCACAAATGAGGAAAATTACTTTGTGTCAAAAACTATATGCAAGAAATGTAAGAACCCACTGTTTAGTCAGATGATCTAAAAGGTTTTACTCTCTGGTATAGTTTTTGTGCAGCACACCGGCTGATGATAATAACATACCTGGAATGAAGTTTTTCTGTTGTTTTAGATGTACAGTAAAACTGATAGTTCATCGTATTTCATTAAGTAATAGTGTCAGAATTTACTGGTTTTTAACTGATGCGTAGAGCCTTAGTGTTGTGAATGCAGATTCTGAGTATCTGCTGCATACTTCAAGCGAGCGAGATGTTTGGTGAGTAAACTTAGCATAGTGAAGATACTCAGCTGTAGTTTTAACATCATCTAGGCCGGAAATTTAAATGAGAATTAATTCACAGAATATACATCATTTGGTTCCTACAGCTGACCAGCCATACAGGACTGTTGCTTTAGAAAAAAATTAGTCCCAATTTTACTGCTTCATCTAAACTGCAGTTTCTTGTTTGGTTGGTTTACTTCCTGAATTGTCAGAAGTTTTCATCAGCCTTGTCTTTGTTCTTACTTTTTTGTTTGGAGAAGGAAAAAAAAGCCAAACCAAAAGCAACAACAACCAAACCCACCTCAAAACCCACAGAAAAGACACTGGAAGACCTATGTGCTGGTTCTGGCTGGGGTAGAGTTAATTTTCTTCACGGTAGCTGGGATGGGGCTGTGTTTTGGATTTGTGCTGGAAACAGTGCTGATAACCCAGGGATGTTTTTGTTACTGCTGAGCAGCTCTTGTGCAGAGTCAATGCCTTTTCTGCATCTCTCCCCACCCCACCAGTGAGCAGGCTGGGGCTGCACGAGAGTTGGGAGGGGACACAGCTGGGGGAAGAAGGAAGGAAGGAAGGAGGGGAGTGTTTGGAGTGATGACGTTTGTTCGCATGATGGAGCTGGCCCTCCTGGACATGGCTGAACACCTGCCTGCTGATGCGACGTGGTGAACAAATTCCTTGTTCTGCTTTGCTTGCATGCATGGCTTTTGCTTTACCTGTTAAACTGTATCTCAACTCAGGAGTTCTCTTACTTTTCCAACTCTCTCCCCTATCGCACCGGGGGAGAGTGAGCAAGCAGCTGTGTGGGGCTGAGCTGCTGTCTGGGGATAAACCACGGCAACTTAGGTTAAAAAATAAGTGTTACACTATGATGCTCAGTGATCACCTGTGAGGAATTCTGTCCTGTTCTTGTAGTCATGATCTCTTTAGGTTCACTTCAATCTAGTTTGACATGCTGCATAATCTTGAGATTTTTATTTTTAAGAAGAAAGCAAAGATTTTGTCTTTCATCATCGATCTCTTGAAACCTTCTGCAGAGACAGTAATTTTTCTTTGTTGCTCTGCTAAGAGATAACTGAAAACCAGGCTTTGTCCAGCTGAGGTGGGACCCGTAATGTCTACATTTGATTGTTTTGTGTCTGTATTTCCTGATGTAATGTAGACGGTCAGTATTTTCTTCTTTAAGATGACCAGTAGAATTCATTTTCAGTGAATTAGAAAAAAAAGATATGTTTGTGTTTTCACATTCATGTGTGATGCCTGTAGTTTTAACTTCTGCTTCCTCCTAGCAGTCAAGTTTTCTGGAAGAAATGTTTTCCCTCTGTGCCAGTACATCATGGAGATGAGGTGACTTGGTATATGCTGAGAATCGAGGGACTTTCATTCAAAAGAACAGAGATGTATGTTACAATTCCCAGCAAAGAGAGGACATAGTCTTGAAGTGCAGTTCATAAAATTGAAATTAAAGGAGTGATCAGATGTTTCATGTAATTCTGATGTGGAAATAACATCATTTCGGTGTTTCCACAGTAACAGTTTCTCATTTCAATGTTTTATGTTCTCATCCGTTTGAAAGAAAAGCAAGAGCAGAGATTAAAGCTCTTTAGTAATCATTTATTAGGTGAGAATCTACTTGTACATCAGTTCATTTGGGCTTTTTTTTTCTGTTTATAGGCTGGTTCATTGAAATTAGCTGTAAATCAGGTTATTTTGAGTTCACAGAAAAATACATTAAAACTTAACTGGTCTTTTAAGTATGTACAAGATAAAGTAGTAAGAGGGTTTGTCAAGATGAGAGAACCTCAGATTTGTCTAATTTATTTCTGTAGTAATGGGGAAAGCAGCAGGTGGTGGTTTTGGCTTGAGATAGGCTGTCAGTGTCCTAGATGACGGGTAATAAAAGCATTTAAGTATTGGATCGGGGACGGGTCTCTGCAGTTTCTTGTAGCTGATGACGCTACTTCTTCACTTCTGCGGTAGGCAGGCAGTCCTTGGCTGTTGAATGTGTACCTTACCGGTAGACAGAGCTGCTTGTGACAATACTGTGTTGTGCCAAGTCAGAACATACTCTATCCATGAAGTAATTTTTTTTTCAGTTGTACTTGCAGTCTTTTGAGTCATGTTAAATTTTTTTTTTCTTTTTGAGCTGTTAATCAAACTCACCTTCTCTTTTGTGGCCTCTCAAACTGATACCAGAGTAAGTGGTTTGCAATGATGTGTTGTCCTGCTTGTCCTTCATAAGTATCTTCCCACTATTCTCTAAGTATTCTAGGATTTTATGGAAACATGGTAGAAAATATTTTATGAGCTAAACTTTTGGAACGTGCTTGCAGGTTGTCTAACTCTACTGATTTAAAGAAAACATTAATTCTTTAGTGGATGTTGTTTAATCTCTTAAATTGCTAACAGACTAAGAAGTGCTGCTTTCGATGACTGAGTAAGCGTTTGCTTATTTCTAAGGGGTTTATGATATTTACAAATCAGTCTTAATCACGGGCCTATAATGCTGGTCTGCTGTTATTTTATTTGTGATACTAATAACATGTATTTATTTACTCCTCAGACATAGGTTTTGGTAACCTATGCTATAGATTATAATAGTTCTTAGAAGTTACTGAACAACTTATCCCATGTCTTACTTTTAACCATGAAGAGTTTCTGAAGGGTCATAAACCTGACTTAAGAGTGGATTGAGTATATTACTTTTCCCTGATAATTTTCCTGTATTGCTTGTAAGATGAATACACTGCTTTACAGGGATCTTGGCAACAAAAGTATAGACTTCGGATCTTTTACCTGGAGCAAGACACGTATGCTTATTGGAGCTCCATTTGCAGCTCTGTGGTACATGTGCTAAATATTCAATGAAGAATACCTGATAAAATTTCAAAACTATTTTCACTTCATAAAAACTGTAGTTAGAAGACTGTGCTTGTGGCTGTGCAGGAACACTGCATTTTATATAGGAGTGTAAGCGGAATTCTGTGTGTGTGTACATAGAAGGCACAGTTAGAGCTTTGTATTTCATTCTGGTTTGGTTTTGTTCCAGCAGTCTGGACTGAGTTCATGTTTCTGATAATGAATACTTAGATTGTGTCCAGAATGCTGCTTCCCTTTTCGGCTCTAGGTCTTGAGGAGAGGTTTATTGTGGGTAAAGATAGCTAACTACGATTTAACCTTCTGCAGGGAATTGAGCTGTAAAGAGATTAAATTAGTTTGTCTTTCACCTGGTTACTTTGTGGTGCTGTTGTTGAGAATGCCAGGCTTTGAGCTTGCTAGTACAGGTAAGATGTGACGTACTGGAGTGAGCTGAGCAGAGGATTGTCAGGGCCTGGAGCATCTGGTATATGAGGAAAAGCTGGGAGAAACGGATTGTTCAGCCTTAAGAAGAGAAGGCGCTGGCTGAGACAGCTTAATGCTGTTTCACGGAGAGCATAAAGGTGGAGCCTCGCTCCTCTTAGGTGAGAAGCAATGGGTAGAAGTTACAACATGGGAAATTCAGAGTAGATATTGTGTAATTTCCATCCTTGGAGTATTCAAAACTTGTCTGGGCAAGATCTCAGTTGGGATCTCCTTTTAGGAGAGGTTGAACTATATGATCTCCAGAGGCCCTTTCTGACGTAAATTATTCTGTTCTAATGGATGTAGCAAGAGCAGTGTCCAGAATATCAAAAGATTTAGTTAGCTCTTACTGATCAGAGAAGATTTAAGTCACTTAGCAGAGTTGCTGCTTGGCTTCAGGGTGTCAGGTGCTGGCTTTCAATCCATGACTCTCTTCTTATTCTCAGATGAGCACAAAGTTTCTGGATTTAACTGTAGTGGCAAAACTGGCTGTTGGGGTCTATTCCGGTTCTTTTGTTTCATAGCTGCCTTGGCAGAGTTGCTCACAAGTTCCTGACAACACCTTTACCTGATCCCCGTTTTACTTCTTCAGGCAGTGTCCATGACTACTTGTCTCTTGCTAGTTGTATTGTCTTTCCAGAATTAAAACATACTGGCATATATTAATGTTTATCTAAAGTAGGTTTTTTTTCTTTTCTGTCCAAGGACAGACTTCTATTGACACTGTAACTATATTGCAGAATTGAAAGACAGTTTTTTGCATCTGTTCATCCCTAACACTCTAGGAATAATACAGGGCTGTTGTGTAAAAAAGCAATCATCTTCAAGGGGGAATTCATCATGTCTTTTATGTCTCTCTAGTCCTTTTGGTGAAAGATAATTAAAAGGGAAATTAGTTAATACTAAAGAGAGTAGTACGCAGAAACAGTAGGTAAAAGTTGGACACCTGTATGACAAAGTAGTGAGATTTGTTGAAAAAGGTGTAATACCTTCCAGAGAATGCATCTTGTAGTTGTGTTTAGTTACTACAGTTGTCTTCATAACTTTGGGTCCATCTCCCCCTCCTCCCCGCCGCTCTTCTTGTCCTCACTCTAAACTTCTCTGGAGAGCTGCACTTTATTCCCTGTTCTTTTTAATGCCTCAGATGCTGATTTTAAAACTGAGTGTATGTATTTCCCCTCCTCCCAGGCTGTCCTTTTGAATTTTTCTCTTGTTCTGCTGAAAGTAGTATTTCCTGTTACAGAATGTATTTTTCTTCATTACTTCTTTTTTTGTAGCCTCATTAAGTTTGAAGCATCTCCTTGTGTCTCATTGTTTTGGTGGATATTTAATTACATGTCTTTGCTACGATTTTGTTGATTCAAGCTATTTTAAATACAGCTAAAATCTGTCAGCTTTCACTGAAAGCTCGTAACAGAAAATAGCCTATTACATACCTCTGAGTATTCCATTCTGCTCTCTGTTGCTTGTTGACGCTCCCACCGATATTTTTCCTGAACTTGATTTTGCTTGTGTCATATCTCAAACTACATTTTACATTTGTTTTCTGTGTGAACATGCCTTGGCAAGAAAGGCCAACACTTCACTCTCTAAATCTAATTTTGACTTTTTAAAACCCTTTTGTTGTACTTACTTACCTCTATGTTATGTTTTGATGACTGTCATCTACATGTTCAAGTACTAGGATAATATATCACAATATGTAGTTCTCAATTTTTCCTGGTTAAAATAGTGATTATGTATTTATTTAAAGAGTAGGCTCCGTAGTGGCCAGAATACACAATGAGGATATTTTTTAGGTATTAGCATCTGGAAAGTCTGTCTTATTTGTGGACCACATTTTAGGACATTATTCATTTCACAGCCTCGTGAGAGCTTCAGTAAATCTGCCTTTTCCTGAGTAGAGCTTCTCAAGTGGAATTGTGTAAACACATGCCTGGGAAGTGGAGGATTGTAAGGGACAGGAACTGAAAAACATTGTGAGATGGCTCACAAAATTTCATTTTTCAACTTAGATCTTCTTTCTCCTAAAATCAAGGATCCTCTCAGACTCAATACTGTCTCGTATTTGAACTGGTTAGGTCATATACATTATGCAATATGTTATATTTGTTAGAGCACCTCTGTTTTTCATTTGCAAGGAAGAAGGTTGAGATTAGAAGGAAATTCTTCACTCTGAGGGTGGTGAGACACTGGAACAGGTTGCCCAGGGAGGTTGTGGATGCTCCATCCCTGGAGGTGTTCAAGGCCAGGTTGGATGGGCCTTGAGCAAGCTGGTCTAGTGGGAGGTGTCCCTGCCATGGCAGGGGGGTTGGAACTAGATTATCTTTGAGGTCACTTCCAACACAAACCACTCCATGAGATTTTTAAGGTACTTGCTACCTTTTGTATGTTTTTTCAACAGCTCTGAATTGGCCATTAGGCTTTGCCTTTGCTGTGGATAATGTTGTTTGGTCAGTCATAGTCTTCACCAGCGTGCTTCATGGTTTTCAACCTGGACCACCAGCTTTGTAAGGTGTGGTGTGTAAAGTGTGCTCCAGTGTTGCTGAAAGGAGGATTCTTAGGGTTTACTGAGATTGCTTCATAGAATCTTAGAATCGTTTAGGTTGTATTTTCCATCCTAATTTAAGATTTTTAAGATTATCGATTAAGATAATCGAGTCCAACTCTTAACCCAGCACTGCCAAGTCCACCACTAAACTATGATCCTCAGCACCACATCTACATGTCTTTTAAACACCTCCAGGCATGGTTGACTCAAATCCACATATGCAGTAGTGCTATAGTTTGTCCAGAAGTTAATGAAAAAGCGAGATTGATCGTTGTCTGGGAAAGTGGGATTTTCTATACTGTTACAGGTTTGTTTTTTTTTTTTTAAATGCTCCTTAAAATCTCATACAGAAATGTCTTTATATCATTAGAAAATTAAGGAACACTGCTGCATTACAGATTACACCAAACTTTCTTAGCTATTGCAAATTTGACTATAGTTCCTATTTCTCCAAACTACTTCTCAAAGCAGCATATTTCTTGTCTAGCCTGGATTAATTTCAATCAGACTGTCTTCATGCCTGAGCTGGTATCATCCAAGTAGTAGAAGCGATGTCCTCAAACTTGACAAGGTGATTCATACTGTACTTCCAGTGCATAGCGTTGGCATCTGTGTCCATCATGTTCTCTTCAAAAGACTAAACGTTGACAGCAAGAACTTAAATGAAAATTGATTCTGTGAGCCTTCATGGGTGAGAGGGCTGATGATAAAGCTGCAGTTTCTTCTCTGTATTTTAAGTACATCCTCCTAAGATGGATTCAGATCAATTGCAGTATTTCACTTCATCCTTTTTTTCTCCTTCTTAACCTGCTTTTTAACATTGAACCATACTTAATGGTGCAAAGAAATCCGGTCAAACAAAAACGGTCTCTTCACTGTCAGCGTCCATCAGTACCTCTATTGCTGATATTTTTAATTGTTTTTTTCTGGTTAGAATTTTGATTTGTGTCAGGTGAGAGATTTGTGGCACCTAAACGAGTTTGAAAGTGGCTTTTGAGTTGTTTCACTTGTTCAGGAAGTAGATATTTGATACAAGGCATGAGTATATTAATTGTGTGTGTACATCTATATTAATCAGTAAATTCAGGATTGATTTCTTTAACGTTGATCAGCATATTCTATGACTAAGGAGCTGAATTAGGAGATTGTCTCTTCCAGTCAGAAGATACTTATGACTTTAGTGAACCAGGCAGGAAAAAGATCAGTCAGATCATAAGAAGTTTCAGTTTGGGGGGGGGGTGGACTGTCATTTGAAACTGAATTGTTGTTATAGCACCTCAGGAACTTGGATTTTTTGGGGGGTTTAGTGGTTAGTGGTTTAGTATTTTGTTTGTTTGTTTTAAAGTGGTTACACTTTGCCATGTATTTGATTAAATGAACGGCTTCTGAAGGCGTGCTTTGATCTACTATGCGTACTCTCTAGATCTACTCTTGTGTGTGAACTATAACAGGGCAGCAGTCTGATGGCTGATTATACATTGCACAGAACCGTATACACATCAATCCTGTAAAAATGGTAAAGATTGGAGTAGCACTTTGAGCGTTGGAATAGAATAGGGTATTTTGTGAAGGCAAGTATTTAAATTTCACCATCACTGGAAATGCTGTTGAGACACAAAAGAACAATAAATACTAAGTTACTGCAGAGCAAATGCAGTTAGTAGGAACTGATTTGGGGTGGGGAGCATTAATTTGCAACACTGTGATGTGTAAACATTTCTTAGAAATTGTTTATGGTGAATTTCCTTAAGATGGGCTGTGAGGCAAACTAACACGCTGCTGCTGAAAGTAGTCGTCTTGCTAATTCCTTTGTCTTAGCTACACACTTATTTTACTTCTTACTTGTTAAGTTAAATCAGCTTAACAGCAAAACAAGTTCTTGCTTTCTTTTCATGCTGGCACAGACAGGTAAATCCAACCACAAGGAGGGTGGTGGAGCCAACAAAAGACAGGTAGTAGAAGTGTAAGGGCAACATCTGGGACAAAGTAGGAGAGGGTGACTAATAACTAACAAAGGCTGGTACCATGGCTTTTCTTGTTTTTCCAAAATATTAACTTCCAATTTCTGGTTTTTGTGGAAGTAAGGCTAAATCATGAGGAATCAGCAGTGCACTGGGGGTTATGAGGTGGAGAAGGTGAAGTGTATCCCAGTAAATGCTTTTTTATGTAAGCAGCTCTATCATAATTTTGAGGCTGAAAACCTACTCCAGAGACTTTGGAGGTTAATGGTAACATACATTTCTGAAAGAGCAAGCACTTCATTGCTAAATACAAAATTGCATTTTAAATTTATCCATTCCTATATATTTCGTTACAGCAATGACTGCAGACATTTTCTGATCTCAGGCAAGGATCAGCTTAGACATATGCTAGAGCTGAAGTTTGTACAACTGCAAATAACCAACTCTTCTCTGGTTTTGCCATTTTCCAGCAACATGTGACTAACTTCTTTAGACTATTTACTTTGCATGTTGTATCTCAGCTCGTGAAAGTGCATTTCTTTCTCTAGTAAAGAGCTTCACCCTCTGAGCACTGCCTCTCAGTCAAGCTGGGCAGTTCTATCTTGAGCGGTAGTTACAACCTTGAAGTCACGTGTAATGGAGTTACGGCAAAAAGCTTTTAATATTCTCTAAACGGTAGGCTGAGAAATTTCCAAGTATTATTACAGAAAGGGAATTCCTATTTCAACAAAAGTACTGGTTTTTTTCAGGTCTCTTTATTAGTAACCAGCTTTTAAAAATGTGTAATATATAGCAAAATTCAGATACCAACTGAAATTCTTTTTTCTTTTCCCTTTTTCATGTGTTGCATGTTTACAAACAACCCGCTAGCAGATTCCCCTGTAAAGAAGACAAGTCTGTCTCCATGCTGGTTCCTGCATTTTCTCAGTGTTTGTGTGCCATGGCCATATGGTTTTACAATTAAGAAAATAACTCAAAAGGCATGTAGGTGGACTAAAAGAGGAGAAGCTAAGATAAAACTAAAGAAAACTAGTAAACAATTTGCGTCACTAAATGCAAAAAACCTGAACATGATAGTGGGTATGCCCCAAGCAAATTTTTAGTTATGCCATCATGGTGCATTAAAGTGCTTCCTTGGGGTAGTATTTTCTTAGAATGAGATGGAAGACAGAAGTTGCCTGGAAAAGAGATAAATAATAAATTTTATTATTACACATTTAGGAGTTCATCACTTTCCTTTTTGCTTTAGTCCTTTCTTTAGGAAACCCAAACCAGTTTTGCTGAACTGCTATAAAACTTTCATGTTTCCAAAGCTTAGAATGACATAGCTGTTGTATTTATTATGAACTGCTGAATGTCACCACTGAAAGTCACATCCAGGTATGCTGAACCATCAGCCTGGACCAACATTTGCATTTGTTATTATTCTGACATGCAACAATTTCAATGCAAGAATGGCTATTAGTTTCTCTGGATCACCCGGGTTCTTCTTCTCCCATTATTTGGTTGATGTATTTCTTTCTGCTGTTCTTGCATTTTAAAGTGAATCCTGTCCAGTGTGGTTTTCTTTCCTGATTCAGATTTAATGATAAGGAGAGAAAATAGATGTACTGAGCTCTGAGACTTTTTTTTTTCTTGATTTCTGCAAAGTTCTACAATACCTTCCTAGGTAGAAGGTTTCTGTCAGTGTTGTCCTGAAAGCATTGTCAGATGTGTCAGGAGTTAGGCACCAGAAACATGCTTGAATCAGTATTTGAGAGGTTCACTTCCATCAGCAGCAGCACGAATTCACATCTGGGAGAAGTGGTTGGTAAGCAAGAGTATAGCTGCAATAATACTAAGACTGGAGAAGTCCATTTCTTCCCTGTGCCACACTGCCGGTGCTGACATTGGCAACATGGCTGTCATTTCTGCAGAGCTGTTATGGCAGCACAAGGGCCTTTAGGTACAATACTAAATTCTTCCTGGAATTGGTGCACAGGTCTGATGTTTTTTTCCCCACTCCATGGAGGCCAACAGAAAATAATGTCCCATTTTTCATTTCACTGGTAAGGGGTTTTCTGAAAACTTAAGAGAATTTCCCCTTCTAAAAGCATTTTGAAGTCATAAATTCTTATCACTGAAGAAGAAAGTTGATGTCAGGATTTAAGAAATGATCTGTGATTAGTATATGATTTCTGCAAATCTGGATAATATGTAAGTAATCTCTCCAACTACCATTGCAGATGGTTTGCTTTTATATCATTTAATTCAGTAGACAAATAAGATCTATTCAATCCTAAAACTTTGCTATCTCACATCTCTTTTTTGAGGAGAAAGGAGGCATATTTCTGAGTAGGAAGCGTATTGTGAGCAGGATTTGGGGAGGACTTTGTCTTGGCCAACTGCAAGCATCTAAAGTATAGACATACACACTTAAACCATAAGGTGCTGTATCGAAAAATACACTGATTTGGAAAAGGGGAAGTCAGTTCTCATTACTTGGAGGAAAGCACCATGTGGACTTACATGCCTACATTTGAAGGAAATGCCATTTCTTAGTAGGATGTCTCATCTGGATGCCATTATAGGGCAATAAAATCTGTGTGCTTTTCAATGAGTTCTTTTTGGAGGCCTGTAGTGCCTGTTGCAGCAAGATCAAGACACCAAGATGTCTGAATCCTGTTCCAGTCAAGTGATTTTGTGGCTATACAGAGGCTGAGAAGGCTGCTGAGGTGCTTCAGAGAGATAATTAGAAAGGTTTGCTTTTTAGACTTAAAATGAGGAAGAGTTTGTGAGATTAACAATAAATTTAAGAATTAGTAAGAGGTAAAGAAGATAGGTTTCCATAGGTGACCTTTAGGTCCCAGGTTGCCTACTAGTGACTGGCTTTCCCTCAGTATGCAAAGTTGCCCTTTTTATTTCTGTCTTAAGAATTTCAGAATTACAGCAGTTAAAACATCTAATGTTACATGTGAGTGCTCAGAAAATAACTAGGCACACATATGTAAAAATAATTTTACCCTGTAATTCTTTTAGCTACTGCTTTGTTTGCTTTAGTCTGTTGCGTGAAGAATTACAGAAAAGGAGTAGATCCTTGTTACAAAGATTTGTCAGTCAAACTTAACTTTGAAATCTCATCTCTTTCTAAAGAGTTGCAGAGGGAGAAGTTAAATTTCTGGACTAGGTTTTTCTTATGTGTGATCATCTCAGGGTTAGCTGGCTGAGGGGCTAAGAGATTTCAGAGACGTTGCTGTTAGGACTGCTATCTTAAATTTGATAAGAAATGCAAACAAAAAAAATCAGACATTCTGAAAAGAGCTACAAAAGAATAGTAAGTAACTGCCTACAACTGTGTTCATTTTTCTTTGTTGTTCGTAAAATAGGAAATATTTTTTCCAAATATGTATGCATCCACACGTAATATACTGAGCAGTAAACGTCAGAGTTGCTGTAAGTCACTGCACTGTATCTTTACGTTATTAAGATTTTTTTTTAGTATGTTTTTGAATTTGAGCCGAGCTTATCTAAATATAGTCCATTTAATCTTAATAGATAAAATTTTCGTACTATGTCCTCCGCTTAGTCCCTTTCTACTCAGCACGACATTTAATGAAGTTCAGAATCACAGTAGCACTTTGGTGTCTATTATTCAAACATCATTTAGAGAGACAACCAGAAACATTTTGTTTGGTCTTGCAATGGTTTTGTGATAGTTTTTGTAAAGCTAAGTAAAGCAGATGGAAGCTATGTTTATGTAAACTGATTTAAAATGTTCAAGATTGTCCTGAATTGTAAGGTGTACATTTGTTTAATCAATGGAAGGTTTTAGTTGAGATTTTATCCATTGAAATAAGCAGATGGTCTGTGTTTGGTCATCGTATCAACATAAAGTACCTGTTATTCAAATTGAACACCGTGAACTGAAATAATTTTTTTTTTTTTTTTTTTCACATAGGAAGACAATTTCAAAGAAGAACCCTGGGCACCTGTTGACAAAGGCAAAGCAAAAGAAAAAGCAAAAAGGAAACAAAAAAATGAAAGGCAATCATATAGAAATTACAAACAAGATGTCAGATGGAGCAGCTGCTCATCCAACTCCAGATGAGCAGGACACATCAGAAAGCGAAGAGGATTATTTGGAGGAAAACAGCAAATCCTTGTGTTCGTTCAGTGAAGGTCCAGAGGATCCAGTAACAGTTTGTAAAGAGCAGCCTAATGCTGATGATGAAAGCCTAAAAGAAGCTGCAGTGGTTTCAAGTGAAACGTTTCCCATCGCTGTGTCTGAGGTCTCAATGATGTCGAACAGCGCATTGAAAAATGAATTGCCTGTAGAAAGTGAAAGTTCACTTCTAATAGATATAAAGCCTCTCCCTACTGAAAACCTAACCAAAAATGCATTTGATCATGAGGAAACAAATCAAAGACACGAAGAAAACCTTTGCAGAAGCAGTCTCCTGAAAATAAGCAATAATAAAAATTCCATCCAGGAAACAGAAGGATTCTCTGAAGATTGTAACATGCCCCTGTTAAGCACAGAAAACAAACCCGAATCGTATCAAATTACATGTGAACCTGACATGGAAGCTAAGCTGTTAAGTTTAAATGGTGAAGAAAAAGAAGTCTCTCAGTGTTACAATTCAAACGTACATGATAATGTGCCTGATAATAACACAGAGGACAAAGGTGCCTTAAAAGCTGAAGAGAAGAGCTCTAATGCCATGGCGCATTTTTCAATTAATTTGCCTACTAAGGAATTGCAGCTGGGCTGTAATGCACAAGTTTCACTCTCTTGGTATGGGAATAAATTTATAGGTGAACAAAGACCCCCAAAAATGAGGACACCTGAACAGACTGATATGAACAGTTCCACCCAGCTAAACTGCTGTCAGTCAAATGAAGGATTAGTAAAGGAAAACCATCAGGTAACAGTAGCAGAGGAGGCTGGCGATGTAATAAGCAACGGTCTGATGGCATCTCCAGCTGGTGAAGTGCACTTTGATTCTCTTGTGGAAGCCAGGGCCACCTTCATGCAGTGTTCAAATGAAGTAAATGTTCCAAGAAATGATGCTGCACCAGTTATATCAAAGAGGAAAAGATACAGAAAAATTGTCAACTTGGCACCAAAGTTTAATCTACCAAGACAGATTGCTGGTAGTACCGAGGGAGGGAAGGAAGTGTCAATAAAAGATGATGTTTCCAAAAAAAGTGTTTTGGAAGCAGGGGAAAAGAGCTTTCTAAGCAAGGACGAGAGAGAGGACTGTGAACAGGACCATGCATTGCAGGAATGTTCTGCACCTTACAGTGGCACCGAGGCAACCTGTTCCTTACCCACCCCACATGCAGATGCTCTGTTACAAGATATTTCTTGCATTCATTTGGGACAGTCTTCTTCTATGCCAAAATATTCCTGCAGGGTTTGTGTATCTTCCAGGACAAAGGAGGACCAAGCTAGAACTCTTAAACCAGAACAGGTAGTTAATAAAAAAGAGGGTGAGAGTGAAGAAGTTTCTTCAGAGGTTACAAATAGCCAACCAGATATTTTGTCTTCTGTTAAGGTTGTTTCTGAATATCCAGAAGATTCTAGTATATTGGCAAGCTCTGGTGAAAGCGTGCATGAAGCAGATGGCCCTGAGCCAGCAGAGGCCTCACAGCTTGAAGATAATCAAGATGTGAATATGAAATGTAGTTTTCTGGGACTTCCTTTATCATTAGGATTTGCTTTTCAACTTGTGCAGCTCTTTGGTTCTCCAGGTCTTCCACTGGGTAATAATGCTCTTTTTACTACTCCTATGTAACATTTAAAAACCCAAACCCCAAAAAACCCACAATCCCCCCCAAAACCACAAGCAAACAACAAAACACATCCCCAAAACAAATAAAAAAAAAAACATACCAAGTCCCCTTATGATTAAATACTCGTTTTTATTGCAAGTAACAATTAATCAGATATTAATCCTATTGAAAGGAATCACTGCTGCTTTGGTCATTATTTTATTTTAGTTTTTATCTAAAATCTCCTTCAGTCTCTGTCAAGGGTACCATTTGCTCTGGCCTGTTTGCCATCTTTTTAGTAACAAAAACGTAGTAACTTCATATCTAAAGCATGAAGCTCTTGTTGATATTTTAATACATCCTACTGAGTAAGACTTTACTGTTTTGATTACAAGACTAAATGAAGGCGTGGTGCAAAATGTGTGCTCTTAGGTAAAGTTTGCATGTTTGGTTTCATAGTCTACCTGGCTAATATAGTAGCATTTCTTTTTATTTATTTGGTAAAGTTTTCTTATACTCTTATGTGGCTTATATACTGTCTAAAATCTTTCCCAAAATCTAATTCAATATCGAACTTACAGGTTACCTTTTCTGATAGTGAATACCTTCTTTTTAATCATGCATGATTTAAGAAGTATATACTTGCCTCCCAGAGCTCCAATGGTCATATATTTTATACTTTCAGTTTAATAATTTTAAGTTGGTAGTTAAAAGTATGATGATCGGTCCTCAAAGGAGTTGTGTGGCAACCATTATTTCCAAATTTATTGCAGGCTAACATAACCCTAAAGAGCTGTAGCCAGCAAAAGCAACAGACATTTGGTTGGAAATCACCCTAGGACATGGTGCTGTGTACGCACCTGTCAAAAAAGCCATGTTCCCTGTGCTTAAAGATCTACAACGTGTCTCGTCCAAATTTAGTCGGTGGGGAAACAGTAACTTTGACTTGGCCAACAAGTAGGATTAAAACACACAGACAAGTTTTCCAGCACGTAGACCCTTATGCCTGTTTATTTCAGTAGAATTTAAAGCTAAGCATGTATTTTTACGTGAAAATTTTAAGATGACAACTGAGGAGCAGCTCATGCCTTTTTATCTGCCCAAACTGACCTCAAGATTCTTTGTTTTTACTGGGAGAGTCAGTGGCTACGCTACCTGCTAGGACAGTGATGCAAACCACTGGCAGCATTTCTCAGCTTGGTCTCTGGTGGATGTGCAGTGCTGCTTTATCTAAATCTGGCACCACACCAAAGAACTTGCTATACAGAGCTGAAACACAGCAGAGAAGTACTGCTGATGTCCTCAACTACTAAATATAAAACATTTTTCTTCTCCAAACTTGATGAGTCTTCATGTCTATGATCTTAAATTTCATCATCTTAGAGGGAGTTGGCCATGACTTGAAAACACGGATCTTCCAGGAAAAAAAGAAAAAAACAGGCATTCAGAAACACTCAATAGGTTAGTGAACCAAATGTCATTCTTCTCTGAGTCAGTAACAGGTGAAATTTGCTGGTGTTTAGATGAGCTTCCTTTGGAAATAACCTTTAAGGCATACAAAGCCACCCTGATATGTCTGAAGCCTTGCCAGCTTCTGATTGCTGTTTTTTGGGGAATTTCCATCAAAATTATGCCTGCTGTCTGCAGAAGGCTGGCCACAGTCTCATCTGACTGTAATTTTCCTACAATTCCAAAAATTCTTGTGCTTTCTTATGGCCTATTATATATTGATAGGCTGCTATTTATTTATGTACACATTTGAGCTGTAGTAATTCAGACTATCAATTGCAGTCAATTTTAATTTAATTTTTGGGGGGGGGGGGGGGGGGGAACTTTGGTAACTAAATGTCTTTGGTTATTTGTAAAGACAAGATTTAGTTGACTGACTTGCTTCTATGTTTCTCATAAGCATAGAATATGTTTTAGATTAGAAAATAATCTGTTTTCAGCTTCTTAAACAGTGTTAGATTTAAAATATTTTAGAAAATAATTTCTTTAGTGATATTGCACCAGTTCCTTTAATTAAACGTTTTTAAATGTAGAGGTTGTTACTTCAGTTGCATTTTGTTTGATTTATGGACTGAAAGCTTTCTGGTTTTCTTGTTTGAGCCTAGTTTTGGGGGAGAATGTGGGGGAAATGGAAGTATGGTAGGAAAGCCTTTCTCTAAAAAAGAAACCAAACCCAAATCTCCTCCCCACTCCTCCCTCTCCTATGCACTGGCCTTAGATCTAGAAAACCTAAAGCCTGACTTTGCTGCTGGCTTATTTAAATATCTGCTGATTTTTTTTTTTTTTAAAGTCTATATATATAATTTGTGCAAAAAAAGAGTAATTCGGTGATATATTTTGGCTATGGAGAGATCTGAACACTCAACTGCAAAAAATATTTTCTTCTGCAGAATCCTTGTTGCCAGATGATTATATAGTTCCTCTTGACTGGAAAGTTTCAAAGATGATCTATTTACTGTGGAAGACCTCTGTGGAGGTACGAATTTTAAGGGATTTTGGAAGGCTTTCCAATGTTCCAGGTGTTAAGAGGAATTATTCAGTTCATAGGCAAGATGATGTTCTTAGCTAGTGAATTTGCTTTGCTGTTTTTATATCCACAATGAGGAGACAGATGTTTCTCTGAATATTTCCACAACGAACTCCAGGCCATGGTAGGAATCCAGCTTTGAAAGATCAGCTTCAGAAATGTATACAAAGTAATTGAAGGAGATGAAAAACAACCAACCAAAGAAACAAACAAAAACCCCAAACCAACCAACAAAAAAACCCCAAACAACCCAAAAACTAGACAACCTATTCCTTGATACTTGTGTCCTGACCTGGCCTGTGTTCATTAAGCGCAGCCCACCATCATCCAACTGTTTTCCTTCTTACGGTTTTCTCCCACCATCTGAGCAAATTTCATCCTTCCCTACCTGTACCTTCAAGGCTACTCTCACAATGACTACAAGTAGACAAGTCATTCTGAGTGACCGATGGCAAGTTAATTCTCCTTGTCTAGTTAGAAACTATTAACTTATTAATTTTGTTTTTTCCATCTGCTGCTTTATGAAGGCTTGTTTTTATTTAAGGAGCACTGTAGCATCTGGTAGTGGAAATGAGGAAAATCCTGTAAATACAATGAAATAGTAATGATAAAATAGAGTGTGGACCTTGTTCCTTCTCAAAACAAAATCTCTTGTCACGTAATTTCTTCTTTACTCTGGACTATTACTATCTATTTTAGGAGAAACAGAAAACAAATGGATTGCAGAATGAAAATGCCCTGGCTGGTAAGTGCATTGTGTGATACAAAAACTGTATCAAATGCTACTTTTTCAGAAGAGAAAATAGTTAATGCTGAAGTGTGTTGAAAGTTTTCAGCACAAACGAGTGATAATACTCCTCTGTGCAAAAAGCCTGAGCTGCAGTTGCTGTGAATCATCACTTGATGTTTCCTGATGCAAGTGCTGAAATTCCTTACCTTTTGAAGTTTCCCATATGGAATTAATCCAGTATTTAACTCAAGTTTACCCATTCCGGATCAGAAGGATGTTTAGCATGAAGAAGTCTTTCTTTAGACTTCATTTCTCTGAAAGTTTGAGCATCTTCAACTTAATTAAACTTAATGATCACTAAAAATTACCAGCATAATAGGTCACACACTTGAGCAACAACAGGTATCAGGGTCGATGGGAAGATCTGGACTTCTGCATGCATTAATTCCTGCAGTGTGGAGGTTATGGGACAAGGTCACTGATTGTCTTTTTCCATAATTTCCGTATTGGTTTAGTGTAATTTCACAAGTTTCATATTATGAGATAAAAATACACAATAGTAGCACCCTGGAAGCTGATAGGATTTTCTGTCTAAAACAGAAAAGGAGCATCTCTATTTTTAAAAAGAGAAAAGGACGCTCTTGCAGAGCTGAGAGTAAGCATTAGAGTAGGAGTACCCACAGACAGACACATGATTTCCTTGTTGGAGTCAAACCTAAAAGATTTTGTTTATTTTGTAGGCCGTTTAGGGGGTACGATCAAGAGTATTCCGATGAAATAAAAGCTTGTTCTAGGAATACTCTAACCTGACATAATCTAAATGACAGACTACATAAAAAAATCTCAGGTGTCTTTGTAGTTTGTGGTTTGTTATTTTTTTTAGACGATCTGATTAGTCTTGAAGATCTAACTAAAAATCACCAAGAGAATCAAGACTCTTCTGAAACACTTCCAGAAATGGAGCTATTTCAAGGGGTGATGGAGGAGAACATCATGACCTACACTAGCACTGGCTGTCTGGATGCTGTGTTTCATCAGTCATGACTGGCCATCTTAAATTCTGCGTGAAGGAAAAGGTAATCAGTCACGCTTGTGAATGTGTTTCATTCTTGTATTATATTTCACCAAGCATCTAGAGAACATTTGGTACAATATTTAAAGTGCATTTAGTATCACTGAACTTACTTGTTGTCTTTTATTCAAGTTAAGGTTGAGAGCTGTCTCAGGTTTTGTTGTTTGTTTGGGTTTTTTTTAAGCCTGAATGGGGAGAACAGAAGGCAGCATTTTGTTGTTAAAGCCATATGATTTTTTTTTTCATCTGAAATCTAAAACCTTCATGGTGAAGTGAAAGCAGAGGTCTAGCATGCCTAAGAGCTGGCCTTTATTCCCAGTTTGATTACTGGGGAGATTTGTTGTGAGTCAGGTCATCTCGGTCCAATTTTCCTTGTCTCTTCAGTGTGGAGAGCAATGCTGACCCGTTAGGGGTCTAACTATGAAGAACACTGTTTAAGCAATAAAACAGTATCTCACCAAGTTATGAAAAAGTGACAGTTACACTTTTCAGCAGAGAATCAGCAACAGAAGGTTGCAACAGGACTCCATATATCAAAGTGTTAATTTTTCATGAATGTTTCTGTTTTCTATGATGAGTATTAGAAAGTATGAGATTGTGTCCTGCTTGTCCTGTGAATTTTTGAGCCCTTTGGTAACTTTGCAACATTTCTCCAGTTTGTTTATGAGAGATATTCTAGGTAGATTGTGATACGAAGGAAGGACTTTCAGATCCAGCTGGAAAATGCTAGCTTAACTTCTGTATCATTTTCCATCAGTTGTGACTTAGTTTTAAAACAAGTAAACTGAGGTACATGGAAACAGAGTAACTTGCACCATGGGCAAATTATTCCAGAAAAAAAAAATCCAGATCCTGAGGCTTAAATTATTCCCATGCAGACATCAAGGGACCACTGGAATGTCATCCACATTGGGTCTGGCCAGGGATGTGTGTCACCTGGTGTCCTGTGCCTGACCAGAGCATGAGTCAATGGTTGGTGGAGGAGTCAGAGGCACATGTGCACTTGTGTTGAGAGTGTTACAAAAGCAGAAGTTGACTTTAGGAGGTTTCTTACTTTTGACAGTGGAGGTCCACGACAGAAGTAAAGTAGTTGAATAGTTTGGGTTGGAATTGAAACCTCCAGAATGGAGTTTGATTTGATTCTATGCATTTTTATATAATTGATGACAAAAATGACATTGCAGGTCATTTGCTGATTAGCCTCTACCAACTACCAATGTAGGAAGGTGAGAGGCATCTCTCTGAACCATGTAGTTAGTACAGACAGCACTGGTCTCGCAAGGTGCTGTCAGCACAGATTACTAATAACGTCAAGAACATCTGGTAGCGGTGTCATCCTTTTACATAATCAAATACCACAATATTTGGTAAGCAAATTAAAAAATAGTTTCAACAAACACTTAGTCCTACGTAAGCCACAATTTTTGATGTGAACACTCCCCACGCGGGATTTTTCCTTATGATACGGACTGGCTGTCTCAGTGTGGATTTGTAACCTAACCTAATCTACTACCCAGAACTGTCCAGGTTTATTGATTAAAAAATTTCTGTGCTAAAGAAACAAACCTGGAGAGCTCTGTTCTCTTCGCTGAAGAAAACTGTGATTAACTTGGAAATTCTTAATTTTTTTCTTTGTGTGCTTCAAGAAAGGAAAGACATTTGCTAGCAGCATCCTGCCTTATTGTCCATACCTTTATCTGGTTGCTGAATCCAACAAACTGTGGGGTTTTTTTCCTGTTAGATTTATTAGCTTTTTATGTCTACTATGGTACTCCCAATATTGTTTTAGGTTTCCTCTCCTGTTTCTTATGAGCACAGCAGAAGTGATCCGCAGCCCTGTTTGTGAGCCAGCCACTGACTGCTGGTCTGAAACAGGATGTCGTTAAACCCCAGTTTATGTGATGTTGCAGTCTAACATGCTACAGTGCTGGCTGATGTTAGTTCTAGGGAATATAGAATTGAAGACATGCATTCTTTGCCGTGAAAGAAGGTTCCCAGTCAGTGTTTGGCTTAAAAAAAAAAAAAAAAGGCATTGCATGCTCTGTGCAGAAGGACTTGGTCATGAAGATCTGTGCTGAGGTGGTGTGGTTAGGCTGGAGGTTCTTGCTGACAGATGAAGCCTATGTAACCGCTGATTTCCTGGTCCTGGCCACATGGTCCCATCCTCTTTGCAGCAGCTTTGGTGCTCAGCAAAGCCTTTGAGTTGGGAATGCTAAGCTGGTTTGGGCTTTGTATTGGGAGGAGGAGGGAAGTTAGTCGGGAGTTTTTGTGGGTCTTTTTGTGGTTTTTGGTTTATTGTTTTTTTTCATTTAATATCTGAAATGAGTCAGGGAAAGTCCTGATGGCTTTTGGAGGGAGAGGATGAGACACCAGAGGTCAGACGGGTTTACGCTGCTCTGGAGCTGTGGTCTGTTGCCTTGAGCCAATCTAGTGTGATGGCTGGTGGCCGCCGAAAGCGGGAAGTGCCCTTCTCCCAGCCCTGCTCCATTTATCAGCTCCAGCACTCACTGGCTGACATGAAGGCTATAATTTAACTTGCTACCCCACAGGAAACAAATGGATGGCAAATTTAAATAAGCTTGTGTAAGGTCCAACTCAGTGTCAAAGCTGGGGCCCTGGGGCAGACAGGGCTGTGATCCTGCAGACATGAGGGCAAGGACGTGCTGGCCTTCCTGCTTGGGTGGCAGCCAGCTCTCATACTGGGCACTACACGTCGTGAAACCATCCCTTCAGATGAAAGACTGCTTTTAAGCTTATACAAGCGTTAGAATGTTAAATAATAAAAAAACCCAGTATGTGAAAAGCATCTCTTAGAGTTTTCATTTGACTTGTACTCAGTGTCAGGCACAGGATACCAGGTAACGCAGACCCCATGTGGTTAATTCTAGCAGTCCTCTGAGGTCTGCATGTGTAAGAGCTGTTAAAGGCAGGTGAGTTTTTCTGGTCGATGGTGCCCCTGGTTTTGAGGGATAAGATTGTCTTTCCTCACCACAAAATCATTCTCTTCTGGTTGCTGATTAAAGTAGACTTGCCAAGAATGATGTCCCGGAGTGACTGTAAAATGGCTTCAGTGAACAACTATAAATGTTTAAACGGAATTTATTTCATCAAATGTCAGGGGGAAAAAAAAGTAAGAAAACAAATGCATTCCTACTTAAAATCGTAGAAAATAAATGGAGAGGTTATACAATCATTTCAGTCCCTTCAGATTGGAAAGTAAGCTAGGCATTACTGGTTAAGTTGCATTTAACTTAATCTGTTAGCCAGATGATCATGCTTCTGTAGTCATGTCATGTAGGAGTGTTTTTGTTCAAATGGGAGAGTGAGCAGTGCTGGTGTTCTTCCGTGAAACACAGTGTTAATCTCAGGTTGTTGAGAGAGCTCTTTATTGCAGCATTGGCAGCAAATCAGTATTTGTTCTGGAGATGGAGATTAAGCAAGAGATCCGAATTTTTAAAATGTTGTGACAACAGTATTATTTTGATGCCTAGAAGTTCACCTTAGCCCAGGACTCATGAGGGCCAGCTGCTATACAAATGTAGAACAAGAAGACAAAACCCAATGTCAGTTTAAGCATTTATCTGCAGGACTTACTGCAAAATGAAAGCTGGCATGTTTCTTTTTGAGGTGTAGCAGGTAGTAACTCCCTGCAGGAAGACTTCCTACATTACAGCCTGGTAGGGTCATGCTTTTGCCAAGGCAAATCTCTTGATTTGTTATCACGCCTCCTTTCCCTGGCCACGCTATTCTTGTCACTTCCCTTTGCTGGACACGATGCTTCTGCAACCAGAGTGAGGCAGTTTGGCTCTGCATGAAGTCATCAAACAAGTTTTTTTTTCCGTCTGGACCATCAAGCTGAAACAAACTGCCCTGGAGCCATGCAATCAGCAAGACACAGGCAAAGGAGCAGGAACATATAGATGGGACAGGCAGGACTATCTTTTGGCTAGCATGAAAAAAGAATCTAAAAGGTAGACAGCAGACTAAGGCAGTCTTCCAGTATTGCCGCAGAAAATATCGTCCCATGGCAAGATCTCTTCCTTTGATATTTAACTACTAATTTTAAACAAAAGAAGCATGAGAAACCGTACAGAATTATGACCAGAAAACCTTACCTGCTTTTACAGTGCTGGAGAGGAAAACCTAGCCTAATATTTACTTAAGCTAAGAGTATAATTATCAAGGGGAATAAAAGCTGCCTAGAAGAGTGTTTCTGGAGCTCTCAGGACCGATTAACCATCAGATTGTGCTGGTGCCTCACATGAACTCTGTAACTTAGAGGCCTGTGAGGTCCTGAGTGAATATAACAGGAAAAAAATTGCAACATAACAAAACAATTACGAGATATAGCTGTGCTATAGTACCATTGGTTGAATGGTTGTTTGTGACATGTAGAGAAAAAAAAATTCTACTGTGTTACTCTTCCTATTTTTCAGCCTTGAGATTGCGCAGTCCTTACAGCCTCTAGTTTTGGCATCCAGGTTTCCTCCTCTTCCTTTTCCATTCTCCTTGCATTTTTTATTTTTCCTTTACTTTCCATCATCTGCTTACTCTCCATTCTTTTTAACCAATATGACCAACAAAATAACCAACAGCTGAGTATAACAAAGAAAGAGCTTTTGAAAATATCAGATGGGCGAGCTCTTCTAAGTCTGAGGGTTGGATTCACAACTGTTAAAAGTCTTTCTACAGTCTGTGCTGTTGTGGTATTTAAGCAGAATCTCTTCTTCTTTTCTTTCAGAAACTTCTCAGTTTGATTCTGCAATGAAGGACTTCAGTTGGCTGCCAAGGACTTTAAATGTGAGGAATAACCTCGAAGAAAGTAACCACTGTAGATTTTTGGTGTGAATCTTTGGCCATCTTCCCCACCTCAGCCCCTAGTATCAACCTCTCTGTCCATGTAATAAAAATCAAAGTCACAAAGTCACTTTCTGAAGCCATTTGGGATTTATACCTTCTCAGTGCATCCTTGAGTGTGCTACAAAGAGATTGTAAGCAGATACCAGTAAGCAGAAAGAAGGTGTCTGTTGGCATGAGGTGTGAGCTTCAGGCTTTGGTATTTAATTAATTTGTATCAGGATCCAAGATGTTGCCATATGAACTGGCACATGAACTAGTAGTGATGCCTACCTCCAAGGAAAGGTGCCTTTACATGTCTTACCCTACTTCTGCCTTTCATCCTGTCAGTTGTAATTACATCCCAGTCTCTTTATGACCTCAAGTGGAATAAGCCTTCATCAGTCACTCCTTTCATCCAGAGGTGCACAACTTACCTTCTTTTATACTGAAACCAGGCTTAATGCTTCCCTTCAACTAGAATCATTTGAGACTACAAAAATAAGGAGAAAATTTCACTGTAGATCTGTTTCAAACACACTGGAGGAAAGATGCATATGGTTTGTGGTAGACGGATAAGACCTATAACTAGCACTGGTAACCAGTGATTTGATGTTTCTGTTGGTTATATTCCTTTTGCCATTTGTTACTTAACATTCTTATGATGTGAGGAGAAGTTTAAGCTAAAAGCAGTTGTTCCCTTAAAAAAAAAAAGTGGTTTTCCTTCAAAATTAAACATGGTGTTTATTCTTCAACTGTAACAGTGACCTTAGTGGTAGTGATTCTGTTATTGAGGAAATTGTCCCTATAACATAAGTAGAGTATTGATTTCCAGGGGGAGATGAGCAGCAGAAATTAATGAACCCTTGATAGTAAAATCTAAGCAGCACAAAATTGACCTGATGTATTGCTGTGGTCCATAAGATGTATTCTGTGCACCTATCTGTAAAGTGGTACTTGTGATGACCCAGAATGGAGTGCTGAGGGTAGACTCAGTTCATGATGCTGAGGTGGCTGGCACTTTCACCTGCAGAAGGACACGAGTGTAAACACAAGTGGGAGGAGAAAAGCAGAAAGCAAGAGGTGTGGTGGGATGGACCAGAAAGAGAAGGGGCCTGTGGGGTCAGGGCAGGACCATGAAGGATAGCTATTTATGAGAAAAATCGTGAGTTATTGCTGAAATAGCAAATAATGAAGGTAAGACAGGGAAGAGAGAATGGGAGAAAGTGAAAGGACAAATCAAATGACACCTAATTAACTTAGAAAATCAGAAAGAGCAGTCAATTGTAAGACATGCATAAGGCTGGAAATGTCTTTGTAGTGAGAGGGAGTCACAGAAAAGAAAACTATCACCTCCCAGTGAAAAGGTGAGAAAAGATCAATGAGGAGGGGCAAGGAAGCTTAGGCTGTGTGTATTTGTCATAAATAATATTTGCCACTTCCACACCTTCCAGATCCAGAATATTTTGTCTGTTTATTCATTCATCTCCTCTTCCTCATCTTTCCCTGCACCCTTTTCATTGTGCATCAGCTGAGGAGCCAGTACCTGACTGCAGTCCTGCTGAAGCTCCACAGTGGTCTAAATGGCCGGTGTGTCCCTTCTCTCCACTTAAATATTGCATATACGTGTAAGCAGTTAAAGATGTATGTATTTCTAAATTAATGTTGTACCATTGGCAAAATTTACTGGCTGCAGTTTTTTCACGCATTTCTCATGTATGTGTGTGATTCTTTTATTATTATTTTTTTTCCCTTTCCCTAGCTAGAAGTGTGCTGCTCTTGTACCAGCAGCCTGTTATGCAAAAGGTAATGGGGAGGAGGAAGGTAATTCATGATGGCCATAACCGCTGCTTCAAACTTACCTGAGGTAACCAGTGGCAGCAGAAAATTTAGTTTGACTTCAAGAAAATGCCACTCAAGGGTTAATATTTTCCTCCTACATTTATTTCCTGAGAAATCCGAATGCCTATATTTTCTATTACTGGCCTTCTAAGATGCTTAAAAATAAAAACAGTTTTCAAATATCAAAAATCTCACAGTATTCTTGTATGAACAAAAGGTGTTTCATCTTTTCTTAAGGTGTTGCCAGTTTACTTTAAAAAAAACCCTGATATCTTTGGATTTCAAAGTTTATATATCTTCTTCTGCACCACGTTGCCCCCCCACTTGATGTAGCTAGCATCGGTGTGCCACATCCCAGGGAGCTAAGTTTTCTCCTGGTACGTGAACTCTCTCTTCAGCACTGCTTGCAAACTCTTAAACCTGAAACATCAGTGTTGGAGTTCAACGGTGGTACATCCCTGTGGTGTACCTGATGCTGCTTCTAACCAAGCTGGTGTTGATACTGTGTATGGCTCTGACAGAGGAGAGTTTGATACCACACCAACTGGTTTTGGCTTAATTGGAAACTGTGGCTTGCGTGTTTAAAGCAGGTCAGGTTTTCTCCAAGGGAAATAAATCTTGTTAAACTTGCTGTAGTTTCTCATGTCTCTTCTATGAAGGCAGGCTAAGAGAGTTGGGATTGGGGTTGTTCAGCCTGGCGAAGAGAAGGCTCCAGGGGGAAAGGGAGCCTACAGGAAAGCTGGAGAGGGACTTTTTTACAAGGGCTTGTAGTGATAGGACAAGGGGTAATGGCTTTAAACTGAAATAGGGTAGATTTATATTAGATGTAAGCAATAAGGTCTTCACTGTGAGGGTGGTGAGTCACTGGAACAGGTTGCCCAGAGATGTGGATGCCCCATCTCTGGAAGTGCTCAAGGCATGGAGCAACCTGGTCTTGTGGGAGGTGTCCCTGCAATGGCAGGGGGGGTTGGAACTAGATGACCTTTAAAGGTCTGTTCCAACCCAAACCATCTATGACTCTATGTGATAATATGTTTGAAAAAAGTATAGCTGACGTGGTGCGCATGACGCGCAGGTGCCTTTTCCAAGTGCAGGGCATTTATTTAGCTACATCTGTTGGAATCATTGGTGGGAGGGGAGGGGTTGACTCCACTAGCTCCAAGAAAGCAAAGGAAGAAGAAAAATCAGTCTGTATTTGGGGTCCTGCCAGTTCCTACGTGCTCCCCCCTCTCCATGAAGGCCACAGCGGGGGATGGGGACGAACCCCCGTCCTCTCTCTTCCCTCCCGGGGCTGCCCCGGCTGCTACCGGGCCCTCAGGCTGCTACCGGGCCCTCAGGCCGCCAGGGGACGGGAGATGGATGAGCAGCTTCTCCGTGCCCTGAGGGAAGTCAGCCTGCACCACAGAAAACATGGCATCGCTTCGGCGGGAGCGTGGGGCTGCTGCTGGGAGCTGGGAAGAGCACACTGGCCAGCTAAGGCGGATGCTTCGCTGCCATTTTGCCTTCAGTGGCGACAGCGGGGCTCCGTTGCCGCGGCTTGGCTCCCCCGGGGATCACCCACTGCAAGGCCAGGCAGGCCTCGGGAAGCCCTCTGCCCGCCTGGCTCCCAGCTGAGAGCGGGCAACTTGCAGCAAACTCCTGGGAGAAGGCTGAGGAGCCAGCTCAGAGCTGGTTTTCTGGCTTGGGAGGGAAGCGGGAGCCTCGCAGGAGCCTTGAGGTTCAGGCTTGATGGGGCTTTGAGCAACCTGACTTTGTTAGAGATGTCCCTGTTTATTGTAGGGGGGTTGGACTAGATGGCCTTCAGAGGTCCCTTCCAACCCAATAGAATCATAGAATCATTGAATGTTAGGGGTTGGAAGGGACCTCTGGAGATCATCAAGTCCAACCTCCCTGCCAAGCAGGACCATAGAATCCAGGGCATGTTACGCAGGAACACATCCAGACAGGTCTTGAAAGTCTCCAGCGAAGGAGACTCCACAGCCTCCCTGGGGAGCCCGTTCCAGTGCTCTGTCACCCTCACAGGAAAGAAATTCCTCCTCATGTTGAGGTGGAACTTCCTGTGCTCTAGCTTGCATCCATTGCCCCTTGTCCTATCGCAGGGCACAAGTGAAAAGAGGTTGCTCTTTTCTTCATGACACCCAGCCCTCATATATTTATACACATTAATTAGATCCCCCCTCAGTCTTCTCCAGACTAAAAAGCCCCAGGTCTCTCAACCTTTCCTCATAAGGCAGATGTTCCAGTCCCTTAATCATCCTCATAGCCCTCCACTGGACTCTCTCAAGTAGATCTCTGTCCCTCTTGAACTGGGGAGCCCAGAGCTGAACACAGTACTCCAGGTGAGGTCTCACTAGGGCAGAGTAGAGGGGAAGGAGGACCTCCCTCCATCTGCTGGACACACTCTTCTTAATGCACCCCAGGANGACTCCACCAGTTACGGGTCTGCAGCTGGACTTGGCACCATTGATTACTACTCTTTGGGCTCTGTTGCGTAGCCAGTTCTTAATCCATCTCACTGTCTGTTCTTCTACCTCACAGTTCCTGAGCTTGCTGACGAGGATGTTATGGGAAACTGTGTCAAACGCCAATACATTTTGTGATTAAGTGCAGCCATTTGGAAACATGCTGTCTTCAGAGAGGGCACAAAGTTTGGTTGCTCCAGCTGCCTGTCACAGCTTTCTCGATATACTGCCCCTAGGACAGTTGTTCTCAGTCAGCAGTACCAAAGGGATGTTTCTAGTAATATGTGGATTGGTCACCCAAGCCGAGGCAGTTGTTTCTTTTCTAAAAAGTGCCAGACTGGTGCTTTTTTTTGGTGGTTAATAACACAGTAAAGCACTTCCTCCTCTGATGGTGACAATTGACCACCCTGACTTCTGTTTTCATGATGACAGAGCTGTAGGGGTGTATAAAATGGGCAGAGGAGACTGTTCCACTCTCCAGCACATCCAAGGAGGATTAAAAATAGCTGGGAGATGGCACCCCGGTTGACGTGATGCAGCATAGCTGTAATCTGGTACAAATCTCACAGTCTGGTGCTATCTCAGAGCTCCTGGTGTCACCCATGCTCCATGGAAAGAGGAACATTTGCTGTCTTCTCACTCAGGCTCCCATGCTCGTGTGAGGAACCCGTGCTGCCCCAGGAAGGGCTCTGCTGTGAAAGGTGGCAGCCTGAAGGCTTGTGAAACACAGGGTTAATGTACAGTTTCCTTGTTTCAGTACAGCCCTTCCTGTCAGACATGCCTTCTGCCTCACAGGTCTTCTGAAAGACTAAGTTCTGTAATGAACAGCCAAATGCTGTGTCTTTGCTGACACCCAAAATACACGTCCCTCCCTAAAGAGGCTGTGTAAGTACAAGCCCTTCTCCTTCGGGGGGGTGGTGGAGGGGTGGGTCTTATGGCAGTAAAGAAAGAACGTAATGATTTGGGGCCTTATTCTCAGGTAGTGCAAATAACTGACTCGCCAGGGTGTTTTTAGGTCAAAACACAAGATTAATTATTAAGACAGATTTACAAAATCTGTTGTATGCATTGTTTTAGTCCCCTGTGAGATGAACATTTGAGGCACTTACTCTGTTTCTAGCCCCTGTTAATTGTATCATTACATTTAGTCATTCAGCAGTAAACAGATTAAAGGTCAGCTGTAAAAATGGCATTTAGTACATTAACTCTGTCTAGATTATGGAAGGACTGTGCCAAGGAATTTCTGAGATGTGCTCTTCTCACATTCTATACCTTTTGGTGTTGGTACACACAATGTGCTGAGCAAAGCGATGTTTGCAGAAAATTACTGCAACGAAGCTCAATGCAAGATCCTGTGGGGGGAGGAAGGTGATTATTTCCTTGATAAACCCATTTTACCTGTTCATAGTTATTCACTCAGATTTTATTTACTCACACTGTCACAGCTAAATACTTGCACGCACAGGTGGTCTGCCCAAAATCAGAGGACAAGGACCTTCAGCTGTCCCATCCTCACTTTCTTTTCTGGGTTCCTCTCAGTGGCTGCTGACAAGGGTGGGTTTTGGTCAGGTCCGCTATGGCATCTCACAGCCAACACTTTCCGTGCAGCTATCTTTCTGCCCCTGAATTTTGCTTACTTGGTGCTCCATGACTCTTAGGCAGGGTTTTTTTGCCCTCTTAAAATTTTTTCTCATTTTGGGTGTCTTTTCAGCTGCAGCCTCTCCACCTTTTAGAACAAAGGGAAGAAAGAGGGTGTGCATGAGCTGGTCTGACCTGCTGGCCATCCTCCCACTCTTAGAGTGTGGGTCTTCCAGCAGCAAGTCATCGGTGCTGGGCCTTGAAGGGGTGTGTAAACAGTGGCTTTCCCAGTTTTATTGCTGTTAACAATGCCCTTGGTTGTCAGTGTGTACCATTGTTTTAGCCTTTGATCTGTTGTTTCTTCTGGTGCTTTCACATGCCCCTCCATGTGTTCATTCTTCCTATCAGTGAGTATTTCGGTTACAACTTGTCCATCTTTACAATGCTCAGAAATGTCACGAACCATGTATGTTGTAACTGGTGATGTCACAACCCGGTGATGGCTGCAGCAGAAAGGCCCCCTTTCAGTTTGTCACACAATCCTAGGAACAACCTTGGAGCCATGTCTCATTTCCCTGACCTTTCAGTGTCAACCAGTACCACTTGGATACAATTTTGCAAGATTTAGTTATGGCATCTTCATTAAAATGATTTCCCCATCCGTGTCACTCCTCCAGCTCAGAGCAGCCAGCGTTGGTATGGGTTGGTTCAGATCTGGTTTTCAGATTCTGATAAAGACAGTGAAAGATCCACCTGTGATATATTGAATAGTCAAGGCAGAACGAAGGGTTGCTCTGCCCACCGCCGAGCTACAAACCTTTCAACTTGCTTCACTGTTAAGGATACACTTCCCTGAAGCGTGTATTTTAGGTGGCTCTAACCATTCCCTGTACATCTCCGCCAGCAGAAGTGTGTAGGCAAAGAGTGGCAGCTGGGAGCTGTATCTCCAGTAGCCTCCATCAGGCATGTGTAAAACCCTCCTGAACACATTTTCCGTGGCTTCACGGGACAGATTTAATGACCAGACCTGGGCAACTGCTAAGAAAACAGTTACTTGAGGTGCACAGCAGGCATAGCTTCTAAAAATGTCTCTGCAAAATCAAGTAAGCTGTGTATAAGCTTGTACTCGCTTCCCCAATGGACTCTTCACTGCATGGCGTAGGTGTATTTCCAGCTCTTCTACAACACATTGCTGTGATGCAGAGCTCCAGTGACAGGTAACCCTCTGTCTAGCAGTTTTGCTCAAGCACTAAGCTGGGCATGATCAAACATAACTTTTCAGCCACTGCTGTTGATTTATCACTTGAAACAAGGTCATTCTTGTCCTTCCTTAAGAAGCACAAAGGGAGCAATCATCCAGAACAGGAAGGACAACACACATTGGCGCTGAGGCATCACTGCTTAGTGTAATCTGCCCCTTCTCTGGTTCCCTCTGCTGCTTCTGCCCCGTTTGTCCTGGCACCTCCAGCCCTGGGCCAACTCCACTGCAGAACTGCAGCGCTGACATGGTTCATGGACTTCAGCTCTGCAGCTCCAGCTTCCAGGCTGCTACACATTGTAAACGTTTACCTTTCTATAAAACTACTTCAGGTAATTCTGCTGAAGGTGTTTATGAAATACGACATGCAGCCTGTTGCTTTATGAAATAGAGCTGCTGCTCTGACCCCCACAGGCGAGACACGAAGGGCGGTGTGTCCTCTGCCATTGGCTGGCAGGCTCCCGCCGGGACAAAGTCCTCACGGTGCTAGAAGTTGTTGAAACACAGTAGATAGTGCTGGGCATGTGCTTCAGGTCTCATAGTTCTGATTTTCTGCTGAAACTAAAGGCTTTTGAATGCCATGGTGAACGCTTTGTGTCAGGAAGAGTGTCCAGAGCAAGCAGTTTTACATGATATCGTACATAGATGTTCTGATCCCCGTTACACTGGAAGTAGCTTGGGAATTTACCGGCTCTGAGATCTGCCTGGCATACCTTTCTGTTGCATTCTGAGCACTGGCAATGTTCTTTCTAATCTGCTTAACAGAAATTAATTTATTTTCAAATCTTCTGATGGAAAAACATGACAGCATATGAAACACAGTTACAGATTTTTTTTCATCTCCAATGATATTACTAGTGATCATGGAGACTTTTCCCAAGTACTCTAATGCATCCAGCTGGATGAAATCCTGAATAAGTATTTATTGCCTATACGTACAGTTAAAATATGAAATGATTGTTTGAAAGCACTGAAGATGCTATTTGGAAAAAAAGGGGGCTTCAAATTGGTGTGAATCATGGGAACAGACCTTCAGGTGAATAAGGCAGGAGACCCCAAACCCACCTGTCTGTTCCCTAGTGCTACTGTAGTCAGACAGGAACATGGCTGTATTTTCAAGAGAAAGGTTCTCCTTTTGGAATCACAGCAGCCTCTGCACAGCTTCATGTTTCCAAGGCTTGTTTCCAGGTCTGCTGATAGATACAAGAAGTTTGCTGATGCTGTGTCAGAGCAGAGGTATCAGAGCTGCATCAGCCGATCTACTGAGATACAGTACCTGGTGTGGAATTCTGCTTCGCCTTGCCGAAGGTGGGAGGAACACTTTTCTCTAGCAAGATCCAGAGCATACTGTGTTCTGTATCTACTGCAGGATAGAGCTGTAACGCTGTGCAATTAAATGTCCCATGTGGGCAAATTAATACTGAACCTTTGGCAGATACTGTTTATTGCAGTGCAGCGCTTCAAGTTCAGTGGCTTTTTTAAAAAGCAAACATAGCTCGTATGTACCCTTTGATCCTGCAAAGAGATTACATTTTACTGTTCCTCCTTAGTGTGCTTTACACTTACTGACCTAATGGCAATGGGTAATTTTCTTCTTACCGTGCTGCTCAAAATTTATTAATAACACTGGTCACAAGTCTCCTATTTTGTCCTCCCCCCCTCCCATGGGGGTTGGACTAGATGACCTTTAAAGGTCCCTCCGCCCCAAAATGTGATTCTGTGACTCTCTGATTTTGTGTAGCTGGTGTATGTTTTGATAAAATAAGGGCATTTTTATTGCATACGGTGATTAGGAGCCTGGTGCTATTACACAAACCTTTCTCCTAAACCAGCTTGTTGTCCTGTGTAGATTGTAGAAGATTTACTTCTCAAGAAACACACTGAAGAGGTTTGGGTCCCCTTGGAAATTAAAAGTGACAGAAGAAACAGGATTTTTGTCTGCTTCATGGGCAGTAGGGGATTACAGAAAATAGTTGTAAACTTCAGTGTCTGTTTGGTTGTTTTTGAAAGCTAAAAGTTAAAGACAGCAAAATGAGCAGAAAGTAAAACATCTTTTTCCCACTTAGTGTTTTCTTATGTTGCTGTTAGAAGGAGTTTGTTTGGTGTGAATATAGCAAATGTGACAGTAATTCATACTTCTTGGCATGTTTTATGTCATATTCTTCCTCTTTTGAAGCACACATTTTATCTACTTTATTTACCAGCGATATGAGGGTAGTAGCCTGAGTTTACAGATGGTCAGGTACTTTAGATTGCTTAAGGGTTAATATCAAAGCTCTCATGCAAGTGTGCATGTATGTGTTAAAAATTCAGTAAGGTATACGCTAAGACATTTTTTTTTTTTAATTGTGCTTGTTGAGAGCATTTTTTAAAGAAATAGCAAGGAAAAAATAATCTTTTATTATTGTGTACAATGTTATGTGCCTATTAGTAGCTAAAGGGACGACAATTTTATCAAGGTCAATTTTTTAGAGAAGAGATTGTGATGCAGATGAGTTCAGCAGCGGGAAAGGTGAGGTGATGAATTATCAGGAGAGCTGAATATTTATCTGAACATCTCAGCTGAATATCTCAGTTTATCAGCACAAGAGTCACCAGGTAAGCATTAGGTGCTTTTCACTGTAAGAATTCTTTGCCTGGGACCACGATGAAATAAAAAATAACATAACTGTTTGCTAACAGTTTGCAACACGACTTTTGTTAGATCTGTTTGCCTAGCAGTAATTATGTGAATAAAGCATCTCTTTGGAGCTAGAAGGTAACAACAGACAGGTGCTAAGCAATCCATGACAGTGGTTACAGCCCAGTCCTGGCCAGTCCGTCAGCAGCCAGTCTCTGCTCTCTGAGGCAGTTGCTACCACAAAAAAATCTTAATTAATCAGCAGGTGGTAGAAGTTATGATGAAAGTGGAACAAAGTCAGAAGCTGACCTTTATTCAGTTAAGTGCAACGTGCAATCCTAGTGAAGAATTGCTGCTAGGCAGATTAGGGTAAAATTGGTAAGTAAATGGTAAGTAAATCTCTAGCTTAGTAAAGAGCTAGAGATGACAGGATGAAGCCTCTTCTGTCTGTGTGTCTGCTCCTTTGCTGGTAACCCAGAGGCACCTCTTCCCTTGCTGTTGCTTAATTAGATAAGACATTGACAAATAGTTGTTCTACAGCTTATGAAGATGGAAGAAAAGCATTTTTTCAGGGCAGCTGAAATGAGTCCCAGAGACTGGAGACCACCTGTGGTGTGAGATAGCGGGACAGCAGCGGTCATGTCTGAGAGTCGCAAGGCCTTACTTTCTTTTCCAGAGATGTTTTGGGCCTTAGGGAGACAGGAGTAGTGAGGTGATGCCGTAGGCTCTCCCTGACTTCTGGCAGAGACTCCCTTCCCCCTCAGCACTCCCTTGATTGAAAAAAAATAGACAGTTCTGCGGATGGACATGAAATCTGGATTACACACAAATGGGAACACAATTTTGCATTAAGTTGTTTTTGGTTTTGGTTGGTTTTTTTTTTTTATGTTCTCTAAGGACTAGCAGAGGAATGCTTCATATTTAAACTGCCACATAAGCCAGCACTTCCACCTCCTAGAGCCAGTCACTGTCTGCGCGGCAGCTGGTCAGCTTACGGCAGGACACGCGTCCACCCTCCGTGGGCATCCCGGGTGTGAATGAGCATCGCTGCGGGACGTGCATCAGTGTGCAGAGGAGGGGGATTGCCCTGTGCCACTGACCACAGGGGACTGGTTTTACCGATCTGTTGCATTTGGGGCTGCCAGTCTAGGCAATGCAGATTTGTTTATAAAACATGTTTACAAGCTGAAAATAAATAAAAATTACTCAACTCTGCAAGAGGAGGATTAAGTAAAACAGGGACAGGTGAAAAGCAGAAAGAAGTAGAAAGTTGCAACAGATGAGAAATACTGACTAATCGCTCAGATACTTGTTTGCAAATGAAAAAAAAAAAAAGTGCTGTGTGCTTTGTAGCCAAAATCAAAAAAGAACAAAACTTATGGTAATAGAGACCATCTTTACTAAATGACAAATCATTCCTCCAAGTTATCTTCAGAAATCCCTCCGTAGCAAAACTCCTGTGGTCAAATGGTCTTTTGAGACCAACTTCCATGGGATTGGCAGGTTTGGGTTTTGTTTATTTTTTGTATGTACAATCATTCCTTCCCAGATAACTCAGGAAGAAAACTGATTAATACGATTAAAGACTTGTATGTTGGCAGCCCAGTGTAGATTTCTCTGTTGAATTAAAGAAATAAAGGCCATGCCTTTAAGCTTCTGTCCTGGTTCGGCCAGGACAAGGTTAATTTTTGGTGGAGCCAGGTTACTCTATACTGTGCTGACATCATGCCCCGGGGCCAGTTCCAGGGGGGGCAGTTCTGGGTTCCAGGGGGTTGGTGGTTCTACATGGCATGTACTCAGCTCGCCCCTTTTGTCCCGGGTATTGCCTTTTTCTGTGTATTGCTTCTCGCTTGCTATTGTTATTGCCTTTGCAATCGTTTCTTAAGTGTTCCTGCATTAAACCTTCCTTATCTCAACTCAAAGAGGCACTTTAAAACCTTTCTTTTCCTTTCTCTGTCCGAGGCCCGCGGCAGAGGGGAGGAGGCGGGGAGCAGCAGTGCAGCCACGCAGCTCGGCCACCCCGCAGCCCCTGCCGCAGCTTTTACTGAACCAACACGGCTTCATTCCTTTCCTCCTATGTGTCTACCTACTATTTACATTACCTTCAGATCCATTAAGATGGGATTTTTTGCAAATGAAGCACTGTGCATTTTTGCAGAGCATTTGTATGGCTCTTGGTTTAATGGTGTCTATTACAGGATGCTTTATACTAATCCTTCTTTCATTTTCATTTTCTTTTCAGACAACTGAAGCATGACTATCTTGGTGCTGTCATTCTTAGTACTGAAGACTACTTTATCGAAAATGGTGTATACATGTTTGAACCTGACTTCTTAGAGGGTGCACACAAATGGACCAAAAGAGAGGTGACCAAACTTGATCCAGTGATTTTCCAGTATAGTTTTGCTTTTCAGTTTGTCTCTTAACTTAACCCCCAGATAAAACCTCTCAGAGTCGTACACTGCCGTTCACAGGGTGCTGGTTAAAAACATACACTTACCACTTCTGATTTTATTTCTTCTGAATTATAAGAGAGAAATTTATAAGTGGAAAAATGTTGGTGATTGATAGATGGTATCTATTTTAGCAATTGAAATGGTGACTATAAGGTAGCACTGCTGAAGCTTGCTTGGTAACAGCAGGTGGCATGCCAATGCCACAGCTCTATGCACCGTGTCCTTCAGACTTCAATTCCTTAGATGCCTGTCCTGACTTGGAAGCGGATGTTATGGAGGGGGTGTGGAGTTAGTGAGAGCCAGAAGGAAAATGTGCAAACCTAATTAGAAGGTTGAGAACAAAGCAACCCAGGTCTGTACTCAGTGAGATAATTGTAACATGCTTTTGTGGCTGTGCTCTGAACTCATGTCTAGCAATAGAAAACACTTTGAGATCATATAACAGGGATCTTTAGCAAATAACAGTCATTTTTAGCGGTTGTAGGTACCTAGTGCTGTGATACCACTATGTTCTATGGCAGCGTCAGATCTGACTCCTGAGCACAGCCAGTGACTGCATCACCTCCTCCAGGAGAGCACCTGCTGGGCACTGACCTCTGCTTGCCTTTGGGTGGTAGCTACAAACCCATGTCTGGTGGGGAACCACGCGTGCTAACAGTGGGCAAAGGGAGGACGCTTTGGGGCTAGCAAAACCCAGCTCCATCTGTTATTTAATACATTTTATCTTCACTTAATGTGTTACGTTACAGCACGCAAAGCAATGAAGAATGGGAAAAGCCCCGTTATTATTGATAATACCAACATCCATGCTTGGGAAATGAAGCTGTATGTGGTGATGGTAGGGAAAGCTCTGATTTATTGCTTTTATATGCTCAGCTGTGACATGTACGAGGTGATCTGACTGAAATGGGTCTTAACATGTCTAAAAAGAATTGCTTCCATTTCCCGTAGTTCTTTCATTATAGTGAAGGATTGATACTGCGACAAAGTAGGGGAAGAGGTACCAGCAGAAGTGTTTTATGTAGTCAGCTACATAACTCAGTGAAGGCAGAACTACTTGGAAAGGTCTTTGAGCTTGCACTGTTACTTCCTGGCGGCCAAGATGTCATCCCCTCCCCCAGCAGTGATATGAATTGAACAGTTCCCAAACTATTTGTTTACAAATACATCAAGATATGACTTACCATTTTCATTTATGACTTGTGAAAAATACATAATAAAACGTTGGTATCTCTTGTCAGGAGTTCTGGCAGACATAGCAATATTTTTAGTACAGTTTCATAATGGGGCCTGTCTGCTAAAGTTACAGTCGAGCTTCTGTTCTTGGGTTATGGCCTTGGCAGTTAAGAAATTTGGGTCTAAGTATTGCTTGTATGGGAGCACAAAAGAGGCAAGAATTAATAGTGGAGCTGGAAAGTCTGGACATGTCACTCCAGAAGCAGCTGTGAAGGCTGGTGGGTGACTAGCAAGCAAGTGAGAGAGTGCAGAGGTGGACAAGATGTAAAAACTCAGCAGATTTCCCTGCCTCCTTTCCCTCGAATCAAAACCCCAAAGCAATCAATAATTGTATTAAATACATATATGCACACACACATGTGTGTGTGTGTGTGTGTGTATGTATGCACACAAATATATTGCTTTACCCTAAAAAAAAATGGAGGCCTGTGGACTAAGTGGCTGAAAATAGCATGACTGTTAGGTGTTGACCTCACACTCCCAGAAGCTCCAGATTGGCATGGCTGGCCTGTGGCTCTTGAACCATCTGTGACTTCCAGAGAGTTCAAGTGCCAGGATGCCGTTGCCATGTGGGACAGGGGAAAATGTGGAGGGAAGTTTTGCTGAGACCCAAATCGTTTGATGTAGAAGGAAATGAACTAGCTGGGACTCAGTCCAGCCTCTTGACGGGAGTCATGGCTATCTTCCTCTTGCTGGCTCCTCATACGTGTGATACATTTCTTAGCCAGATAAAATCTCAGGGAGTCTGGCAGATTGGTTACTCCTGAGCTCAGCAGCCATATGTCTAAAAATTCTGTGTCCTTCTTCAGGCACGTGAGAATAGATTTGAAGTTGTATTCCAAGAACCAGGTATGCCCTGGAAGTTCAATGTTCAAGAACTGACAGGTACATCTTTTTCTCTTTGATACAGCAGACAGCTTCTCATTTTATTGATGTGCTCCGAGAAGGGTCAGCCCTCTTCCTCTTCGTGTACCCTAAAAAGTAACCTAGTAAATAACAACAGAAGAGTTGTGGAAAATTTCTGTTACTCAGTACCTGGTCTGCAGTGAATTCAGCCCTGAAGGAGTCTGACTGTGCTGAAGTGAGTCAGGCAGTAGAAAAACCACCCCCTCTGAAACACGTACCCAGAAAGCCCTGCAGGTTTGAGCACCCTGTTCCCCTCCCTCTCAGACTCATCATCATTTACAAGCCTGCCTCAGAGGGTGAGCCACATCAGGTGTAGGTTTTCCCCACTTGTGCTCAGACAACACAACACCACATTTTTGACCTCTGTTGTTGATGGTGAGACAGTGTCTGGGCTATCTACAATTCCAGCCTGCCCTTCTCCAAAGCTCTGAAAGCTCACCCTGAGGCTAACAAGCTGTTAGCACTAAACCCCATGTAAAATAATACACAGGTCTTCTACATAGCTCTTTCTTACCTGGCCTACTTATGGCCTGGCTGCCCACAAAAATACTTGCATTGCATTTTCCAGCAGTCACGAAAATATTTTTAAGTAGGTGGAAGTGAAAAACAGCTTGGAAAAGAAAGGGCTAGAAATAGATCGGTGGGGACAGGAACCATTATCCGGAACATATCAGGAGCCTTCACAAGCTTGAAGTAACCATCAGTACATGGGCAGCTAAACACTTGTACTTTGTTTACTCTACAGAGGAAACATTCATCATGTCCCTCAACAAAAAATATAACAGATGAAAGAACAATATGAGCACAATGTCACTTTCCACGGTGTTCCTCAGTCAGAAAAACCAAGCAGAGATGAGAGAAGCTCCAGTGGACCAAATGCAGCTTATGGCATGGGTGTCCCTTTCAAACCCCCTCCAGCCTTCTGAAACAGAAGACCTCATGTGGCACACACAAACAACATGCCACTGAACTGGAGGTGCATTCCTCAGTGTTTTGACTATCAGGGTATAGAAACATCTAGTTTTATTTCTTCTACACAGTTTTTATTGTTGTATTTTTCTACTATATTTCTACATTACTTTTCTTACAAATCTTTATCTTGACCAATTTAATAGCAATAGGTTTTCCAGTTCAGCAATCTGAAGACACTTCAGACAACATTATCTCCTACTCTGAGCTCCTGTAAGTTGCCATTATACTGAGGACAGTGGAAGAACAATCTCGCTTGCTGTTCGGAACACTGAATGAATCCGTAAGAGGTCAGCAGTTTTTCTATAACCCCAGTCTCACGCCGTGCTGCTGAAGTACCATTGGGGCACCTGTTGTGTCCGTCGCTGTGGAGCAGGCTTGGATCAAAGCTCGTCTCTCAGTGAGAGATGCATTTTCAGTAGTATTGGCTGATTCTTCTGTTTCAGAAGTTTCTAAGGATGAAGACTGCTATTATTAAAAAAAAAAACAACAAAAAACTAAAACCAAAACAACCAACAACAGAGAGAGAGAAGAGACAGCAAGAGAATGTGATCTATCAAGCTCATGGAGAATGCAAAGTGCTGCTGCCCTGGGCAGTTTCAATACAGCACTGGAGAAAACAAAGACTACTAGCAGCATTGGGATGTGCTCTTTTGAAGCTGTTGAGTTGGCACAAACTTCTTGTTTCAAATCAAACCTTGTATCTTCAGTGTAAGTTTCCTCTTCTTGAGTTGTTGTTACAATGTGATATATTCTTCTCTTGGTCCGAACTTGAAGCAGCAGTTTCAGGTGTTAAATTCTGTTCCACTTCATACCCAACAGCTCAGCGCCCCTGCTCCACCGCCGCCATGAGCAGCAGGGCACAGTATGTAGGGCTGACTAACAAAGAGGGACTGGTGGAAGCCGTTAAGGTTGGGGGCTGCCATGGCTGTAGTGACCATGAGAAGACAGAGCTCAGGACCGTGGGTAATATGCATAAAACAATAAGTAGGATTGTAACCTTGGACTTCAGGAGGGCTAACTTTGACCTCTTCAAGAAACTGCTGGTTGGTATTCAAGAACCACTTCCTCCAAGCTCAGGATCGGTGTATCCCTAAGAGCAAGAAATCAGGCAAGGGAAGAAGGAGGCCTGCATGGCTGAGCAGAGAGCTTCTGAAAAAGCTCAAGTAGGAGAAAGTTGTGTACAGTAAGTGGAAGAGGGGACTGATCTCTTGGGACAGTTACAGGAATGCTGTCAGAGTATGCAGGGATGAAATGAGGAAAGCCAAGGCCTCCTTGGAATTAAACCTGGTGAGGGATGTCAGGGCCATCCATCAGCCAAAGGAAGGGTTTCTTCAAGTATACTGGAGGCAAAAGGAAAATGAGAGAAAATGTGGGCCCGCTGTTGAATGAGACAAGTGAGCTGGTGACAGAGGATGCAGAGAAGGCGGAGTTACTGAATGCTGCCTTTGCTTCAGTCTTCACTGCTCAGGTCAGCCCTCAGGAGTCCCAGACTCTGGAGGAAACCGAGAAATTCTGGGCAAAGGAAGACTTCCCCTTGGTTGAAGGAGGATCAAGTTAAAGAGCAATTAAGTAAACCGGATACCCATAAGTCCATGGGTTCTGATGGGATAAACCCATGTGTGCTGAGGAAGCTGGCAGAGGT
>VZZY01016441.1:0-18387 GCA_013400335.1 Eurystomus gularis
TTTTTTAAATAATAATAGTAAAAGTAATGATAACAATAACAACATCATCAACAAAATAAACAGACAAAACCCTCTCATTTACCATTAGACCTTGAGGGGTACGTCACCAGTGCAGGTTACCATCACCAGTACAGGTTAGGGGTTGACCTGCTGGAAAGCAGCTCTGTGGAGAAGGACCTGGGAGTGCCAGTGGACAGTAAGTTAACCATGANCAGTAAGTTAACCATGAGACAACAATGTACCCTTGTGGCAAAGAAGGCCAATGCTATCCTAGGCCGCATTAAGAAGAGCGTGACCAGCAGGTGGAGGGAAGTTTTCCTCTCCCTCTATTCTGTCCTCATAAGGCCACATCTGGAATATTATGTCTAGTTCTGGGCTTTTCAGTTCAAGGGTGACAGGGAACAACTGGAAGGGTGCAGGAATGATTAACGGACTGGAACACCTCTTGTATGAGGAAAGACTGATATCCACTGGGGCTGTTTAGCCTGGAGAAGAGAGGCTGAGGGGGATCTGATCAGTGTTTATAAATATCTGAAGGGTGAGTGTCAGGAAGACGGAGCAATTAGTCCCTTTTCAATGGTGGCCAGTGATAGGACGAGGGGAAATGGTCACAAAATGGAACACAGGAAATTCCACCTCAACATAAGGAGAAACTTCTTTATTGTGATGGTGACAGAGCACTGGAACAGGCTGCCCAGGGAGGTTGTGGAGTCTCCTTCTCTAGAGATTTTGAAGACCTGCCTGGACGTGTTCCTGTGTGACCTTGCATAGAAGAACCTTCTTTGGAAGGGGGGTTGGACTAGATGATCTCTAGAGGTCCCTTCCAACCCCTACCATTCTGTGATTCTGTGAGGGGTACAGTGATCTATATATGCTCTTGTGGAAACAGCCATACGGAAATAACAGAAGGGAACAGAAAGGGAAGGAGAAAGAAAGGGAGGATAAGAGAAAGGAATGTAGAGATGGAGGAAGGGAGAGTGTAATAGAAGATAACAGGGTTGAAGTGCACACACAGAGATGAAATCAATACAGCTATGCCATTTTATATTCCAATTGGGATGAGATTTTCTGTGCATGAGTTGTGGATTTTTAGAATGAAATAGAAATATCAAAAAAGACTGACAAAGAGATTTGTGGGTCGCTCCTTAGCACACATCCAAAAGTATTTGCCCAATGTATTCCATGTGTTAAAAACCAGTCTTCACAAAGTTTTGGAGAAGAGTCATCCTTATTGAACATAATCTAGAATGGTGGATTAAGCTCAAGCAAATTCAGACATTTACAGTATAAATGTCTGCAAGTAAGCAAGGTAGCTCAATTTGTCTGACCACGTAAACATGTCTAGTACTACTTGAGCGTATTCAGCCCAGCCTCCAGCTGCCATTCCAGAGCAGTACGCATTTTGAAGAGGTCTTATGCAAATATATGACTACCCTTTCCATCTTCATGTCATGGATACTACATGGCATCTTAAATGACACCAAACATTTAATTATGGGAAGGTAAATAAAGCTTTAGATCCTCTTTGACTAAAATATGGTTTAAGGAATTCATCTAGCATGTAGACAGGTATATTGTAACAACCTACATTAAGTAATGTGAGTCTGTAACGGTGGTGGGTTAACCTTGGCTGAGCACCAGGTGCCCACCAAGCCACTCTATCACTCCCTTTTTTTTCCTCTCCCTCCTCAGCAGAGCAAAAAGAAATGGGAGGAAAATAGGATGGGAAACAAAAGCAGTTTAATAATAACAGAAGCAAAGCCAAGCAAATCTGTGTGCAGAAACAAAGGAAAACGAAGATTTATTCTCTACTTCCCATCAGTAGGCGATGTCAGGCCACTGCATGGGAAGCAGGGCTCCAAGACGTGTAGCAGTTGCTCTGGAGGACAACGGAATGCCCCCCCTCTCCTCCTCCTTTTCCCTAGCTTTATAGCTGAGCAGATGTCATATGGTATGGAATATCCCTTTGGTTAGTTCAGGTCAGCTCTCCTGGTTGTGTCTCCTCCCAAGATCTTGCCCATCCCATCGCACTGGGGTGGGGAATGTTGGGAAGAGCCCTGGTGTTGTGTGAGCACTGCTCAGCGGTAGTCACAAGACGGGTGTGTTATCAACACCCTTCTAGCTCCCAGCACAAAATACCGCACCATGAGGGCTGCTATGCAGAAAACCAGCTCAGCCAGACCCACTACAGTAACATTCAAAAAGATGTTTCATTTCCACCACAGCTAGGGCATACCAGTAGTCTTCCAATGAGGTGTTACAGAAAAATTTGCTTTTAATAGAGGAAATGTGAAAACTGGTGATAAAGAAGAGGGGAAAAAAGGACAAACAGTATTTAAGAAGCATGGATTAAAAAGAAACAAAAAAGACTAGATCATGAAAGAAAAATAAGATTTTTACCTTACATATTTTTCATTTAAAAGGCCCAAAATTTAGTGCTAGAAGTAGGCATGTTAAGCTGTGTTTCAACAAAAAATGCAGAGATACATTTCAGTTTCACTGAGACTTTTGCTGAATCTTACACAATAACACGTTTTCCAGATTCAGGTAATGAGATTCATATGCTGTTGACCAACTGATACTCTTAAACCAGATGTCGAAGTACAATACTGGAACAAAGCTGTGACTTTTGTGGTAAAGCTACAAATAAAGATTCTGTTTAGCAACATATTACAGGTCTTTGCACTTCTTTAACACAGTAGTTTTCAAGGAGCTCTGAAAAAACACTTTAATCCCAAAGTTTACTTACTATGAATATTATACCTCCGCCATCATGTTTTTTCACAACCATTGTAGTACCAACACTGAAAAGTCCAACAATACTTAAATCAGTAAGTGCTCAGCTGTAGAACTTGGTAAAGTCTATTGGTGATCTCTCAAACATGGGAATGTCCCACTGACCTGCTACTTATGTTATTATTCATATTTTCATTAAACTAGAAGACTATCTTTTCTGTAGTGTATTCCAGAACTTTTCTCTCTAGAACTGGGATTGTATTAAGTCACTGTACTTTATATCATCCAGAATGTTTTACAGTTGCACTCTGATCACTTTAAGACACTTCATTTTTGCATAACCTTTAAATGGAACTGACATATTTTGCGTTATATTACATACATATATTAAACGTACTTTTGGGATAAGCTATTTGGGGCCTGGTTCTGCTGCACGTGCTCAATCAGTGAGACTAATCTTATAACAAAATACTCTTCAGGGGAATAACATCAAGTCTTGAAGCTGACACCCTGAATTTCGTAGAATGGGTAAACAGCTGATCAGGTTTTGCTCTTTATGGAATAAACTGAGGAATCCCTTTATAGCAGGATTCCAAATAAATGTGCTTCATAACATATGGATATGTAAATGTAACTGCATGTGTATGTTTCTGATGATTTCAGAGCTTGTTAGTTTCCTAAAGTATAGTTAGGTAGACCTCACCCTACTATTTCCAAATTGTTTACATGGAAACACATAATTCCCCTATTCTAATTCAGCAATGAAATCTCCTTCCTTACAGTCTATACTCTACACATCCAATCTTAGGAACAGAACTGCTCTTACTGGAGACATTATTTAGCTGAATTATGAACCATAGGCAGAACTTTTATGCCAGACAAAAGAAGTTTTAAGGTTTCAGGTAGTTCTTTTCAATCACAAAGCCTGCTGGAGTGGGTATTATAAGCAGAAGAAGGCATATATGGACTCATCTTTGTCACTTGTTTCAGCTGTCTAATGACTAAGCATTCACAGAGCCACAAAATGGTTGAGGTTGGAAGAGACATCTGGAAATCATCTGGTTCAAACCCCCTGCTCAAGCACAGCCACCTAGAGACAGTTCCCCAAGACTGTCCCGACAGCTTTTGAGTATCTCCAAGGATGGAGACTCTACAATCTCCCTGGAAAACTTGTACCAGTGCTTATTCACTCTCATAGTGAAAAAGTGTTTCCTAATCTTTAGGAAGAATCTTCTGTGTTTCAGTTTGTGCTCATTGCTCCTCACCCCGCCAATTGCTTCTTGTCCTGTCATTGGGCATCATTGAGAAGCATCTGGCTCCATCTTCTTCAGACCCTCTCTTCAGATATTCATATATAATGATAAAAACCCCCAAAGCCTTCTCTTCGGTAGGCTGAACTGACTCAGCTCTCTCAGCCTTTCCTCTTAGGAGAGATGTTCTAGTCCCTTCTTCCCTTCATCATCTTTGTGGACCTTTTTTTGGACTGTCTCCAGTATATCCATGTCTCTCTTTACATAGGAGCCAAGAATTGGACACAGTACTCCAGGTGTGGCCTCACCAGTGCTGAGTAGAGGGGAAGGATCATCTCCCTCAATCTGCTGACAATACTCCTCCTAATGCAACCCACTAATGCAGTGACCTTCTTTGTGTCAAGGGCATATTGTTGTTTAATTTGTTGTCTACCAGGACTGTCAGAGCCTTTTCTGCCAAGCTACTTTCAGCTCGGCAAACCAACCATGTACATTAGTGTACAGGCATTTCAGGGAGCTGTGGTGAGCTGAGCTCACTGATTTCACCTTAGGGAGGTGGGAGTCCTCCTGGTCTTCATCAATACTAGAGCACTGCCCCACTGGTGCAGGCCCACTTCACCTTGTTTGAACTCTATGAAGTTCTTGTCAGCCCATTTCTCCCGCCTGCCTGCATCCCTCTGGGTGGCAGTGTGACCTTCTGTTACATTAAGCCACTCCTTCCTGCTTGATGTCACTGGCAAATTTGCTGAGGGTACACTTTGCCCTGTCATCTAGATCATTAACAAAGATGTTGAACAAGATTGGATCCAGTACTGACCCCTGGGATATAGTACTAGTTGTTGGCCTCCAGCTAGGCTTCATGCCACTAATCGTCACCCTCTGGGCCCAATTTCTCCAAATAAACATTCTTCCCTATAGGGGATCACTCATCTGTAGAGGTATGCTCTGTATTTGACTTATCTTTGTGAAGATCATGACAACTGGAGCACATTCCCCTACTGTACTTTAAGTTTTTGTTATAAATAGAAATAATGTCAATAAACATATTTCTGTGCTCACAGGCACGCAACATTATTTTAAGATATGATCTGAAGAAGTTTGTCTATAGCTACAGACTTAGACATAAATATAATGAGTAATACAGAACTAGATATACAATACATTTTCAAATAGATAGATACAAAACTTCTATTAAAAATGAATAGAAACATGGCATTTATACTTCCAATAAAGCACTTTGCATGAGATCCATGTAGTGATTATATCCAGTATGGCAAATATGGTAGCAAATTTAGTTAATGCAAAGACACACTAATATAGAAAACTCTGTGGGCTTTTTTTCAGATTAAGACTATAAAGGACCTTATAATTTATTCTATGATTCTATGATTTAGTCTGTCTTGGAACATATCGTATATATTGTTAAAATGTTTGAAATAAAAGCAAACAAAAAAAAAAAGTCATTTATTCAAAAGTTTGCATCAACAAATCAGTATTATAATGTCTCTCCTATGTGCCATAAATTCATATAGAGGTTCTAGGAATTATTTTTATGAAGGACTTGGAAAGACTTTCTGGTTCCTATATCTCTGAAAAGGTCTTGAACTTGTAAAATATCCCTAGAGGAAAAGGATCACAGAGTGTGATCCTTGTCACACAGAGTATAGTATGGAGTTATATAGTGACTCATCACACATTACAAACCCTGGCCTAGAAATTTTGTTTGCACAGACATGGAGAGTGGAAATGGATTTGCAAGTACACCTTAACTATTGCCATAGTTGCTTTCAGTTATGGCATCCAGTTTATTTGAGAAGTTCCTGATTTTAGTTTCTAAATGCATAACCTTTCTCCTTGCACATATGCTTTGTGCTAATATTCCATCCTGTTTCTGTGATTCTGGTTTACAAGATCATCTTGCTCCACTTTTTTTCCCACAGTACTCACAGCTCCTTGAAATTTGCAAACACTAGAAAACTACACTGAGGTCTTTCACCAAAGGTATGAATAAATGTATTACACTAGACTGACCCAAGATTTGTCCCTGAAGATCACAACTGGTATCTTCCTTCTATCCTGACAGATGTCCCTTCAGTATAAAACATCCTTCCTCCTGACCAGCTTGCAGTTCTTGCATTAATACCTATCAAATTTGACCTTTCTAATAGTTTCTTCTGGGGAACTTTTCCTAGGTTTTTGTATAAATCCAGAGTAAAACTACTCCATTGTTTTAAAAAATATTGGGCCTTGGAGTGTGATTTCTACTTTACAGTATTTGGAAACAGAGCCTTATTTTAGGTAATTTAGGTAAGATGAATATTAGCTGCCAAATATCCACGGATTAGAGAACCTAGACTAACTGATAAAGTCATGAGGAAAAAAAGAAAATAAGCTGTAAGACACTCAAGTTTTTTCTTGTGGTGTGAAGTAGCAGTAGTTTTCAATATCACATGAGAGCGCTTGCTCTGATTTTAGCTTGTATCAATCATTTTAATCTTCCAAGAGCCAAAGATATTACTAACTGGGGTGCAGAAGGTGGTATTTAATGAAAGAGAAATTAAAAGTCATTCCACTTTACAAAAAATGAACAGGTAATTGTCACACATGGGGACAAGGAAAGAGAGTGGAAAATTATTATTACTACACAATATCAAACTCAAAACAGTTATTTCTAGTTTTCTGTAGTCAGATGACTTTCAGTTCCTATGCTTGTATTTTGAAGTGCTTTTTTCTTCAAAAACTGGAACAGACAACTCAAAGTTCAGAGGATGTTTTTTTAAAAAAATATTCTTCTCTTAGTTTTGGGGGTGCAATTCAAATAAATTTTAAAATACCTACAGTGTAAAGGTTTAAATATTAATCAATCAGCTAAAAAAAAATTAGGCCCACTGTAGAATGGTAAGCACTACAAAATCTTTTACCTGACCTATTTTCTATGATCACTTTAGGATGAAATGTAGTATCTGAATTTAATCTGAAGAAACCTGTTTCTGCATATTATCTATAAGGGTACTCTGGGCAGCTGGCTGGGGTATAACATATACAGCATTGATACATGAATTGAGACAAACACATTTCAGATACATGTATTCTTTTTTATTTGCCCATGAGAGTCCGTTCTAGTTTATAAGGGTGCTTGTTTCTTCCTATGTTGTTTTCCTGGAGATGATCAGTGTATTCTAGAGTGTGAATGCATAAAACTAACACAGGAATCAATGCATTTTGATTATTATGTTTGGGAGGGAAAATTCCCTGTTGAAGCTGTGAAAATATGTGGGAAAATATACATTTGTTGCTGGGACATAGTTGATTTCCATTCAGTAAGAATTGTTGCTCAGGAGATTTTCTGATCTTTCAACTGCATCAATTATTTCAAAAACAGGTACAAGCAATCTGCCTTCACCATATCTCTCATTCTATATGACCAGCTGTTGCCTGTAGCGGTTTGTGGAAGGAGAAAACATCAGCTCCTTTAAGGATGTCTGGTTGAGGATCTCTTCAGTTCAAAAGGGAATAATAAGAAATGGAGGAAGCCATGAACAAGAACATTCAGACACACAAACCTGACTGATAAATGTTAAGGGAGGAAGTCAGACATGGTCTGTCACACTAACTGATGAGGATTTGTAGGAGTGTGAAAATACTTCTTCCAGCAAGGTTATCTGATCAGAGACCTTGTCAAATAGGAAGCTAAGGAAAAGGGGGAAACCAGAAACAAAATACACAGAGACACAGACCTGACAGGTGAACATGATGGAGACAAAGACAAGAAACAAACTTGGGCAGTCATAGTAACAGATGGGTTATTGAGAAGTTGCAGGCAAACCAGGACTTTGCAACTGACAATGATGCAAAACTGAGGGTCCCAGGTGTTGGAGGGTGTTGGTGGGACAATGCCAGCTGATGAGGGAATGTGCAGAGGAAGTGTATCAGAAAGGAACAAAGAAGGGGTAGACAGAAAGTGATATAAAAGGGGCCAGTTACATTTAAAATTGAGCCAGTCTTGTACGGCTGAGCCTTGTGCATGGTCACCCCAGTCTGACCAGCTGGTGAGTAGGATGCCCCTAGTTCAGACAGGGAGGGAGGAGGATCTCCTTGCTGGTGTTCAGAAGGACCTGTGGGATGCCTGTGGGACAAGTGTGTGAGTGTTGTCTGTTTGCAGTAAGCATTCAGCTGGACCAGTCAGTGAGGTGGTGACATATAGGGTGCGTAAGAGGAACTGGGATCTGTGCAGAAGTGCTGGGAGGGCAGAGGAGCTGTGCCAGTGCTCTAGGAATATGCAAATATACATGTACTTGTGAACGTGCAGAGTGTTCTATGTGTGCTGCACTAGTGACCTTCTGCCTCTGCCAGCCCAAGAAGAGGATGGGAGGTGGCTGTCTGTGCCTGGTGTGAATCCCAAATGTGGGTGCTACCAGAGGCAGTGCCTTGTCTGCATCTATCTGTGTGACAGACCATATCCTCTGTATGTGTTTTTGTCCCTAGGATATATGCTCAGCTTTGCTAATAGTTGAACCTGCAAAGGAGAAAGCAACACCTGTTTCCCTCTGCCTGGGCAGAGACCCCAGGTCCCTGGGGCTGGAGGAAGCAGCTGCTCCTAGTATCGGTTAACATTGCCACTCTTGAAGTATATTCAGTTCACTCCTCTTGGGGATGTCCTGATTTACAAAAACAAACCAAAAAAAACCAAAAAAACCCAACTAAGTAAAGAGAAAAGTTAGGGAGATTTTTATTATGACAGATTTTTTCTTTAATTGACAAAATAGCCTTATAGAATTACGTTAAGAATGACAGTTCTGTAGAAAACAAATCTATAGAATTTCTGTGCAGAACTACAGTTCCGTGTTATATTGTACGGACTAAAAGATGAATGTATTTGTACCTTTAGTCAATTGATAAGCTTGAGCAATTCCTGTATAAATAACCTGGCTCCATCTATTTTATCCTATTAACTATTACACTTTTGCTATAGGAACTTTTCAGAATTTGCTCACTTCACCCTTACTGTAAAATAGTTGTGGAAAGGCAGGAATACAAAGAATTTATTTTCTGGATGAACATATGAATAAAGAAAAAATGAAGTGCTCTATTTATCAGAAACCAATTGACAAAAATAATGTCATCCCTGCTCCAAGATTTAATGCATCAGCAGTGAAGAAAGGTCTCCCTTTTCTTCAAATTTTAAAGGTAAAAATAATTTATAGTTAACTCTGATGAAAATAAACAGGAGATAAATGAAGTTCCTTTGACATATGTTGAAAGTGAATCTTTGGAGAATGGGTGACAATATAATTCCAGGCAAAGGAGATGATGATAGTAATGGATGGATCTGCCTGGTGAATGAGAAAAACATGCATACATATATAATACTCTAACATAATCACCCTAATATATGCATATATGTCCACTTTATAACTGAAGGGCAAGGAGTTCTTTTCCATTATATGAACATATACAGAGTTGTAGGAGTTATTTAACTGCTAAAAAAAAATTGGGGGTATAAGTGAGCCATTTTCACACTTGGACAACTGTATGTAAAGATTTGGGATGGCTTTTTCAAGGTGCCTTAACTAAGCATAGCTCCTTGAAAAAGTTTTGTGGGTCAAGATCTCTAGGGCTACTGTTTCCTGCAGCTGGCACAAAGATAAGAAGACTTCTTCTAGTGCATCTCTTTTGTAGATGGCTATAGACATCCTCTAAGAGAAAGACCAAGTAGCAGGTCCTGCCAAATGGTAGTATGGACCAACCATTGCTGACACCAGTAACCAGTTTATTACCCTTCCACCTATGCTGCAAAGAAAGAAAAGCTGTACTGCAGTACTTGTGGATTTGGGCACATCCAGCAACGAGGTGTCTTTTAGCTATTAAGCCTAGGCACTCTCGTTAGCTGAGCACTTCAGTTAGCAATTGATAAATCCTGTTATACTTGCCCTCTGATTAATTAGCGCTTTAGCCTTCCAGCACACTGCAGATGAGTGCATTCATTCTTGTTGTGTCTGATCAAATGCAAACACTGGTGAAAAGTAATATCTGACACAAAATCAAAGGCTGTTTCCATTCAGTAGTGGACTGGAAAAGGAGGAGGAAAAGAATACATACAGGGCACAATAGGATGGCATAAACATTGAGACGCACTGTCAGGGCAGAACTTACAGCTGCAGCGACAAGCAGCAACAACTTCCCTGCCAAACCTAACACAGCTTCTGAGTGCAAACGAGCATATGGATATTTAGTCAGCAATGTAGAGTGAGTCAGTGTGAGCCAGGCAAACTCCTGTTGTGTGCTAGCAAGAACAAGTTTCTAGGGTCTGAAGGTACTTTAGTATGTTGGTATGAGGAAAAAATAGATATGGCATGTTTTGAAAAATGTTCTTGCTCTCGACTTTCCTTTCACAGCATACATACATAGTACCTCCCATATTAGTACTACTGTTGTTTCTTCTCTTTGTGTTGTTCTATGGAACTCTCCTTATCTCATCCCACAGTGTGTTATCTTTTTCTCCCAATTCTTCTTCCCATTCCACCGGGGTCGGGGGGGGGGAGGGGTCAGTGAGTGCCTGCATGGTGTTTGGTTGCTGGCTGGGCCTAAACCACAACAAGATCTTTTCCAACAAACTGGTTGTACGATTCTTCATACGTGCATGTAGGTCTCCTCTCTTCCATTTGCTGCTTTTACCCTTTACAAGGTTTCTAGTGCTGGTCTCTTCACTTACATTTTTCTTGCTGTTTGCATGTAGCAAATACAGCTAGTTACTGTATTCTCAGCAGAACCAAAGAGCTAGAGAAGTAATAGGAGAGTAATTTTCCATATCCTCACCCGTTAGTTTGTAAGTGTGCCCTTCAGCTGCTTCCAGAAAGAATTCCATTCTGGCTGCCAGTAAAGTAAAATTTAATTGCTTCATGTTATTCCTAACAACAAAAAACATCTTTTGTATGTCTGATGGGGGAGGGGAAGAGAGAGGTTTTCTTAACACAATATTACTTCCTTGCTTGGCAATGTAAGAAAAAGCCTTGGATATACTTCATCTTACCCAACTTTAGAATCATAGAATCATTTAGGTTGCAAAAGACATCTAGGATCCTCTAGTCTGACCTTTGTCCAACATCACCCTAACCCCTAGACCATGTCTCAAAGAGCCACATCTACCCATTTTTTGAACGCTTCCAGGGATGGTGACTCTACCACCTCCCTGCGCAGCCTGTTCCAATGTCTAATGACTCTTTCAGTAAATAACTTCTTTCTAATATCCAATCTAAACCTCCCCTGGCACAACCTGAAGCCATTATTTCTTGTCCTGTCATTAGTTACTTGGTAGAAGAGACCAGCACCAGCCTCACTACAACCTCCTTTTAGGTAGTTGTAGAGATTAATGTTAACATCTACATCATTTAGTCATATTAGCTCTTTCACAATGAATAGATATAAACAAGCAGCTCTGAGATCTGTTTTGAAGTAATATATGAAGTAGGCAGAAATTAGATCTATTAATCTAGTTTAGGGTGAGATTAATTGTTCCCCAGTAGTGTTCTCCTCAGTGTCTGTAAAGTGGGCAGAGGGCAAGCAACGTGAAATGATTAGCTCAAACATAGATGCTCTAATCTGTAGGCACCTACACAGTAAGTGTCCAATGTAATATAGGTATGTGATGTCTCATTAGATTTAATGAAAATGTAGTTAATAGTATTATAGAGTACTAGTACAGGTTGGTTTGGATGACCAGCCTCTGGAGATTGCCTAATCCAAGCTCCTCCTCAAAGCAAGGCTAATGTTAAAGTTAGATCAGGCTGCTCAGGTAAGTTTGGGAGATTCATAACATCTATGTTCCACAGCCAAAGAAAACCAAACCAAGCAAAAAAAAACCTTATGCACCTGTGCTTCCTGGCACAGAAACTCATGCACCTTCTGGTGCTTGACCAATAACCTTTTTAACATTTTTTGCTTGTATTTATAGCTAGAATTTATCTTACTGAAACTTACGATCTTGTCTTTTTGTCGTGCATTGTTGATAATCCAAAGACTGAAACCAGCCTCCCTCTCAGTGTTTTCTTCTTGAGGTTAATTAAACCCAAATCACTCAGCCTCTTTTAATATACTCTTTGCCTTAGTCCCCATCTTCCTGCTGTCTTGTAACAGGGTCAAAAGCTGGGTGCAATATTCCAGATGCAGTCTCACAAGTCCTGCATAGAGAATAGTTACTTGTCTTGAACTTCTGGCCATATATGTACTAACACAGATTGAAATACAGCAAGCTTTTACTACAAAGGCACGCTGCCAACTCATGTTTAACACACTATCCTCTGTAATGCTCTTGCCCCTTTCTGGAGGATTATAGAGTGGTTTGAGTGGGAAAGAACCTTAAAGATTATCTAGTTCCAAACCTGCAGTCATGGACAGGGACACCTCCCACTACACCAGATTGCTCAGAGACCCATCCAACATATTCTTGAACACATCCAGTGTTGGGGCACCTACAGCTTCCCTGGGCAACATGTTGTAGTGACTCACCACCTTCATAATGAAAAACTTCACCCTAATTTCTACTCTAAATCTACCCTCTTCCAGTTTAAAGCCATTACCCCTTGTCCTATTTCTACAAGCCTTTGTAAAATGTCCCTCCCCAGATTTATTGTAGACCTGCTCTCTATCCAGTCAGTCCCTAACCTTTACAGTCATAGGGAGTTATTTCAATTCAGCTCCAGGACTTTGCATTTGTTTTGGTTGACCCTCACGAATGTTGTCAGTCTGGTCCTCCAGCTTGTTGATGTCACTGTGAATGGCATCCATCTTTCTAGCATATCACCTGCTTCCCCAGTGTGATGTCATCTATGAGCTATGGAGCTAAATCCAGCTGACAGGTGGTCACAAGTGGTGCTCTTAAGGGCTCAGTGCTGGGACCATTTGTGTTTAACATCTTTATCAATGATCTTGATAAGGACATAGAGTGTATCATCAGTAAGTTCACATATGACACCAAGTTAAGCGGAAGTGTTGATCTGCATGAGGATAGGGAGGCTTTACAGAGAGACTTGGATAGATTGGATTGATGGGCCAACATTAATGGTATGAGCTTCAACAAGGCCAAGTGCCAGGTCCTGCACTTGGGCCACAACAAGCCCATGCAACGCTACAGGCCTGGGGAAGTGTGGCTGGAAAGCTGTCTGGCAGAAATGGACCTGGGGGTTCTAATTGACAAGTGGCTGAATATGAGCCTGCAGTGTGCCCAGGTGACCAAAAAAGCCAATGGCATCTTGGCTTGTATTAGGAATAATGTGACCAGCAGAAGTAGGGAGGTGATTGTGGCCCTGTACTCACCACTGGTGAGGCCACACCTTGAGTATTGTGTCCAGTTTTGGGCACCTCAATACAAGAGAGATATTGAGGTCCTGGAGTGAGTGCAGAGGAGGGCAACAAAGCTGGTGAAGGGCCTGGAGAATAAATCTTATGAAGAGCAATTGAAGGAGCTGGGACTGTTTAGTTTGAGGAAGAGAAGGCTAAGGGGAGACCTCATCAGTCTGTACAACTACCTGAAAGGACATTGTAGAGAGGTTGGTGCTGGTCTCTTCTCACAGGTAATTAGTGACAGAACAAGAGGGAATGGCTTCAAGCTGCAGCAGGGTAGGTTTAGACGGGACATTAGGAAGAAATTTTTCATGGAAAGAGTATTCTGATACTGGAATAGGCTTCCCAGGGAGGTGGTTGAATTGCTATCGCTGGATGTATTTAAGGGTTGTTTAGATGTGGTGTTGGGGGATATGGTTTAGGGGAGAACTTGTAGAGTAGGGTTGATGGTTGGACTCGATGATCCCAAGGGTCTTTTCCAACCTGAATGATTCTATGATTCTATTATTCTATTTAAGGTTCCATTCAGTGCCATCATCAGGACCATTGATGAAGCCCTGTATCAGTCCCCAAAGAACATTAATTCTAGCTGATTAGCAGATTAATACTTTGGCCACTGTCCTCTGAGTTCAGCTTTCTGCACTGTTTTTCACCCACTTTGTAGTCTACCAATCTACAAAGGCCAGAACAGGGTCAATGAGATATGAAGGGCCTGAGAACTCTAACACACCTTCTCAATAAGGAAAGAACAGACTTGCTTAAGGGCTCCACTACACTGAGGAAACAATCTCCAGTGAATCATTTTAAAACTATGGGGAAGGAGTTCTGGCATTGAAGATACTAGGAACAAGGTAGCTCTAAATCTGGCTCTGATCAGTAGCCAGGAATACTAATGAAAGTCTTCTTACAATGCTAAGCAGTGCCAGAGTCACTTAGCAGTATGTTAAATACAAAATGGCTTAAAGCCTAAAAGAAAACATGACTGAAATTAAACACAAAAAATTGAACCTTTATTTTGAAAAATATTAGTTTGCTGGAACAGAGTGACAAATTCTAATGAATGTCCTTAATGATTTTACAGTGGGACAAATCATCTGTGAAAGTAAGGTGCTTGTAAAAGACACTTACTGTGCAGTATGAATGCTAAATGAAATCAGACATCCCTGTAATCAACATCAATAAAAGTACCATAACTAATTTTACTGCTTCAAAGAGCAGCATAATAAAATATACCACTAGAAAGAATCTATGGCCTAAAAATATTGCTCACACACACAAGGATGTGCATGCATATGTATATACATTTTCCATGTCGAGTACAATGCTTACAAGTATAAAATAAAGTTATTTACCAAGATATTTTTATTCTATTCATGGTTATTTCTTTTGATGTTGTGGGGTAGAAAAAATACCCTTAAATAAATATGTAATAACTTTCATTGGATTAGGGGTGATATGTAGAAGATACCCACTCTTCATCCAAGAATAATCTCTTCAAATTACATAGCCCAAGATCCCACCAAAGGTTTTACGGGCTTATTATTAGAGATCCACATTAGAGAGGAACTATATTTAATAATGGTATGAAAAGGAAATGGTAAAGAATAGATGCATTGGAACAAGAACTGACTTTTTTGTTCTTAGTTTGAGCAAAGGGATTTGAGCAAGTGGTGCAACGGGATTTCTAGGAGTTACAATGAATCAAATCAAGAAAACAGTATAAAAGGGAAAAGGATAAGTGGGTGGCTAAGGAGTACCTTAGATAAATTCAGTATTCAATGCCTCAATATTTGGGTATTGTTTTGGGTTAAAAACAATACTTCTGGAGGAAATGTGTTTTTATTTTACACAATAGACAAATAAGATATTCTAGCTTCTGTTAGGATATGACATAAATAGCTTCTGATTTTTCAAAACTACTGCTTTTTCTCTTATATTATCTCAAGTTTGCCTAAAAAGGTTTATCTTTTCCTTCTCATTTCCCCACAAAATACTTAACAACATTTTTCACATTTTCTTCTGGCACTTATAAATGTATTCTCCTTTCAAATTAAGTATCAGGCCAAATCTAAAATTCCGGATATTATCCTGCTTACTTTTTTTTTTTTTTTTTAAATTCAGAAAGCACAGGTATTTTCTGATTTAACAAGGTACTATTTCATCAAGTCATAAAATGGTTAAGTGTACATTTCTTCAATAAATTCCAGAATTATTTCACATCACTGGAGTGGCAGGTCTTGAGAGTCACAAAACTGCAGCTGATACTTACCTTGGTGAGAACATGTACGTAATCCATGTTTGATACTACTGAAGGAGCATGAGAGACGATTAGAATCATCACTGCAAAAGAATTGCTCTGAAGAGGGTAAAAGAAGAATGATCTTAGAGAAAAATACAAGGATGGATAGTCTTGGCTTTAGTCCTGATGGACTAATCATGAGGAAAAAATGGTATAACTTGCTACAGACATATGGTAGCACAATTTATATTGTTCGCATCTACTGGGACAAAGGTAGGGTAAGTGGTTCCATCTTGAGCCATAGTGGCTATTAAACACATCCCTGCAGAGATATGTAATAAGCACATCCTTTAATCAAAATTGTATCTAGGTCACAATATAGCTGTAGCATTACAATGGTATCTTTAAAATTAAGCCCCTGTGGAGAAAGAGGTGATTTTTTATTCTCTGTTTCCTCAATTATAGTTTTTTCTTTCCATAATCCCTTAACACCACTTGTTGCTAGTTGAACAAACATAGCAAATACAAACAGTGAATCCTTCATGCTTTCATATCTTTTTGCTTTAAGAAACTTGTAACTTCTGAACCATTTGAGCATCCATTGGATTCACAGAACAGTGCAGAACAGGCTTTCTGAGGGAGGTATCCTGCTGTTGGCATCTCTCCAGGATACTCCAATGAATACTAATTTCAAATAAATTTAATTACCCCCTTTAGAGTTTTGGCTTTTGCTTAATTTGTATAAATAATTTGGACATCTAATTAGCTCCCACTTTGTATCACATAACATAATTGGGACTTCTTTGTCAGGCAAAATTCTTCTTTTCAAAATAGATTACTCAAATGCAAGTCCTTGCTCTTAGTTTAGGAATTGCATCACTTCCAGCTTCATTATCTCTTTCTTTTAAAGCTGTCTGATGTAATCAGTATGGATGCCTCCTCCTTTGCTGTTAGATACAGACATCAACTTACTAACATCTTAACAGTATTGTAATCCAGCTTCAACTTTCCTATGTTTTGCCTTCAGCACTGCAGCGACTCAGTACTTCTCAATCTATTCTATTTTTCTGGAAACTGCAAAAGGAGAAAAGGGAAAAAGTAAAAGGGAGATGCTTGTTATGTTAGTTTAACACTTGAATATTATGTTAATTGAAGAAGAGTAGGTCTGTCAAAACCACTGAATAGAATCATAGAATCATAGAATTGTCAGGGTTCGAAGGGACCTCAAAGATCATCTAGTTCCAACCCCGCTGCCATGGGCAGGGACACCTCTCACTAGATCAGGTTGCTCAGAGCTCTATCCAGCCTGGCCTTAAAAACACCCAGGGATGGGGCTTCCACCACCTCTCTGGGCAACTTGTTCCAGTGCTCACCACTCTCATGGTGAAAAACTTCTTCTAATGTCTAATCTGAATCTACCCACTTCTAGTTTTGATCCATTACCCCTAGTCCTACCACTGCCTGGCATCCTTAAAAAGTCCCTCACCAGATTTCTTGTAGGCCCCCTTAAGATACTGGAAAGCCACAATAAGGTCTCCTCAGAGCCTTCTCTTCTCCAGACTGAATAACCCCAACTCTCTCAGTCTACCATCATAGGAGAAGTACTCCAGCCCTCTGATCATCCTCGTGGCCTTCTTTGGACATGTTCCAGCAAGTGTACACTGACGTCTCACATTGAGCTTCTCGTCTACCAGTACGCCCAAGTACCCTTTGTCCTTCCATCAAACCCACATTTTACCAGCTTGGAGACCAAGATGTCGTGCAGGACAGTGTCAAAGACTTTGCTCAGGTCCAGGTAAATGACATCTGTTGCTCTTCCCCTGTCTATTGATGTAAAAATCTCACAGAAGGCCACCAGGTTTGTCAGGCAGTAATTCCTTGTCATGTAACTCAACTTCCTCAGTCAGGGAAGCTTGCAAAGTGTGGACCCACCCTAGGAAGATCTAGGAGTTTGGAGCTCATTCAGAGACTGAGAAACTGCTGAGAGGAGCAGAAGCTTCAGGCAGCCTTAACAGAGAGGCTGATTGAGTCAGGCCTCAATCTGCTGCAGATAGCCTTCCTGTAGAGCCAGTCAGGGCATTACAAGAGTTTGTGTGTAGGAAAGCTACTGAGATGATTGACAGCTGTATTGGAGCAAAGACTTGTTTAAAAAGAATGTGTCTGGCAGGGGAAAATTCTGTATAAAGCTTTTATCATTTATATTGTGCCTGATATAGTCAGATCAGTATCAATTCAGCCAGCGTCAGTGTTTAGTTCCGTTTGAGATTCCATATTTGAGATGTCACAAGACCTCCAGGATACCCATAGCCTTCTAGAGCAACAGTTGAGGCTAGGTAGAACATCGCAGAACAATTTAAACTAGGCAAGACACTTAGAGTATGCTCAGTTGCTTAGCTGTCTTTGCTGCGTAGGCAACTGAAAAAAGAACTGGAGATTTCTTTACATAAAGAAGTTAATTATCTTAGTTTATCTTCTAGTAAAACCTCACTTTCTGGACCTTAAAAACATTTCATTTTCCTTTTTTGCTTTTGTATTGCGTCTGGCTGAGCTAGAGTTTATTTTCCCCATAGCAGCCCTCATGGTGCAGTGTTTTGTGTTGTGTCCCACTTCTGACAGCTCCAAAAAGGACTGTAGGGGGTCAACCATGGCTGAGCACCAGGTGCCCACCAAGCTGCTCTATCACCCCCCACCTTTTCTCTCCCTCCTCAGCAGAGCAAGGGGGAAGAAAAATAAGATGGAAAAAAACCTTGTAGATAAAAACAAAGGCAGTTTAATGATAGCAAGGCTGCATGCAGAAGCTAAGAAAACAGATTTATTCTCTAC
>VZZY01016444.1:0-28002 GCA_013400335.1 Eurystomus gularis
TCTGAAGTCAAGGGTCTCAAGCTCTCTGAGACCCCCCTTCTTTGATGCCCTTAGGATCTTAAACTCCACCATCTCATGGTCACTACAGCCAAGGTTGCTGGACATTGCCCACTAGCCCCTTCCTGTTGGTGAGGACAAGGTTTAGCATGGCACCTCTCCTCACTGGTTCATCTATCACTTGGAGGAGAAAGTTATCATCAATGCATTCCAGGAATCTCCTGAATTGCTTATGCTCTGCTNCCCTCCATCTGATATCGGGGCAGTTAAAGTCCCCCATGAGGACCAGGGCTTGTGAGCAAGCAGTGATTTCTATCTATCTATGAAGGGCCTTGTCCACTTGGTCCTCCTGGTCAGGTGGTCTGTAGCAGACCCCCCCCACTGCAATGTCTCCCTCCCTTTCTTTCACCCTAGCCCACAGGCACTCGGTCTTGTTGTCATGACTCGCCAGGTGGAGCTCCATGCATTCCAGCTCTTCATTGACATAGAGGGCAACACCCCCTCCTTGCCTTCCCTGCCTGTCCTTCCTGAAGAGCTTATACCCTTCTAACCTAATACACCAACCAGAGAAGTCATTCTACCACATCTCTGTGATGCCAGTCAGATCATAGTGCTGGAGGCACGCAAGCATCTCCAGCTCCTCTTGTTTATTGCCCATGCTATGGGCATTCACATAAAGGTATTTGAGCTGGGCCCCTGATTAAGTAGTTGGAGCCTCTGATGAAGTACAGTTGCACTTCAGCTGGGCTAGTGTTACCACTCCCAATGTTGCTGTGCCATTCCCAGGGTCATCTTCATCCAATCTGGTTTTATCCAGATACAGCATCTGTAAAACTGGGGCAATGATTCATACTTACCTGGCCGCTCTCACTGAAGACATGTAAAACTCTTATTTTTATGTTTGTCACAAGCTAAATACCACTCACTACTCACATTGTAAAGATTAGAAAACTGAGCTGTAAAGGGCTGAACTACCAACTCTGAAAATTTCCCCTGAATCACCATGACCTAAAATGAACTTTTCATATCAACTTGAGCGTATACCTGAAAAGAAGATTTCTACTTTTTTTTTTTTTTTTTTAATACTCTGTACTGAAAGAATGGCAATCTTTTTCTCCTTTGGGCAGAACCCCAAATCATGGATTTAGCTGATGCAAAAAAAACAGTGGAATGAATTTAAAGATCAGCTTCATCCACCCGATATTCCTCGTGGTGTTTTCTGAACGGCTTGATTTCTTCAGAAAAGATTCTCCGTAGATTTATTTGGCTTCAGATCCAAATTACATATTGCATTTGTCCAAATACGCATTTTCCAAATTATCAGCTCCATCAGTCACAGAAACTTTCTGTTCTCTCTGTCTTTTGTCAATGGGAAATTCTCCCTCCCAGATAAAATCTTCAGCCACCTCTAAATGTTGTCCAAGAGGTTTTCAGCAGAGACTCTTTTGGAGTTACAAGCACAAGAGTGTATTGGATGATTTTCTTTTCTGAACACTGCAGGGTTTTGTGAGTTCTGTTTTGTGCAAGGACAGCCATTTGTGCATTGGTTCAGTGTAGTAAAATCTGCCTGGTCATACAAGACCAGTCTATTTCGAACCAAAACTTGCTAAGATGTCTTGGAAAAGGCTCAAAGAAGACATATCTATATCAATGGCGTGGAACTTTCATTGCATCTCAACTATGGCCCTGTCCCCAAGCATAATAAATAATGAATGATGAGACACTTGCATTAAATATTTATATTATTTAAATAATCTATTGCAAGGACATGGGAGAGAGAAAGGGTGAAGTTTGCTGTGTATTGGCCCTCACTGCAAATCTTAATAATAATGTGAAAATTAGTTTGGTGATCCCATCTCAGCCACCATTTAAGTCCATTGCCAGTCAGCTACCCACAGGCTATATGATGCTGCTGTTCATCAGTATATAATACTAGGATCTTTAATGTGGAAAGCGTCTCTGACATCATATACATATACAATGGCTCACAAACTAAGCATCACAGAAATTTAAACTCCTGCCAGACTCTGTTGACAGGATGATCAGGTTGGGAAAAAGAGTTGCTTGATGACAGAGCTGTGATGAATTTACAGGTCCGTAGAGATTCCTGTAATTTCTCAGCTGATTCAAACTACACTGATAACTTCCTATTTGCTTGATAATTAAGTTGGTCTTAATGTAGTAAAAAATCTGAAAAGGTTGCAGGGAAATGGACAGTTGCTTTAAATCCAGATTTCCATAGATACTCTTTTGCCATTGTCATAAATATATAGCAGGTTCATTTTTTCTTAGGGAAAAATCTTGCTATTGTCTATGTTGCTTGCTAAATCTAGGTCAAGAATGAAAGGTTTAAGTGACGGAGAAAAAGCAGCTGGTGATTTTTCAAGCAGTTAATCGAAATCTGGTTAATTGCTTCTATGGCACTCCCACGAAGGGAAATAGATAAAATGAGAAGCAAACCATGTGATAGTATCAGAGTCTGCTAAACCTTTTCTTCATGTCTAAAATGATACAAGGAAAATAATTCAGTATTTAAGAGATTGCAACAGGCTTACTTACAAGATTTTATAAGGAGGATGCACTTGAAACTTCTCTTAGTTACAATATTTATTCAACAAACTAGAGTGCTGTTATTATGCTTTCAAACTGGTACAAATGAAAACATAACCCTGATGTGTTCTTTTTATACAAATGTATTGTGATTTAAATGGCCTGTAGTAATAGGCTAAAACCTTTTGTAACTTTAATTCCACTTACATTATTGTGAAAATAGCATGCTTTTATTCTGATTTGTTTCTGCATATACAGAGTCCTTGCATACCTTCTTCAGTTTTTAAATAAATAAATACATGTTGGTTTGCCTTGAATTTGCAGAGTTAACCTTATAGAGAGAGCTGGTATTAATATTTCTTGTTCAATGCATTGTAGCGTTCACAGAAGGTCCAGCACTGCTTCCCAGAAGATAAAAATCTTTTACAGGGCACAAGGTAGAGTCTTTAGGTGTTGTGCTTCATGATACCGAAAAAGAAAGGAAGGTAGGCATGTAAAGTACATTTTTTCAAATATTTGGAGGAGTTTCATTTAAGGAAAAGTGTATCATGAAGATATCCAATGACTTTTTATTGTGCTTCTGTCTTAATGCTGGTATAAAATCAATTAAAGGCAATGCAGGCTACAACTTGAACAGTCTGTGGAACATTCAGATCTTTCATCCTTGAATGTAGGATTTCTGGACCATTTTCTTGGCTTTTAGGTATGCTGAATACAACTCAGGTTGCTTAATATTACTTTACAAGCACCCGTAAGTCTTGACTTGGATTAAAACATGCTAGAGAAATCTGGCTATGTTATCTTTTCCTTTTGATGGCCCTAGCTGATCAAGGAATTTTAAATGCTTTGGTGACTCTGGACCTAAGCAGCCTTGTCTGCATTAAGAAAAGGAATGCAGAATTTGCCTATATGATTGTAGCTCATGGGAAAAATAACACTGATCTTGGAAAGCTATTTTGACTTTTTTAAAGTGTCATTTTCTATTTCATTTAGTGTTGTGTGCAATATTTAAGTGAAAGTAATAGTTAGATAATGTACAAAGAGACTTTTTCAAACCTACATGATATTAAGGCACGCTTTAGCTTCATCAATGTTGTGTAGAATTATTGTAAATTTTAAAATAATAGACTCTACATCTGATAGCTTTTCTTTCACCGGCTGCTTTATGTGTTTTGTTAGAAGACCTTGTCGTATGCTAAATTAGAAGAAACCTAGAAGTCTGGATAAGTATTTGGGATACCTGTTCATAGTTGTGTGATTACTTAGCTTGTCTATTTGTTAATGCCAGCTTCAGTTTGAGAACACATGATATTGAGAAAAAAAAACCCCTAAAACATTCTGAACTTTTTGTAATAACTACAATAGAATTTCTGTAAGAGCAATTAAAAAGAATCTGCCCTTAAAGCAATCATCCAGGTTTTTTTGTATCATAATCTTAGAAAGGTTTAAGTTAAGGTAATTCATAACTTGAATTAGATTATTCACAACTCAAACCACAACTGTATCTCATAATCTCCATCATATGGATGTGTTTTTCCCATTAAAAATAAAATGGAAAGTATATTAAAGATAAACTCCTAACACAAGGAAGGATGGAAGAGAATGTGACAGCACCTCCCTTGCTGCTATTTGCCAACTGATTTAATTTAAATCCAAATTCTTCAGTTATTGAAGGCAGTGAAAGTTTGCCTTTGATTTGATTGCAGCCATGATTTAGCTGTTTGGAATACCATCAGATGTATGGCACCACTCATTTCTGTGTGATCACTGGATATGGCATATATTGAAGCAGCAATGATTCCTCTGGAATGGAAGTAAGTCTTTGACAAACACTGGAAACAATCACAGAGGGCTTAAAGTTTCATTTACTTGATGGGAGGGGAAGGATGACAAAGTAACAAAAGTTCAGTTCTACTATCTGTGATCATTGCATCCTTGACCCATGAAGGCGTATGCTTGGCTTTATGCACATGAGTAGTCCCACTAAAATCAACTCTTTTCCTCAGCAATATGACACAAATTAATGCATACTTGTTAAATCCTGTAATCTTCTTTATCTGTGCTGCTAACATTTAAGCTGCTGTGTTGTTTTCAATTTACGTTTCTAAAACTTTTTTTTTAAACAATAGTGATTCTTCCATTTTTCATAGCTCAAAGCCAACTACCTTTTTTTTTTGTGATATAAAATCTACTAAAAGTCTAGTTTCGAATAGGGCTGGGGGAGAAAGAATTTGTGCTCAAATTCATGATCTGATTTTTAGAAAGGTTGCAAGCGTCTGAAAGAATAGTAAAGGATTTGAGTTACCTATCCTAAGTTATACAATATTGAAAATACTCTTTGACATACCTCTAAGAAACTACTGGTTCTAGAATACTGGGACTAAGTCTGACCAGGGAATTGCAAATGTCTTCTGCAGACAATAGCACTTCTCAAATTTATGCACAGAAGCTATCAGCAGTTTTTATTTTTCATGGTTGTTTTTTTTTTGTGCTAACATGCTACAAAAAGTTAAATTCAATAATTAAAACAAAGTCCTCTGGCTCTTTATGTAAACCATCTTAGGGAAAACCTTTAAACTGAAGCAACTCTTTTGGTTAAGAGGGGGACGATAATAGACAACTAAATTAGACTATAGACCTGTCTTCTCTACAAGTAAAGTTAGATAAAATTAATTCTCCTACTTCTTTCATTCCCTTACATCCCATTCTTCTCCAGTCATAGATTGTTTTATACGCTGTTTTCAATTTCTTCTTACAGCAATGTTCTCTGTGCATATAGTGTTCTCTTTGTCATGGAAATTTTATATTATACCTCAAAAAGGATGTGGACAGTGGACTGGTATAATCTAAAAATTCCAATCAGGGAAGAGAATGAAATCATCTTCATTGTCGCCAAGAAAATCATTGTGCTGCATCACCAGTTTTTAATGAGAACAGTAAGGAATAATATTAGTTAGACCTGAACAAACCTCACTCAGCAATTTTTGACCATCACAAAAGCTTTTAACTTTGAAAACTATAATTTCAGAAGTGAGAAACATGTCACAGTCTTTATATGTATATGTACATGAATTTAAAAAAGGTATCATAGAATAGTAAACACAATAAGATTTTTCACTCCTATTCCAAATATTTAAGTACACCTCTAAATAGTATTGTCATATAACAAAACAACTGCAAACATACTAAGAATTAGCCATCGTTAGTCTTTCAATATAGACTCATTTATTTTCCCATCATAAATAAGATTTTATTTTATTTTTTTTCCTCTAACTAGGCAGTTCACAATAGAGTGGCTCCTTTAAAATCTCAGGCCACTATTGAAGATTTTCTATGAAGCATGTAAGTGCTTGCACATTTGTAAAAAGTATATGGATAGCATTTCAATGAAATCCAAATAACCCCATTATTATACATGTGCAAAAAATAGTCTAGCTGGACAGCCAGTCTGTTTGCTATATTTAACAATTAGTTTAATACACAGGCTCCTTGAGGACAAAAGACCTGCCAATTTTCTGTATGGTTGGTAGATCACTTATAGCCTCAGGCTAATGAGCTGTAGTTTATTTCTCTGACCCCTTCCTGAAATGCCTGTAACGGTGTTTGAAGTGTGATTCTAGGGTTGCTATCACCCATCCTGATTTCACATTTCTAATTAGGCCAAATGTGTTCTAATCAAAATAGAAAATTTGAAAATGTTCTGGTATGAGTAGAGTGATAATGATGCTACTCACTGGCAACATGAGAAAAAATAAAACAAGGAAGGGCAACGGTGAAAATACAGATATGTTTTTGGAATGGATTTCCAGAAGACCTCAGCACCAAACAGTTCCAGTTTAACCACCTAATGACAATGGCTGCATTTTTAGAAATCATCAGCAGCATTGACAATTTTATTCAAATACGTTAAGGGAAAGAGAGTTCTTCTGAAAGATTGACCCTAGTTGTGGGAATTGCTTTTCAAAGTCTAATCTGAGATAATTTACATACAAGATTTACAGAGCTCTTGTAAAATAAATATATAAATAAATCAGCCTCAGATATTCATTCTGGTATTAACAAATGACAGCCCACTATTTCAGGGGAGCATGGTTATCTTGGCCCTGATTCAGGGAAGTGAGCTTAGACCGCGCAGCAGTAACATCAGTTAAGGCTGATGGGGTGTCTGTGTCACTCATATGTGCATACCCTTAGCGAGATCATGTGGAGTGTGAACCCATGCAGCTGGTGGGTTTATCAAGAAAACAGGAAATATTTCTTATATGATGCGAGGTGATTAGGGGCTGGAAGTGAGATAGTAACACAGATAGAGGTGAGAAAGCCAGAGAAAGAGGAGTACAAGTGAAGACTTTGAGCTAGGCTTTATGCGCCATGACAATGTTTTAAAATACAGATCAAAGAGGATACAGGGAGCACAGAAAAGGAGAGTAATTGAGAACCGACTAGAGAAACTCTGGTCAAACAAAAAAAGAAAAGATGATGGTACCCAAAAAAATTCTTATAGTTACATATCTTCCTGAAAAATTTCTTGATGCTCAATATTTTTTGAGAGATGACGATTACTACTTAAACAGAGATTCTCTGCAGTAAATTCCAGGCTGACCAATGTTAATGTGAAATGTGTTTCAAAACACAGATTTTTTTTATTTATTTATTTTTTTAAATACAAAAGAAAAATCTACTGGCTGCAAATATGACTAACATTCTGCCTGGTATTATTTCCTGATAAAAAGAAAATATTCAGTGGTTAGTATGATTATCAGCACAGCCTATCAGAATGGGTAACTAAGAATTTCATATGGAACATGTAGAGCATTGCTGAGGACCCTCCTAGTCCTAAAAACCCCCGTTTGCATACTCCCTTCTTCCATCCTCTTGCTTCCCTGTAAACTTTGTTCTAACCCTCTGCTTCTCCTTTCCCTTTTTCTCCAATCTCCTCCTAATTTTCCTTTCATCTGCTCTGTTTCTCCCTCTATTCAGATGACTTTTGCTAAGGTGGTTACTATATTGCTTCTGCAACTCGTCTGAAATGAGGAGTAATTTAAACTTAAAACAAATGCTGGCCATTGGCCTACGACTGAATTGCCACAAATGTCTCTAAGAGCCTGGCAAAATGAAATACAGCTTTTGATTCACAGGGACTCCCAGTCTTCCACTCCCAGCCGTAGACTTGAGTGTAGATAAATGCAGTTCAGCTTGTTTTGTTCCTGAAATAAGTTTCTACAATGGCATTTGCACCCTGGGACACTTGTTCCCTGGAGGACAGCCTCACTTTACTGAACTACTCTCAGTTCGCCAGGCACCGGTTCAGTTGTGTCAATTCTGCCTGCATCTGCAATATTTTCAAAGGGTCTAAAAGCCTGAACTACTTTAGGAGACTTGAAGGAAGCAACCCCTGCACTTGGCTATCGTATTGCACTGGTGACACATGACACTCTTTGTGTACCTGCTGAGTTCAATATTGTGAAAGCTGACACTCTTATTCTTGAAATGGGCCTTTTGACAGCTTTAAAACTCTAAGTTGTTAATGGATGTGTTTCTTCCCCAACAGAACTGAATAAACCTCCTTGTTTAACCTCTGTTTCTGTTGCGACAGGCTGTGCTGAGTCCAACACTGGGCTGTGCTCTGGCACTGGTGCATCAGAAAAGAAGTGATTCCCATACAACAGAAACTTAGATGTTTGACTTTGTCCTTGGAAAAAAAGCTGTCCTAGGAGCTACAAAAGCAGGAAAAGAATAGCTTCATAGAATACACTAGCTCCCAGAGTAGGAGTTTCAAATTCGTACCGAGTTAAAAAAAGATAGTTTTATGCATCTGAACGTATCCAAGCTGAATACAATGATTCTGAGGGACAACCACACACTCCCACAGACAGGAGGATATTAAATGCCACTGATATGTAAAATCTTTCTTTATCAAAGCATTTCCATGTAGCACAGGAGTTATCAGTCTGAATGAGGCCAGTAGTCCATTTATTCCACTCCTGATTCCTCCAGCATGACCAGTAGCAGATACCTCCAAGGGGTGTTCTAGAAGCACATAACAAAAAGTCTGGGAAGAATGGCTTACAGAGAAAACACTTTTTCAACTTCGCTTTCATCAGAGGTTGGCTTCTGCGTCAAGCTACTTGTTAAGACCCTTACTAATGTCATTTGAATATTCTTGCTGTTTGATGCATGGGACAAATTTTGCAGAACATTCTGGGCATGTTGTTTCAATTACATACTTTATAAAATTCACTAACAGGAAGACAGGAGCACTTCCACACTGATGCTCTGGATTTATGCTTTTATTTAATGCTGCCTAGAGAATGATGCTGCTGAGCTTGCAAAGCTATTCTGGGATCTGTTGTTCTTGCATAGTATTATTGTGCTTAAGAATACACCAGCAGACTCTGAAGAGAATTTCTGCATTGAAGTGTACACAGGAAGTGGGTCAGAAATTGATTTCTTTTCTTCTATATGGCAATTTAAGAGAATGAAATGATTTTAAGATGCCTGATCTCAAACCAAAGCATAAACTCCACTCCTAGGCCACATACTAGTATCAAAAAAAGTAGCTGTGGCTTCTGTGGTTCTGCCTGTTGTCTTTTGCAATCACATCTTTTCCTCTCAAGTTTATTCCAAACTTTCAGCAATTATAGAAGTGCTGTGTGTGTTTTCACTTGTGACCTATCAGTCTGAGACTAATAATAAATGTTCTTGTTGTAAGATAGCTAGTTCCCAATAGCTAAAACTAATGTATGCATTTGATCATAAACCTTGAAATTGTTGCAAGAACTATATGAGACAGTTCCTTCTCTGAACTTTGTTTAATGTAACCGAAGATACCTCTAATTCTACAATATATAAAATAATCCATAAATCAAATATTTTATTTTCTTTATCAAATAAATTAAAGATAAACAGAATCTTTTTACTGATGAGTGGGAATCATCAGTACTTCCTGTCAAAGTTGGTGAGGATATTGAATTACAAGTCCATGAAAATATTCTAAATTCTCAGAGTTATTTTCTTCTAATTCAGGGCAATCTTTTATTTCACTAGTTCACCTTGGAAGCATAGAGTCTGCTGCATGCCTGGTCATCACACAGACCTGGAAACCCTGAGAACATGAGTAATGTAGGTGGGAGCATGGCCTGCACTGCTTCCACAGTATTGGGCTTTTAGTTCTATAAAACAGTCTAGTGATTGGTAAAGGAGATGGGTGCTTGGGAAGTAACCTGTGCTGACACTGACGAGACAGGCATCTCTAAGAGTGCATGCCACTAGCAGGTCTTCTGAAGAGTTCAGCTCCTGAAGGTAAGACATGCCCACCACCCAGCCAGGCAGCCAGCCAATTGCATGAAAGGAAAACAGGTCACCTAACTTTCAAATCAATCTACTTCTTGCAGAATGTTTTAAGTGAACTAGTAAAGGAAAATAATGTTCTTCTGTATCCTCTCCAACTGATTTTACCAGTTCACTATTTTGATGAACCTGAACAAACTGATTATGATACTGTCAAAGTTACACAAGTTTTTGAGTTCAAATGCAACTTCCATAACATAGCCCCAAACTTGGAAGTCTATAAAAATCTATAGTACTTTCTAGCCATTTCTCAAAATAAGTGTGACTGTGTAACTTATTTGCATTAAATTCTGCTGCCTAATCCTTCTTTCATAACAGATGACTACAGACATCCTTGACCCTTTCAAAATGGCTCTAGCAAACTGCCCTTACATTCTCACAGTAACTAATTAGCAAGTAGCCTGAAGCAAACTTTATTTGCTCTTCTGCTTCCACAACTTTAATCTAGTTCTTGTTAAAAATTTTTACTCACAATAGAAATCTGAAAAACAAACTCTGACAATAGTCTTCATTTCACATCTGAGAGAATCTGCAGAATTTCTAGAGGAGCAAGCACTCATCCATGCATGAACCTCAGGCCAATTGGAAAAGGAAATGTTTTAATCAGGCTTTGAAAAACTGTTTGCAAATGTTTAACCCAAAATAAAAAAACCAAACCCTAGAAATCTTTTGCCTCATTATGTCACACAACTACCAGTTAAAATGACATGCTCAGACATTTCCCAAAATACAGCAGTAACATATGGATAACACTGCACACTACTGGTGTGCAAAGCTTAATTATGAGAAAAAACATATATAAAACATCCAGGACAATGGTACATGTGAGAATGATTAAAAAAAAATAATAATAACACCACAGAATTATTTGAATATTTTCTATGAGGCATGTTGTCATTGATTGCTAAAACAGAATGAAAGAAACTGACAAAATTGAAAATAAGAGTTGCAGTGGAAGAGGCCTTTGTTACTTATTAGATACTTCAATTATTTACTTTTTGATGGTAAGGAGCTAGTGAAGTATAGGCCTTATCTAACCTAAGCATCCCACTCCTTACTTATCGCTGAATGATTCAGCTGGTCTGATACCGATCTCAGTTTCAGAGTGGGTTCTCATTTGCACGAGGCTGCTGGGAAGTGACTGTCACACTGTGTCTCAAATGGCAGAGATGGGTAGCAAAATCAGTCTGTTCATATTCATCATCAGTGCAGAACATTGTGGGGGCACCAACCAGCCAGCAAGGGGCATGAGCCAGGTCCAGGGTCAATCAGAGAAGTCCAAGAAGGTGTTCAAGATGAGCCAGGGACAGGACTGAGGGCTGAAATGGGGTTCTGGGCCATGGGCAGGGATAGAGAAGGCCTGAGGGAGTCTGAACAGAGACAGGCAGGGCTGATGGCTACCTCCAGAAACAGAGAGACCAGTGAAAGCCATAGCCTACTGCAGCTGAAAGGCAGTTCTAACAGGCACTTATTAATCTTAGCTATATTATTGTGTAAAACATAATTAAGCTGTGTGCATGGAATATAATACATGAGTTAGAATACATGTGTCTCTCTGGGTTCTGAGTGGGAATGAGTGTTGTGGCCCACAAGGGAAGGGTGGCTTATTTTAAGGACTCAGCCAAAATGGAAATTTGAATATCCAACATAGTGCTGAATATGTTAAATGGCACCAGAGATCTGTGTTTAGGCAAGTAGCTGGAGATGGTAAATTGAGCTATCCACAATCAAATGATGAATCTCACTTTTAGATCTCCTCCAGGAGTTTTGTACCATTCTGGCACAGCACCTAGAAGCCACCTACAACATCCTGACACAGCAGGGCTAACACTGCATAAGTGAAAGAATTGAACTCACAAGTGCCTAAAGGTCATTATATATATATGACCTAGATTTATAAGCTCTCATTACAGTAAAAAGAGGTCTACCTAGCCAATAGGATTTGGAGAACGATTCAGAAATAAAATACGCATTTGCAATTACACATCTGCATGACTGTCCAGATTTCTTCAACTATATTGACTAGATCTCCATTGCTTAAAGGGAACACATATGCATAACTTAGGGGACACCACCACATCTAGGTTTCTACAGTTTAGATCTAACTCTGACCACAAAGATCTCCATGTGTCTTAGATTTTTCAGGACATGCCTAGTGTACATTACCATCTCCAAAGTAGTAAATGGCAAATAATAGCTGTGTGAACTGTTTTTTTTCGTCAAGTTAGTGAACATTAATCGAGGGTGAATGTTTGAATTCAAATGACCTTCAAAGATGGATTTGTAATGATTGTCTTGGTTTGCACATTCCTCGCAGAACACAGCCTATAGAAAAAGTGTGTGTTAATAGCAAGACCTTGTTTTGAACTACATGCCTGCATGTGCAATGAACTGTTAAACAGTAAAAGAAAGTTAACCTAAGTGTTAGATATGCTGAGATTTTTTCTTTCATTTCTAACCACTCCTCCTGCAAGATCTGCAACCTTAAAAAAGCAGAATCATGGATTCTTTAAGGGTTACCCAAAGTTTGCTAGGATAGGCACAAGGTAACAAGGTGCATCTCCCCTAACCTCCATGGACAGGAGGGTACCACAGCAGCCTCTGAGGAAGAAATGTCTCCTCATTACCTCTGCTGGCCAGGACAAACTTTCTTTCTGGAGGTGAGCATCTTGCTTGTACCTGCGAGAGTGAGGTTGTAATAGTTATTTTCAAACAAAACTAAGTAACCTTGGAAAGGCTATTCTAATTGCTTGAATTTGTTTTGGACTGCCATTAGTCTTGTACAAACTTCCCAGTTCAGGCACTCCAATCTAATTTCTGATTCAATCCTAGGAAAAAAAAAAAAAAACAAAACCAAAAACAAAACACTTTTGTATTTCAGGCAAGAAATAACAATTGCTTATTCTTTATTCACACTCAGCTCAATGACTTTCCTTACTGTTATCAGCTTAGTGGGAAAGTGATTTTAGTTTTCTGTGAAGGACTAAATACAAGTAGTGAGGTTCTAGACTGCCCTGGAGAAGGGACCCAGCAATTGTATTTCTCAACAGTGCTCCAGGAGCACATTATAACTGGATTTCTTTTTCTGCTGCTGACAAAATGACATCTGTGCTCAGTCTCTTTTCCTCCCACAGCAGATACATAGGATTCTGAAAGAAATTGATAGGTGAGATAACTGGGGTGTAGGTAGCAGAAAATTCTTTTCTGATTTCAGCATTTTAAAAATATCAAAATTATAGCAGTAGTCAAAAGTTACAAATAGTCCCATTAACTTGGATTTTATCAAACAACGGATGACATCATATCATTTTTAATTTCAAAACACTGACTTGTATCTCAGATGAGAGTGATCAGATGAGAGTAGGTTTAATGGAAGGAGGAAGAGTTTCCAAGTGGCAGATTTGCCGATTCTCTTTTTTTTAACCAGTTTCTGCATACATTTTTGAGAACTTCAATACTATGACATAGCATCTGCAAAATTAATCTATTTGTAAAATATTGAGGAGTGTTAACCTCCCCCTCAGAAAGCAAGATCAAGTAATTTGTGATTAATGTGTTTCCAGAAAGACAGTATCTTATATTAATAACTGGTTATATATAACTCCAACTGCTCCATGGTTACATGCGTTATGAAGATTTTGATGCTATCTATTTATGCTCCGAGAACTTTTATTTACTTTTCTGTTTACTATTATGGATATGGACCTGATAATCATCAGTTACAGAGATTCAGATGACTTCTCCAAACACAAAATCAAGGTAAGATGTGTAAAACGTATTTATTATGAGGACACCAGGAGACATTCTGACAGTCTAGCTTGATCAATTTCTAACATACCTATATGATCTGTGGGCATCTTTTGATATCATTGTTCATAAATAATTATTGCTTTACTTTGAGGTTTCTGCTGTAGTGACTCTTGGCTGGACCTCCTTTTCTCCTTTTTATAATGACCAGCAAGAAAATTCTAAATAGCAGATATGACTTCTAGCTAATAGTTACAGGCTATTTATTTTTCTTAAAGACACAATAATAACTGTATAAACAATAGAAAATGAAAACCCTGAAATAATGTTTATCCAGTGTTTCCACTTACCTCATCAGAAGTTAGTTTTGACCATCCTCTTTATTTGCATGGTTTTTGATTGCAGGCTGCATTTGATCGTATAGGTTATGTTTTACCACTACAGGAATCTACTCTGGGTTAGGGACTGGCTTCTTCCCAAATATCTTGTCTGAGTTCATTGATACAGAAGCTTCTGCATGCAAGGATCTGCCTGTGGAGTTGATAAGTGAGCTGCTGATGAGCTACCTTTTCTTCCCAAGTGCAATTTTCCCTTGAATGGTGGTTGATTATGAAGAATGCCATACCCCCCAGTATGATTCAGCTAAAGGTCTTGTGCAAATAACTCTTTAGAACTGGGTTCCAGGTACTGTGTATTTAGCAAAAAGTTGCATTTACCACATCCTCGTGTACAGCATATTTTGCTGCTCTATCTAGCAGCTTTTTTCTTCCTGACAGTAGCTTATTAAGTACTCCCTTTTAAAATAAGTAAATCCAACAAAACCTACGAAAAAGCCCCTAACACTGTTTCGTTGCTCAGTTAAGTATTAGGTATTCAAGCTGAATTTGGATTTGGAGAATAAGGGCAATGTTTAAAGAATGATACATTAGTTAATGTTTCTTATAGAGAAATTCATTATTTACTTATTTGGCTACTTTTACAGATGAGGTTAGCAATATTGAATTCTGAGTGGAAATATTTATTCATTTGGACACTGAATGCTTCTCTAGGTATATAAGCTGTTGTTACATCTAACTAAGTCGGAGTAAACTTCTCGTGACACCTACTGTCTTATTAGAACACTCTGTGCGAATATCTTGTGAAGTTTGTTTGCTCTAAGCACCACTTACTTGTAATTCAGAAAGGCACTGAGTCTTGCTATCAATTAATAATAAAATTATAAGTACTGATGATCCTTCTCATCTTTCAAGAGCTCTTTAGTTTTCAAAAACTTCCTAGTCCTGAAGTAAAATACGAAATCAAAATCTTGAATATTATAAATCTGCAAAGAAGTAGGAAGCAATGTAATAGTTTGGGAAAAAAAAATCTATTTGAATTTGCATAATTAAATTGTTTTTAATTACATTTCATTATTTTAATGAAATTTTATTTTGATACAGGAAGACCACATCACTGCTTATGTTTTGTTAAAACAGAAGCTACTACCATTCAGAAAGGCTTTTATTTTCTGTCTTTTAAAATGTGTTGAGTATAACATTTACCTACCAGTGATCTGCATTTTCTTGATATTTTTCTACAAATAGCACATATTCAACTGATAACCTTCTGACTACTTTGAATACATATATACAATCAGCCATCTGTAAACTGAAGAGTATTGTCTGATAAAGTTCATAGGTTCAAATTTATCCCTACATTTCAAGGTCTTTTATGGGTCACATGTCTTCTGTCCCTTATGCTCCCCTCTCCCTCCCTGCCCTAGTACTGCCCTGACTGGTCTCTTCCCACAGCTCCGTCTTTAATTTCAGCCCTTATGTGTCATCTTGTTGTCTCCAGCACGCTGTCTCCTGGCCTTACTCTATGGTTTCTACCCATTGGGAGCATCGTTTTGTTTGCTGAATGAAAAAAGCTTGCTTTGAACCTTCCACTTGATCCTCATCAATGATGATATCTGAGTGTCACCTCTTAGCCGTGCCTTGAAAGATCTGTATCACACTCAGCCCCTCCCTCTGTTGGGTTTTGCTGTGGATTTTTTTTTTTCATTTTACGCCACCTGTTATTCCCTCCACTGTGACATTGCTTCACACTTTTTGCTGGAGAATCAGGAGATCTGTGTTCAGCATGCAGGACTGCCACAGATGACTATTTTTTGCGTATTTCTCTGTATTTCTGCTTCACTTATGCAGATGGATAAGAGGTAATCTTGAAAGGGAATTCTTAATTTGCACATAGGCTGAGAATCTGTGCAACTGCCTCAGCAGATCAACCTTTTTGGCACTTTTGCAAATATTTCTACATCTTCTTCTGTGTTTGCCATTTACAATGCTGCAACCTTTTTGGCTGCCCCAATAAAACACTAGTCTGGATACATGTAAAGCCATCTTTTAGATTAAGCTACCAAGGAAGCTTGTGGTGCTGAGTTCCTATTGGAAATTTTCCTTCCCTACAGGAAGTGAAAAAGTAACTTTGGCCAGTTGTGTGAAAGGGCTTTTGAGAGGTGCTGATTTATGTCAGACTACGGTCCAACATGTCATACCCTCAGCACAGGAGAAGAAAGGGCAACACACAGAACAAAACCTGGAAGAGAACTGGTCAGACCAACTCTTAGTAGCACCTTTGACTGAAAACGAGGTGAATACCGTATCTAGAGCATGTCTGTTTGCAAGTGAAGAGATTGGTGACTTCAGTTATGAAAGCATTTCATATCAAATTGGTGGAACTGCAAGAATATGACCTCATAACCAGCTGGAAATGGGCTGCAGCTTGCAAACATGAAGCTGTGTTATCCCATTAATGTATTATGTTAGAGTATCATAGGAGAATTTATTATAAAATGTAGTACATCCCTGGCCTTTGAACTCCAGATGTAGGCTCTGCCTTTTATAGATTGGGGGAGATCTTGGGATTTTGACTGAAATAACCACAGGAAAACACGTCTCATTTGTCTCACTCATTTACAAATGAAATGCAAATGCAAATTCACTTCTGTATAAAAGTAGTACATGACTATACACAGGGCATTCTTTCAGTTAGGGTTCAAATGGGATCTTTTTCCCCTACAACGCTATTTTTAATACAAAAGAGCTATAATATTCTAAATGTAAAATATGAAGCCCTAAAATGAAGAAGACAAAATTAGTAATGGACAAATTTGAAATATTCAGACAATTAAAGAAGAAAAGAGAGAAAACAAGTCACAATGGGGGAGAGAAAGGGAGATAGAGAGGGAGAATGTGAGAGGTGATTTTTTGTGTGTGTTAAAAAAAAACATGGAGAAAGAAAAAAAATATTTGATAATTAGTATGAAAGGTATTTGGCTACTGGCATTTTCTTTGTAATGTTTTATGTATGAAAATAGTTTTATAAATAAAATGCTACAGGCTTTTGTTCAAATTGATATTATGCAGATTGCAGTGGTACTGAATGTCCAGCAGCAGGGTAAAAATAACGATGAACAGAGACATCTGGTATGAAATGCGTGTATAGCATTATTTTACAGCAAGCACTTGCTTAAGCTACCAGGCAGCAAGCCAAATACCACTCACAGGTATCATGATGAGTATTAAAAAAAAAAATCTAAGAATGGGTTTATTATTTTCTGTGAGACATTCTCTGTTCTTATAGGCTGGTTCATTTAGACTCTGCTGTGAAAGACCTTAAAAGGTAACACAGTATTCTGACTACAGCAGTAATTTATTATACCAGTTAATCTTGTAAAATTGCCCTCTGGATGTAATAATTTGTTATTCTTTTATTAGTGCTTCTTCTGCATACCATGTTTATCATAAAGATGTCACCAGTGTGATGCCTAGCAACCAGTACAATGCTCTGGAGGTGTTTGCATACATTTTCCTGAGGGAGAGATCTGCCTCGTCCCTGCCTGGGAGAGCTGTCAGTGTATTCTGATGTATGAGGGATAAAAGGAGTCCCTGCTGCAGTCTCCAATATGCTGAAGTCACGGCCTGAAAGCACTGACTTGGGCATCACTATACTGTGTTAGAAAATGTGTCAATTATCAGATGGACTGCCTAAGGGTACTGCCTGGGTCTAGGTCATAAAACCATCAGGACTAAGGGGGGGGAAAATTGATGAGGAAGTAAGTTGAATTAATTGATAACTAGGAGGACTGTATGTGAAATGTATTCAGTATAAGCTGGACCCAGACATTTTCTCTCTTAAGCTTAATCCAATGAATACGCAACATCTAAAATGCATCTTAATTTTGGCCCAGTACTACTCCAGTGTATCCATGCTTGTAATATTTTACCAACTTTCTTGCTATTTCCAAAACAATTAAGTCAAGCAAGACAAGGAGCTATAAAAATAAAAGTAAAATCATGCTAATATTTTATAGCTATTTTTCTGTTATTGCAATTCTTAATATACTGTGCAAGTGTTTGCATGTGAATACAGTAGGGACCACTTAAATGTCTAGCCTGAGGCCTGATTCTTGAAAGCTTTATGCACCATTTGTGTAGGTATCTGTGGCGTTTACTCAGAAAAAGTAAGGAATACATATTTTTATAGCAAAGTTTGTCCCTGTGCACACCTCACCTCCTGCCACCTGGCCATAGCTCTCAGTAACAGAAACGGGAAGGACATTAATGGTCCTCTAAATATCCGAGCAGTTCAGAATTTTAGATGTAATAATTAGTGGTGGTCATCCAGTCGTAGCCTGGAAGTGCAACACCCTGCACATGAGTACTCTGGCCTCATTTCAGCCATTCGGAGGCATGTGTATAACACCACCGACTCATCATGAGCTACATGCCTTGATAGGACAACAGAATTTGGGTGCTTGTCAGAAGGCAGAGGTCGCTCGAGGTGAGGTTATAGTATGTATAGATACTTCTCAATAAAACGGGGATTTTAGAGGTCTTTCTCCTTATCTGAACAACTTAACGGCAATTAATTGTTCAAATGCCATCCAGTCCCTTACTTTCATCACACATCCTTCCTTCCTCATCTTTCTTGAGACAAAGTGTTTCCCAAATAACTACCACTTTTAACATGTCAATTTCTCATTAATCCAGTTCTCATGGGAAAGCAAGCTACTCACATATAGGTCTCCAACGTTTACAAGTACCTTTCACCTGCTGTTGGAATGCCACATTGTGAGAGCACTGTCATGCTTCGGCTCTGAGTGTAAAGTCAGCACTACAATAAAAAGAAAAAGCCACTTCTTACCACACTGATAACACAAATTCACCTCTCTGTTCAAGGGAAAATTTGAAGAGGGACAAATAAATGCATTTTTGGCACTTCTTCTCTTTCACTCACTGTTCACTCTTTATAGAAGACCTTGTGCAGAAGTGCATGATTTTGTACAAGGTGGATTGCTGGAACAGCCGCACTCGTGAATGCAAGACATTCTTTATAGATGAAAGGAAAAATACAGTATAACATCACCCTTTTGAAAATAGTCTGGGAATTACAGCCAAGAACTTCTGACTTTTGCTTGGCTGGTTTCTCCACACTCAAGACAGGGAGGGGGCAAGGAGCCCTGCTGAGCTTTTCACAGCAGCTAAACACAAGTGCTGCCTGTGCTCCTTCCACTGTGCCCTGGGAACCTTCACTCTCCAAATACCTCGGACAGTCATGTCTGAATCCACAAGAAGTTTGCAAAATAGTAGACAGAAACAGTGAGAAATTGGAATACCTCTTGCATGAGAACCTCTACATTTTCAGGGAAAAACTATTTATGAATCAGATCATAATTTAGTGTTTTTAAACTTCTCAAGGAGAGAAAATTCTGGAATGTATTTCCAAGAAGTTTTCACTGTTGGCTTTTCAAAAATACTTCTAAATGTCTCTGAATACTCTTGTGATGTCTAAAGAACTCTGTCCTCTTTCCTCCAGGCAAATTACTGAGTACTGCATGGAACAGCAACCTATGTCTCAGCAGCTTTCTATACATCAGACAAAATTTTAGGGAACACAGAATTTATAAGCCGCAGCTGGAGTAGCCAGACTGGCACCTTACAAACACGTGGAGGATCTGGAAATGGATTTCTGAGGGAAGACTGACATTAGCTGTAGAATTGAAGTCATTGCAGGGAGGGTTTTTATTCTGGAGAAAGCCTACTTTTCACTGGACAATCATTCTAGTAGCAAATCACAACAAACTCTTGAGGAGCACATCTGGATTCTGAATTCAACGGGAGAACTGTGCAGAGAGAACAATATGACCCATATTGCTAAACCAGACAAGCAGATGCACTCTAAACCACCTTGAGCTTTTTTTATTTATTTATTTTAGCAAGCTTCATTCCTAAGTCCTGTGATTTGCAGTAATCAAGCCTGGATGTGGCAGGAACATGTATGCCCGTGCCAGATGACAGTCTGATAGAATCTGGGGTAATCCTCAAGGCAGACATAGATGAAAGGGAATGTTTCTTGCACTCATCTCTACCTAGGTGTGGCTTTGAGTTTAAGAGGAACCCGGACCATCAATCTAGTTATATTGGCCTTTGAATGTCTTGTTTAGGGAAGTCCTGAACTGCCAATATAGGTCAGCTTTACAGGGCTGGGACTTTAGCTCTCTGTCTATAGCAAAAGCTCTACGTTGCAGAAAGTAACATAGAATTCTAGAATCATAGAATGCATTGGGTTGGAAGGGACCTTCCAAAGTCATCTAGGTCCAACTCCCCTGCAATCAGCAGGGATGCCTCTCACCAGATCAGGTTACTTAGAGCCCCATGAAGCCTGGCCTTGAACATCTCCAGGGACAGGGACTGTGCCACCTGGGCAACCTGTTCCAGTGTTCCACCACCCTCATAGTGAAGAACTTCCTAATGTCTAATCTAAATCTACCTTCTCTAGTTTAAAACCATTGCTCCTTGTCCTAGTGCTACATGCCCTTGTAAACAGTCCCTCCCCAGCTTTCTTGTAGGCCCCCTTCAGGTATTGATAGGCTGTTATAAGCTCTCATGCAAGACTATTTCCCCACTTTCTACAGGATAGTTCACCAAAGCCCAGAAGCGTTTCCAGAGAGTAACAGAAATGAACAGACCTTTCCTGAACAATAAAATGGAGGGATTAGGTCACTCTTAGCATCAAGTGTAGGAGGAGTAATCTGGGTTTGAGTTTCCATATATTAGCTTCTCTAAAGTACAAAAACGTAACAGCAAAAGTTAAACAGGAATTAGGGAATCTGGTGATATTTCTGGATCTTCCTGATTGCAGTTGTCTTTTGTGAACAGCTTTTTCATTTTTCTTGTGTTTGACAGTTCTGTTTCTGCTCCCCACAGAACTCAGACATGAGAAAATGTGAGTAAAAAATGAACAGAAAATTAAGTACATTCTTCAAACTTCATAAGGAATCTGTTTGGAATTAATTACAATGTTGAGCATGAAAAAAGGAAAAATGGGAAGCTCTTATTTGGCCTACATCATCCTCTAGACATTGAAATAGGCATTATTGTCTTAAATCTATATAGTCATTGGAGGTAATAACAAAATTCTTACAGATTTCAACAGTAAAGGAAAAATTCTCAAACTGTGTAGAGACTTCTGACCTATTCCAGTAAACTCAATAAGGTAAAATGTTTTACTGGTGTAACTGACATGCTTTCTGCTCTTTAGAATCTGAAATAATCAAGTGTTATGCTACAAAGGCAGAAATATGCTGATCTCAGCATCCAATATATATGTCAATATGACAGAATTCTAACAAGAAATATGGGGCAATTACCTCTTAAATATACAATAATAAAGAACAAATCCTGCTTCCTCACTCTGAGGAAGAATCCTATGAGCCTGCATCAGCATGAGATTCAGCACCTGGAATCACAGTTGTTTTCCAAAGCATGACAAAACTCAGTTTGAATAAACAATCTGCTGGATATGAAACCAAGTTGTACAGAAGATGCATCTGTGGTTGCACAAAGATGTTAATTTTGTCTTCCCTTTGCCTTTTTAAGGGTAAAAAAAAAAAAATGGTTTGAATAAAGCTAAGTTGCAGACTTAGTGTAACTACTAGTAAATATAGTAGCTATTTTATAAGTATTACTGTCATTTTCTTTGACTAAAGTTACCGAAATTCTTTGAATTTTATATAAGGTACTAAATTTGTAATGGAAAATGATGTTTGATGGTGTTTAAATGCAGACTATGTCACTGTAAAAAGCATAGGGCTCTTTTAAGTTATTTTTTTTTAACTTCTTGACATGTGTCACAATTTGGAATTCTGCTCTCATGGGATAAATGCCAGATTACATGGTGTAGTATTTTTATCCTCTGTACTTTCACTGTAGAAGCATACAACATCAAAGAAGAGGCAGATCACTCACATCAGCAGAAAATGGAATAGGACTATAATATGCTTGCTTTGATCTCTCCTTCTAATAATTATCTTGGCTACATGCATACATTGAAAGTACGATTTGAATTAATAAGGCCAAGAGACCCTGGAAAATGTAAGAAGGATATCTGAATACTAACTTTGACTATCTTTAACAAGATAAACTGCAATTGAGCCTACAAAGTTGTGGATTGTTAATTTAAGGCAATAATCCTTAAATATTATTCTTTCTTAAAGTTGTCACCACTACATTCAACAGATACAATCAGTCCAATTAAGACAGTACCTTTTCAAAAGATTCACCTATAGCTGGAATGAGGAGGGTGCTATTTAGCTAGCATGCATTTGATTTCATATAGGTTTTCAAGCAGGAGGGCCTACGGTAAAAATCATTAAATTTGTATTAAAAAGTCATCACTACACAGTCTGTTATCATTAAAAACTATTCTAATATTGCCTTAGGAAAGATATTGCTTTTGATATGGAAAGTAAATCAAATCATCCACATCCACACAGGATTTATACAGAGGCGGGAAGCATATTGCATGCCTGGTCAGTCATTTTTTACATTTTTTTATCCAGTGTTTATTGCTATATTGTGTTTTGGGAATCCTATTTCTGCCTGATGTGAGTAGAAATTATAACATAAACATGGTGGTTGTGTGTGAAAGATTCATATGGTTAATACTGGCTGGAATCAGGGAAACCTGCTGCAGTTTGATGGTCCTAGAGAAAGAAAAAATGTTATTCTTTTGCTTCATTTCTGATATGTGTGAGTTACATCAGTAACTCACAGGTAGAGAGCATGTTGTTCCCAAACCCAGGTGTTGCAACTTCAAATTATTATTTGATAAATCTTGGCTGAGCTACTAACCATCATGCTAATACAATGCCCTGTAGCATACAAAGGGATACATAATGTGCTAGCCAGACTGACTTTAGCACAGTATGTATTAAACAAATGAGAGCGAGCCTGTCTATGCTTAATATACCAAACACAAGTTCCAAAAAGCCACTTGAACAAAGAGAGTCTGTCAAAACAGCAGAGGCTGCTGTTGTCCTCAAAATCCCAGTCAAAGGTTAAGAATGTTCTTTTAAAACAGAGTTAGCTTGGGCATACATGTAATAGATGAACACGCAGAAAGAAGTGCTTTGAGGAAATGCTCTCTCTGGTGAAAACAGGTAGACTTTTCTTATTTGCTGCACTTACCTGACAGTGGATGGGAGTTGCAAGAGAAAAGGTTTGATTCAGAGAGGATGTTAGGAACGGCTTTGTTAAGTTCTGAGACCAGCACTTCTAATTGAAGCACAAGCACCACTAATACCTATGGCCTGGCAGTCTTATGTCAGACACAGAAACAAAAAGAAGTGTTTGTGAGTGGGTGTAGTTATCATCAGGACAAATTTTTCTGCAGAGAACAGTGCCATAGACAGTATATTTGCACAAAAGCATGATTCATTTCAGGTCACAACTGGTGTCCTCCCCTGAGGTTCTTATACTCTCAGTAGATACTGAGCTCCCAAGTTTGCCAATCAAAATGCAGAAATCCGTTTTTTGGTTGTTTTTTTTTCCCCTGACTTACCAACATCTTTGCTAGTTTCCAGCATGGCACAATAGGTTGCTGGAGTTAAAGCAGTGGCTGGGACTACATTGCCTATAAACAAAAACTGTTCCTAGCAGCTTTTACATGGTAGCTTTCTCCAGCTGCACGAAGTCCAGCCACAGCAGGCTAGGATTCAAGTTCCCACCAACCCAGACACTTCAGTAGAAACGTTACATTAGCCCAGCAGTGATTTAGGGAGCACCTCATGGTGCTCGGGTCTGGCCAGTAATTCATCTTGGCTGCACCTTCTTAACACTGCCAAGTAGTGGTTTAGTTCAAGATTTCTTTTCAGTTGTACCAAATTACTGCGGTACGCTGTTCTAACAGAGGGTAATAAGAGACATACACAGAGACTTTGGAACACAGAAGGCTTCTTCCTCCCAGTCATACTTCAACATCCACTACATTTAAAAACATCTTGAGCTATTCTGTTACAATATTAGAATATAGAGGTAGTTTTATTTTAGATATCTGTCCCAGAAATATTCCAAGTAGGTTATAAGGTAACAGAGTATTGTGGTAAAGGACAATCACAGTATAATCCCATCAGTGGTGTTTTCATTATATCTCTTTAAAATAAAACTCTTGAAACTTATTGTAGCAGCATGTTCACCGTACTGGCATATTCCTGAACTCACAAGACATAGAAAGTTTCTTCTAAATATTAGGCTTTCACTTCTCCTAAGGAAACAGCTGTAGTGGGTTGTCCCTGGCCAGCAGCTAAGCATCCATGCAGCCTCTTGCTCACTACTCCCAGGGGGATGGGGGAAGGAATAGGAAGAGTAAAAGTGAGAAAACTTGTGCATCAAGATGCACAAGTTTAGTAAGTGAAGGGAAAATGGGAGAAAAAAAAAAACAAAAAACAAACAAACAAAAAAACCCAAACAAGCAAAAGAAACCCCACCACAAGTTATGCAAAAGTGATTACTCACCACCTTTCCACGACAGCATATGGTATGGGTTATCCCTTTAGCCAGCTCAGCTGTCTCGACTGTGTCCCCTTCCAATTTCTTGTCCATCCCCAGCCTACTCACTGAGGGGACAGAGAGAGAAACAGAAAAGGCCTTGATGCTGTGCAAGCACTAGTCAGCAACAGCCAAAACACTCGTGTGTTATCAACATTGATTTGGTCACAAATCCAAAACACAACACCGCAGAGGCTGCTATGAAGAAAGTTAACTCTATAGCAGAACAGCAGCAAACATTTGTACCCAAGGTTTGTCAGACCTCGTGTCATGACCTCCAGCTTTTAAAAGAAGAGGACTCACGAGCAAATCTCAATTGTTTATTTTACAAACCAGTGGAAATGGAAATTGCTACCAGCTAATGTTTGGTCATGTTTCAGAGAAAGATGCAGAGGAAAAACTATGCATCATCAGGTGGTGAGATAGCTGGTTCATAATTTTGTCATGATGGTGGGTGCTCAAGGACAGACATGGTTTCATTTTGGGACAAGAAAGAAAAAAAAATTAGTCGGCTGCTAAGACTCTTGACTCCACAGAGCAAGCTTTAATAAAGTAAAGGAAGTAGTTAGAGAGATCAGATACACCTAGGACCAGTGAGACATAAATATTTAGGAAGTCTGGAAGGTCTTCAAGTCTAAGATATCTGACTCCGTACCCAAAGCAAGCAAAAAACACTTCTAGGAAGGAGCTCCTGACACATTTGAAGTGATAACCACATCAGAAAGAAATATACAGAAAAACAGAGAGCCTATAGGGAATGGTAAAATGTCTTCATCTAGAGACATGAAAAAGTTGCTAAGAGTCAAACTAAACTCACAAAGATAAAGAATGCTAAAACAAATAACAAATTATTCTTCCTCAATATGGGTTTGAAGAAGAAAGAAAGAAAATATGATATCTATGGGGTACATTAAAGATAAAGTATTTCCAAAAGTCCACAGTAAAATCAAAGGGAAAAAAAAAATAAATACTTCCTCTCATTTTTCTGTAATGAATTGATGTTGATGTGAGTGCAAAAGACATATGGACAATGTAAATGAAAAAGAAATAAATTTATCTGTAATTAAGGCAGAAGTAAAACTAACAGAACTATAAAGTTCTGACTTTAGGAAAATCTTAGCCACTTAGCAAACTGGGGAAAAAGGGGAAGGGAAGGGAAGGGGATTTAAAATTTCAATTTTGAAACATTAAAAAGTTAAATAAATTGATTGTTGAATAGTTTTTTTCTGATTATAGTAAAAGAAGATCAATAGATCAATGTATACATAAATAGACAAAGTAAGTGAAGTAAATATAATATTCCTTTCCTTCAGAATTATATTCAAAGAAGGGAGAGAAATTGTCTGACATCAGCTAACAAAAAAGAGATGTTGACAACATTGGAGTGAAATTGATTTGGAGCTCCTCAAAGATCAGTCTTAGGATCCACACTGCATGATATGTTCAATGGCTTTTTCACAAAAAAATAGCAATGTACTAATGATATCTGCTGATGCTAGTATTGGGAAGTATCAATAATGAAGGAGGATTGGAATACCAAAATGACTGTCTTTGAAAATGGCAATGCTGGAAATGGGATAATATTTAGTAATAATGGAGAACTAATGAAGGAACAAAGACAAATCAGCTAAGTGACACGAGAGCATAGGGAACAATGAATGCTCGCACAATCACAGCCAATCACTAGTTAAGCTGCCAGTGTAACAAAGCCAGTAAAATGGAATTGTTATCCAGGGATCTAAAGGCAAGGATGCACTTGTACCCCTGAATACTAATGACTCATTCTCTGGGAATAACATGTACCCCAATCTTCTACAGAGGATGGGGTGAGCATAGCAAGAATTAACTGAATGGCCAGATTTGAGGAACAGCCCTCACAGTGAGCAGTTGTCCAATCTAAGAACAAGCAACCCAGGAAGTGATATGCTTGATCCAGTAAGAGCAATAACTACCACAGAAAAGGAAGACCTCTTTAAGCTAAAAGACCAAGTCATTCTTGCATGGCAGAATGTTCCCACCATGGCAGTTATGTTATGATTCAGAAATTACCTCTGCTGATGGAAGACTAATTCTGTGTCATCCTAATTAAGAAACAAGTACATGTAACTATGGCAGAGAGTATCAATAAAGAATTTTTGTTTTATCAGTATCTCCAGAGACCAGAAAAGACAAAAGGACTTACGCTCTAGAGTAAGAATACTTGGCTAGGAAAAGCTGAAATAGCATTCTGAGCTAAAAGTAGGCGTAAAATTAATTATTTATGATCAATGATTTTCTTTTGGTCTCCATACCACTGTTGGAGCACTAAGTGATGAACCAGTGCCATAGAAAACTTCTTTACCAGAAAACCAGGGGCTGGAAAGCCTAGTTATCATTCTAAAATGAATAAACTGTCGGCTGCAATGCAGAGATTGAATTTTTGTGGAATATGCACCCTGTTTTCTCTAAATATTTTTTTATATATTCAGTTCAAAATTAGTAAAAAAGTGGCTTTTCATCACTGCAGCTCACTTAGGAAATTTTCTCCATCTGCGCAAGCTCTTTGTTACATAAGTATACAATCCTTATAGATAAAATCTGTTTTCATGAGAATAACTTTGCTTGCATAACATATAAATAAGCAAAAGCAGATTAGGTTTTTTCTTCATTTGCTGTGATCATCTGCACTGTTATTGCTGGGCTTTCTACTTCTTCATCCTGAATATCTGGAATATTTTATGCAGGCAAACATGTGTATTCATGTATGAATGAGCCTATTTGCATGTGAATCAACATATTTATACGCAAACAAGATTTTTTTATGCTGAAAGTGCTTGCTCAGCTGATCTATATTTGCACATGGCAGAAAATTGAATGTAAAAACAAAATTGAATGTAAAATCTGTTAGGCACAAAATAAATCTGGCCTATATACTTCTTTCCTTTCTAGACAGGAAAAATTCTAGCCTTCCTGTTTTCTTAAAATAAAATAAAACATCAGGACACCATATACACAGTGAGTTTCTTTTTTTCTCCCCTGCTCTCTACTACAGAGTTGAATTCTGCAAGTGCTCAATACTCAAAAATCCAGTTAAAGCCATTAAAAACTGCAGGTGCTCAGCACTCTTTAGAGGCTGATCTTTTGAAGAATCACTCACAAAAATTTACATGCTTTTCTCCTAGCTTTTGCAAAGCCAACCTCACCTACCTGTTATTGTTTCACACCAATGCACCCTACAAATGCTACTTCTGTTGTTCTTTTAGCAAGGGTTTGGCCTTAAGTCTTTCCCAATATGAGTATGTCTTTCTTCTTTCTCCTCTTGAGAGACTGAAAGAACAAACATTTCATTTTCATAACTATTGTCAAAATAACTGTTTGTGATTAATTTTACATTTAACACCTCTCTATTGATTAATAATCATTATGTAGGTCTAATTGGATTCTCATCATTAAGGTAGAAAATGGAGTTTAAATATTTCCACAATAGAAAGAGAAAGAAAGAAAGAAA
>VZZY01016446.1:0-32439 GCA_013400335.1 Eurystomus gularis
GCTTGAATATTAACCAGCTCTTTGGGGCCCTCCCCTTCTTGTACAGTCCTGATCCATGTAATTCCTCCAAGTAGGTGTTTGAAGAGGTCAAAGTTAGCTCTCCTGAAATCCAGGGTCGTAATCCTACTTATTGCCCTGCTTCTTCCTCAGATGACCCTGAACTCCACCATCTCATGGTCACTGGAGCCAAGGCTGCCCTCAACCTTCACATCCCCAACCAGACCTTCTTAGTTTGTTAGTACAAGGTCCAGCAGCACACCTCTCCTCATTGGCTCCTCCATTACCTATGTCAGAAAGTTATCACCAATGCACTGCACAAACCTCCTGGCCTGTGTGTGCTTTGCTGTTTAGCCTTTCTAGCAAATATCAGGGCGATTGAAGTCCTCCATGAGCACCAGGGCATGTGATTGTGAGGCTACTTTCAGCTGTCTGTAGGCCTCACTGACTTCTAATAATTATCATGTCTATAGAAACGTGCATTCAAGATGCATCTTAGACATCAGCTAGTCACCACTGCGTGCTGCTTGTGCAGTTAGAGAGAACAGGTGCCCTGCATAAGATCTTGATTTCGTGATGGTGCTTGGGTGAGACAAGGCTGCTGTCCTGTGATCGGCGTCTCACCTCCTTAGTGTCCTGGGCAGTCCAGAACTAACAAGGTATGGGACAAGTCTTCCACTTGGTAGTTTTGCAAATGGCAAGAGAGCATTCCCACAGCAAGTGGTAACTACTCACCTACTGCCCTTCTGTCAGGTAAGTGCCACAGCTACAGGGGCAGTTGGCAGAGTATGGGTGTGAAGGCTGTAGGGTTGGAGGCTAGGAATGGCTTAGCCTGAACTGAGTCTAGATTACAACTTGACAGGAGTCTAAGGCTGGGATAAAGATGCAGAAAGGGGAAGACAATAAATCAGCAGCTTGTCATAAGGAAGAGGACGAAAAGAAAGAATGGGCAGAAAACCCTCTGCTCCCTTGCCACTAGACTTAGGGTCAGGAAATCATGGTCATTCTGATGTTAGCATGTACTTATCAGACCCCCCAGCAAGAGTTCAAATGCTCCTTCAGTCTCCTTACTCTAAAGTGTGACAATGTTCAGTTGCTATCGGTTATTCTTCTAGTACTTTATGGTGCAAAGGGGGTCTCGTCTTGCTGGAGACATCTAGGTGTCAGAATGCAACTGGACAGTGGAATTCCTGCTTTTTTTACCATCATTTTTAAAAAGTCTGGGAAATTAGTACTTTTTTGTACTAATTAGTATTAATATTTCCTAACTAGGAAAGGTAGAAGAATAGTCAGGTTGTGAAATGAAGCACTCAAAAACTACCAAGTGTCATGATTAAGGGTTACCTGGTGATTTGATTTGATCCTGTTATGCATCTTCATAAGAATATTTTGAAAACAATTTTGAGTCCAACTTTATTTATGCTAATAGTTCTTCAATGCAAATATTTGTGTGAAGCTGTTCATTTCCACAGTGCTCAGTCCCATAAACAGTCATCACAGTAGCAGCACTTGTTAGGTATTTTAGCTCCACTTTACAGGTGGGACAAACTTCTTCATAGCCAAGCGGCAAGTGCATCTGGCAAGGCAGGTTTAGGAGCTGGGATATCTGGGTATCTTTTCCTTACTTGAAATGACTGTTTCTTCTGAGCCAGAGCAGTACATAAAATCTACAGGGTGGAGATGAAATCCTGTCTCTACAGGAATTAATAGAACTCTGACATTATGGTGCAAATACGTATCCTTAAGGTCTAAATTATTCCATTCACCAAACCAAATTGCTTACAAATTGGCAAACTAACAAATATCAGCATTTATCAAAATTAAATGCATATGTTCTTCAAATCCATGTATCATCAACTACTTCCAGATGTAAAAATCCATGGATAGTTTTAAGGAACGTCAGTCCCGCAGTCAGTTTCCATCATGGCTCTCAAAGTCAGCACTGTTCACAAGCGGTATACAACATTTGGTCTCTTCAGGAAACGATACTTGTTGCTTTCCTTAGAGCCAGGTATCCTGTAACCACATCTGAAGGGAGCATCCGAATATAGGCAAATTCTTCTATAGTACTAAACCTTAGCTTGCTCTGGGGATCAGTGTAATTTGCCTGAAAAAGAAACAATGGCAGAGACACTATTCAAATAAAATCTCAAAACAGAATACTAAAAAAATGTCTGATTACAAGACCACAAAATAGTGAGTTTCTTTTCCCAGTAATAGCACTGCTGTTCTACCGTGTGGCCAAAAGTTTTGTACTTTTTTTCCTTCTCCTCGTGTCAGAACTTATGAGAAGTTAACAGACCCCTATAAAATCAAATTAGAAATGCATTAACTATAACAGAAGGCTGAAATAGTTTCATACAAAACACAGTGCAAAAGAAATTCCTCAACTCTCTAACTCACCCTAGCAACTCTGTGCCTTGTGCAGTCTCTCTCAAGGCAGCTCTCCAAAGAGTCAGGCTGCTGCCAATAAATTACCCACAAAGAGGCTGAATTATGGGTGCTCCGATAGCTTTGGACTGATTTTCTCTTCCTGCACACAACTTAGCTTTTAATTTACTTTAAAGTGGTTGTTAAAGCAAGGGAGTCTTAGCTTATGGTTCTGTGACTCAACTGATAAGAAATTTGCATTGTGCTTTGCTACAGATGCCTGCTTTCAGGATAGCAGCCTGGGCAGCTAACCCTGGGCCACACTTGTATCCTCTGCTATATTTGGACCCTGGGTGCCTGGGAGTGGTGCCAGGTTCCTTCCATCCTCTCCCCTTCCCTGTTGCTACAGAAACCTTGAGCTCGGATGAGCTGGGGGCAGCACAGGAGGAAGGCAGGCTGCAGGGTATTATAAGAGCCTCTCCACCTTCAGCCTCCAGGACAATCACCGCCTGTTCAGCATTGGATTACCAAGTGCCTGCCAAGGCTCTGAAAGTGCCTTCTGTACCTTTCTGTGAAGGAGATGGTGGCAGGCTGCAAGGCACAAGTTGAGATCCCTTAAGACATTGCTATTGAAAAAGAAAAGTCCAGGAAGGGCTGGAGCATTCCCCCATCCACACTGTTAAAGTGCAGAGCCCTCTGCCATTTTTATGTTCAAAAGGATCTGTTGACCATGGTAACAATCCAGTTGATCATATGCTCTGATAAGACTTAGCAAATAATTAAGTGTTATTTTTATCTTGTTTCTTTACAAAGAAATGCCACAAGGTTAATTAAAAGTAGTCAGCTAACAGTCAAGCCATCAACTAATTTTCAAACAAATGGCAAAGTTAGGATATCAGCAGTAAATTTATCCTTGGTAGTAACTTCATGGTTACAGCAGGTGTAAATTTCTTTTTATTTCACACTTTAAACACGACCTCACATAAGAGAAAGAAAACCAAGCAGACTGCTTTTCAAATGTGCGTGATTCTGTAATAAACTAGCCAAGCAATATTTGCAGTCTGTATTGCACACCAATCTAGGTTAAAAAATTACGGCAGTTCTTCACCACTCTGATACTTTGTACCGGGCTGTACTGTTTGCACACTCATGAATGACAACTAGTCATTTATGCCGTGACTTCAGTCTGAAATAAAACTTTACCCCTACTTCAGCAATAAAAAAAGCAGATTAGAAAAGTGAAGTAAGGTGATTTTGCAAAGAAAAAGCTCTGTTATGCTTAGAAACTAAGTTAAAGGCTGCAGATACATGCTCTTCAAATATAATAAATTGGTTATCTCAATCTGTTTCTATAGTAACAGGGCTGATCCGTTTTCAGAAAAGGAAGAGAAACATAAACATTTGAAGGTTTGGGGTTTTTTTTAATCTGCTTTACAATAAACTACTCTGTTTTGCATGTTAAATTATCTAAATATTCATCTTGCAAGTTTGGTACTAGTTTTAGTTTGCAGTGTCACTATAATAGATAATAGCTTTGAATTCTAGGCTGCCTTACAAATAAAAATTGGCTGCTTTGCTTAGACCATTGGTAAATTTAAATCCATTTGTGTTACACACAAAGAGGATCAGTAGAGTCCAACTGTGGTATTTAATACAACTGCAGGTATACTGATGATAGTGTTTTAATACACTTCTCATTTTTCGTACAAGCTAGACCATTTAATTCTTCCCTAAATGGGTAATGTTAAGGAATTATTTTTTTTCTTTCCCATGGGAAATCCAGCATTCCCACAGAAAATATATTATTACACAAATGCTTTCAGATCTTACGCAGAAAATACAGGGACATTTTTCTTATACTAGATTTCTAAAATGTTGTATTACCCTACATATCTTCCTCCTAGGAAATTATCTTGATAATATATTTAGTGCTTCTTATGAAACATTTCTAGCTTAGCAATTTAAAGGACATGCTGTCTCAGTTATCTTAATAAAAAAGATTTTTTTAAACACGGTATTTTTATCATAGTCTGGAGTAACCTTTCAGGCCAGGTAAAATAGGAAACTTGACTCATGATGCAACTAGAGGATGGAAAATTAAGAAAAAAAGAAAGTGGAAAGAAAAAAAAAAGGAAACAAAAGCAGCACTGAATGGATTCATATAGAAGGGAGAGTATTTATACTGAGCTAGAATAGTTAAAGTACCTAAATCACTGCTGGAATGCAGGAGCTGGTAATGAAAAATGGAGGAACTGAGAGGAAAACTCTTATTTCCTATGGCTAAACTGACCCTTAGCTGGTAGGGACATGGTCTTCATCCACATCTATAACCTGCGTCACCATCTTGCTAAAGGTGCAACAACTGACTAGTTTTGAAATGCATTAAAGGCTGGGGACAGAAAGCATTATTTGGTTCCTTGGAGATGGGGCAATGCAAGAGACCTATGTCCTTATGCCTTCTGCCCCACATAAGCCCCTCACGGGTCAGTGATGTTGCATGAACTCCAGTAACACCTGGTGTGAAAGCTCTAATACTTGCAAAGCAACTCTAACGGGAGAGGACACGAAACAGATGAGCAGCATTAAGTCACCCAGTATGGAATTTGTGACATTTCGATGAAATCTACTCATTATTATTTCATATGTCTACCTATCCCCCCTCCTTCTACCTACTGCATCTTTATATAGAGTAGGGGTACTTCTGCAAAGTTCCTTATTCTACTGACCCCTGCTCCTTGTCTGAAAACAAGTTGCTATTATATCAAAGCAATACTCTTCCAAGTACAAGACTTAAGGCTGCCTGGTTGGAGGGAATTATTTTCCTTGGATTTGTAAGCAGTCTCTTCCATTTGCTGTCAGTTCATCTGCGAGGGAGATGTTGGTTTCCCATTCCCTCCTGAACACCAAGGACTACCAGCCTCAATCTGAGCAACCCACTCCATTTCCAAATCATGCTCAAAGGCACAGGCTGGAAACATGCCATCTCCTAAGTGCCTTATTTAAATGTGTAACTTAAAAAAAAAAAAGTCAAAGAAAACACGTGCTACCAAATCAAGAAGTCAAATGTTAGGATGTGCAGGATTACAGTTGGTGCTGTAGCTATTCTTTGATGTCTTGCACTGTCTAAGGCAATCCTTAATTAAGAGCTCACCCATTTTTTTTCCCAGTGGGGACTTTCACCTAATTCCGTGCACAGAGTGCGAGGTGCTGTGTTAACCGACAGCATACAAATGTGTATATTTACAGCCATCTCTATGAGGTCCTATCAAGCCTGTGAGGTGGGCTAGTGCCCTAGGGATCAGAAACAGATTAAACTAGGGGAAGGAACCTAGAAATTCTGCCTAAAGCTCTTTGATGTTATAAGTTTTCATTACTGTAGTTCTTTAGTGTAACCATTACTTAACCCTTTTTATAGTCCAAAATACAACATTCCAATTCATTTCAATGACAATAAATGAATAGGCTTCTGCAAAAAAAATCACTGGGTGCTGGAGGTAAGAAGTGAAAAGATATGCTCTTACTAACAACTGTTTTGTTTTAAGTAATGTTATTCATGTCACATAGGAACAGTGTCAGCAGCAGATACAAAATTTTTGTTGGGCAGAATTCAATTACTTTACTCCTGTTTTGTGCCAACAGAATCTTTGGGCAATTCAGGTGCCAAATTGTAACTACTGAGACTTTTTGGAGCACGTGAAAACTGTATCTAAATTAAACGTGGTAGGGTTTTTCTTCCTATTCTCTTTTTCTATTTTTCTTTAACAAAACCTTGTGAAAGATCCCATCTGTGACACACAGGCTATACATTTGCCAAACTCCAAGTTCCAGCTCTGAAGCATGGGGGTATTTGAAATTCTCAAAAGTCCATGCCAAGTGTCTGTCTCAGGCTGATTAGTTTGAGGGAAAGTTTGAGAGCAATGATAGCATGTTGGTTTTTTTTAACCTGGGCCAATCAATATAATTTTGCCTAATCTCATTCTTGGAAATTGCTAAGCCATCTCTTTAAAACTTTCTCTGAAAGATATAATTAAATAAGTCAGCCTCAGGCAAACACTCAGCATGGAAAGTTTCAGTCTGTGTGGTTAAAGCTTGGCAAGGTTAGCAGTCATGGAGACTGTGGGCTACCAGCTTTCACTGTAACAACCTAAAGAATCAGAAATGATGGGGACCAATGCAGACTCTGCAGCTGGGAAAGTGGTGTGACAGGAGTCACCTGGCAGGACAAGGTATTTCATCTGTCCTGACATCTCTTCACAACCCAAGGATTTTGTGATGTAGTGACAGTGTTTGGGGTTTGGCCCTAAATCACTGGACAAGTACTAAGCACAAGGCTGAATAGGAACCTTAGCAAGTACATCTTTTACAAAAGCATGAACCAGCTTTATTTCACTGTGGAAAGGGAAATGCCAGTTTTAAAGAGAAAGATAAAATACATACCGGAAGCCCTGAAATGTCTGAATATTTCTTGGCAGGCTTAAAGGAAGGAGGAGCATCAATACTAAAATCTAGACAGAAAAAAAAAAAAGGCTAAATTCAGTGTGCTATACATATTTTAAAACATAAACCCAAAATGTATATAGGTAACAATACTTTTTAAAAATGCTGCCTTTACTTTATGAGGTCTCTATTAACTAGCATCACTAAGGCATAGAAATATGAAGCAGAATAACCTTTGAAAACATTTAGCCTGTTAGCACTGTATACAACAGGCTGATTCTGCTCACCTCTCTAATACGAGTTCAGCAAGCAGAACTGCCCTCCCCAAAAGGAAAAATGCAAGAGTTATTTGAAATGTGTTGATTTCTTCCAAGTTTTAATGAATTCCCTTGCCGTCAGTTATTTGCAAAGAATAGCCATTATCATATGCATGCTGTATGTTAAGACCATGATACATTGCTCAAGATTGCAGCTCTGAAATACTATAATCCAGAAAAGCAAAGTAATCTTTTAAATCAGTTAAATCTTTAAGCATGTACCACTTTAAGCCTAGTCAATGACCTAGAAAATTGTCTGAATGTTTAAATTAAATGATGGAAATTGCTGTTCTTTGGTGCCCTTTAGATAGCAACTCTCATTCATAAACAATTTTAAGATACAGTTGGTATGTTTAAGTAGTTAAATCCCCAATTTTGGATGTTTGCAAAAATACCTTGTACCTGACTCACTTCTTTCCTTCTTCCTTATCTCCCTTGCACCTCATTCAGATGCTAAGATCAATTCAAATGCTCCATCCATATCAAATTCGTAACTCATCAGCTCATAATTCAAAAGATACTAATGCCACAGACCGCTGGTTTTAAATACACAACTGAATTTCTTTTCCCACCTTCTTAAAAAAAAAATCCTGTAAATGTATGGTTCCAAACAGAATGTAATAGAAATAGCAACATCAGCAGATTGTCAGTTACAATAGCCAGAAACACACAGTAGTCTGCATTTTTCTGTAACAGTTGTGTCTAAAACACTTCAAAAAGTGCCAAGCTATTTTTGGATAAAGCACCAAGTCTGACATAAAGTATATGCATATGCTCAATTCTGAAATGCCTTCGCTTGCCTAAGTAAAATCTGAGGATCGCATTCTGCCTCCAGCTATATTCAATAGTATCTTACTTTACAAGTAGACTTGAATTATATCTAGATTAAGACCACTGCTGTAACTGTGCTCCTGCAGATGTATACCAGCCAGGACTGCTAATCAGGACTGCTAATAGTGTAGTTTCAGCTGTACTGAACTAAATAGGGGATGTAGGATTTAAATCGCCCAGGAATCTAGGATAAGGAGCTGGATAGGAAGCTTGGGCTGAGGTCTAAGATACTGCAGGTATGTGGCTTAGCAGAATCTATTTGAAAACAGCTTAAATATAGCTAATCAAGCAGCAGCCACCAGTCAGAAGACATTTGGGCTGTACGCAGATGAGGAGGCCCCTCAGCAATGAAGAGGTGACAAAAACCCTATGGGAATAAGGAGTTTCTGACTTGGTTTGGATAAATAAATTTCCTTTATTGAACTCTCTCCCTAAATGTATTTGAACTTTGACATAATACTCCAAATTATTTGTTTTCGCCTACTCTCTACTTAGGGCTGACAAGTATGATTGGACTTGTCTTAAATGTACTCCTGGACCCTATTCAAGCAGGATACTGCATGCACTGATGAAATGATTTAGGTTTGTTTTAAAGAAAGTTATTTGTGTGGATTTTATTATTTATAAATACATGCAAAGCATCTAAGCAGCTTACAGCTAGGATCATTTAGTTGCCATGGCAATGCCCTTTCAGAAGCAAGAATTTGTTTTAGGTTCTTCCAAGTTCTGTTCTTCTTGCCAGCTGCTGCTCCACCAATGCCGGAGTGCTAGAATTAAGAATATGGTGTTTAGGGAAAGAATAAATAAAGGATACGATTTCAGAGTGTGACACTTTTATTTCATAGTCTTTCTGATAAGTCTCATCTTGTCGTGAACCATTTGTTATCCTCACTTATTTCATCAGCAGTCTAATATACCGTACACTTTAATCTTGGCTGCAAGAAAAACAAAGCTTTTTGGACTGTGTCGAAGCTACTATGTTTACGATTAACTGAAGGAAATGAAAATCTGCTTTTTACATGGAAATAGAAAATCGGTGTGGTTAGGTTTAGCCTGAGATTACAGGATTCTGTATGTACTTCCCATCATATTAGAACTTATTACTATGAAATTGTGTCTAAAATTGTGATTACACAGCTAATTTTTCTCTCTCCTTTTTATGCCATATTACAGGTGCAGCTCTAGCTCTTTTACAAATTATCTGTGACTGTAGAAAACAAAACCAATCTTGCAAAATGTAATGAATACTACGAGAAACTTTCTGGAAATTTTATTTTCCTTACAAAGGATAAAAGGCAGAAGAATAGAAAAAGAGCAATAAATAGAATGTTGGCTGCCAACACAATTTTGCATTTTGAAAGGTACACTAATGGAAGGCTTGCCACAGGTACTCTAATGGTAGTTTCAGTTATCAAGTGTGATTGCTACAGAGTAATTTATTTATGTCCCTCCAGAAACAGAAGCTGCACAACATACTGTACTGCTTCTGAATGATCAAAGGACAGAGATCTACAGCTTTACTTCAGAAAAGAAAATGTTCTTCCAATTAGGGAGCTGTTGTTATTTCTGTTAATAATTACTACCTGCCACATCAGTCTCATCAAACTCAGCAAAGTCCTGCAAGCACATTTCTGCTGTGATTGGTTTATAAAGTAGCCTGTTAAAATTGCTGAGAATAATAGGAGGAAGGATTCAATGAGAAAGCTTTTTTTCTGTAGACGTAAGATACACTCAGAAAAGATGCTCATGAGCTGATGATATATTGGGTTTTGACAATGGATATCTGATATGGAAAGTACATGCAAATGTTTTGTCCGAGGGTAACAACTTAGTAACCTAGTGATCACTGTAAAATAGAGATTGCTGGAATATAAGATAAAAATAGATGTATTACTACATTACTAATTGAAATTAATTACATTAATTTTACCTCAAATCATTGCATGATTTTTTTTCAGTAATCTTGTTTCTCAAAAGAAACTATTGGCTTTATCTGAACTTATGCCTCCTAGGAATGGGGCTGAGTATCTTCTCACATACCTACAATCAAAAGGCCATGACTGCCAAGCACAGATGAACCAAGCAACCTCTGCACTAGTGAAGTTCAGGGAAAGCCAGAGCTAAGACAGGTGAATCTATACATTGCTTTACGCAATTGTCAGAAGGTCTGCCACCCCTTCCCCATTCCCAAGGGATGCAAATTCCATTCTGGAAGTTCAGAAAAAAGTCATTTCTTCCTTATTCTCTGCTTTTAAGTCTATTCTCTGCAGTGGGCTACTTGTTCAAACTTGGGCATATTTATGAGAAACAGACATTTGATTTATTGTCTTCCTTTTAAGACAAATTAGGCTGGAAGGATGCAAAAAGTCATCCACATTGTTACCACCAGTTCATACCGACCAGAAGCTACTTAAAACTCAATACATTTCTTCTCAAATTACTTAACTGCATTGGGGAGAACAATTTCATGTTTTTATTGTAACTGCCTATTATTTCTGGAGCCATTGCCAAAGGCCCTGTACATTCATTATAATTTCAAGCATGTGGACATGATATTGCCTCTTTGGAGACCGTGACATCCCTCTAAGAACTGAAGGATCAGCACAAGGCCTCATGGCTATTTAAATCCCATAGGGAAGCTACATGGAACGCCTCTGGGTGCAAATTGAGCTTTTCAAATAAGCCCCATTTCTCAGATACACTGGTGCTCACTGCAGGATTAGAGTGAGCAAAGCACACAGTCATTTTAATGCCCCTCTCGTGACAGAAGTAATCTGCAAAGCAGACATAGAGCAACTTGCAAGTCAGAGATAAATTTTATACTCCCTGCCAAACCTGTGCTTAGTAGTGAGCTGTGTGATGCCTGATTACTCAGGTTTTATGCTGCGGGATATTGTACCTCATTCATACTGAATGAAATCTGGGATAAAATCTTTCTTTCTATGTACTGGCTTAGGATCAGCAGTTTGAGAAGTCTGCTTGTCTAGAAAGCATTTGTACAGTGTGCCAGTGAGTTGGCCCTGGCACAGCAAGAAAGAAAGATACTAAAAACAAACCCAGCAGCAACAGCACTACTAGCTGTAGTCTTCCTTCACTTTTCCCCCAGCTTAAACCTCAGAGTATTTTAGCAGCTTGTATTTTATCAGCTGTCAGAGTTTACGTGACTTCTGAATGCCAGTAGGGCAGGCTTCTGGGCAGCATAATCTACCAATTACTGGAAGAATGGACACCACAGGTCTGTTAAGAGTTTCAGGGACCAGGAGAGGAGCAAAATGCCAGTTGCTAATGACTCTCTCGCTGATTTCTAGTTCAACTGCTTTGCAGCCTGCCTTGGCTAGGAAATGGGAGATGGGATTCTTACATTCACAGCGGTATTAATTGTTCCTCTCTAGCCGTGGTAGTTTGTGAGATACCACACCATAAAACTTCTGCACTTACCTTGATCTAGCAGGTTTTCTGACTCTGTTCCAGAATTTAACATAATAGTTCTGCCTGTGGACCAGTGCCATTTTAATGCTATAATATAGTGTGCGCTTTGGACCACTGTGTGGCATTGACTTCAGGTAAATTTCTTAAACATTGTCGACCTTTATTTGGCTGTTAAACTGACTTTCTTAATATTTACATTAGCAATATGGTTAAATAGAATCCTAGTTAATGTTTTATTTGAAAAGTTTTGAATTTCAAATTGTTAAAACAATATACTTACGATGAAGTTGGGGTCTTTAAATGGTAACGGCTTGACAGTTGTTTCCACTGATCCTGTGCTAGAGTCTGTGTTCAGAAATTTGTTTTCATTCATGGCCTCTCCACCTGCACTCTGAGGAAAAAATATGACCTTATTGCTTTTTACTCTTATCTAGTTTACCCGGAGACCGAGCCGTTTGCTGTATTACCTACCTGTTGCCTTTTTAGCCTTCTTATCCTCTCTTGAATCTTTAAAGATGTTGCATGCCAGCAGTGTGCAAGCATGAAACAGTATTTGCCAAGCAACTTACAACTGACACATAAAGGGGGAGAAGGAGGATAGAGTGGCCAAAGCCTATTGAGTAAAACCAGCATTGGGTTTATTTCAGTATTAATAAAAGCCACCTCTGTAAAGTGCAAGACAGCATGTGAAACATGAAACAGCAGAAATGTACACTGGATCTATTTCAGAATGGATCAGTTTCCGTATTAGAGCATTAACAGGAATATGTAAAATTTATAAGTCCTTTTTTTCAAGGTTCTAAAGAAAAATTGATTAATCAGTTTATTCTCTATCCTTGGCTGCAATCGTGCCTGAGTGAGGACTGAGAGAAAAAAATATTTAATTATACATATTATTTTAATATACAAGATATAGTTAGTTGGTGTTTTCTAGGCTTTTCTTCATGGTTTATTTATTTAGCAAGAAGAGCAGTTGGAGAAGGTGCGTGTGTGATTGGAAAGCTAAAAATGTTGTGTGGCAGTCTAACCAATTTCTGATAGTTCTGCATGGCTGAGATTGTTTGTTTTGTTTTTTTTTTTTTTAATTTTGTGAGCGCCCTGTAAGTCTCCACACTACCAGAACTAGCTCATGCTACATATGTGAAATCCTGGTTTATAGTGAAGCCAATGAGAATGTTGCCATTGAGTTTGGCAGTTCAGTCAAAATAGGATTTCATACTTTAATTCTTTTGTCTTTAAGAACAAAAATCTTGGCTAAAAGCTAAATCAATACTGAACAGGTGGTTTAAATGTTTCTTTACCTTCAGAGAGATAATACTGAGAACATAAAATGTTTTCCTGTGAAAACCTGCACTGAAAAACCTTCCATGTTGATAAAATACTCTTGTAAATAGAAAAAAGGATCATTATTATTACTGAATTATGAGAGTACCCCTAGAAAGTGAGGCTGTACAGCAAAGGCCGTGACTCAGCATATCCTTCTCCATGTGATTACAAGGGAAGTGTCTGTATTCTGAACTACATGCATGGGTAATTACAGGATTAGGAACTAGGCAAATTGAACTCTTATTTGGAGAAATACAGTGTTTATTCAGCAGTGCCTGTTTTAACATAGCCAAGAGAGATCTTAAATATTCAAAGTATGGCATAAAGACGCATTCAAGTAAAATAGTCATGTTTCTAGTGTCTTATTAAAATAAAAGAGATGAATAGAGGTAATCTATTTTCAAAACAACAGTCAGTCTTCTGTAAGCTCATAGTACAGTGGCTACTGTACAATAACATCACTGGAAGCAACATTTAAGTCTGTAGCTTAAACTTGATTCTTCTCTTGCTGAGGACAACATTAAAAGGCAGTGACTGTCAGAGAAACAGAAGAAATGCAGATGGATGTTTAGGAACATGTGCATTGCATGACAGTGGGCTGAGAAAACACCTTTAGCAATCTTGAGTGAAGTGGCTTTACACAATGAGATGCTAGGTTTCAAACTATACTCTTGCACATGCACACTTCCAGCAATTTGGATTTCAGCAGCAAACATTAAAGTTGATCTTGAGAAAGACAAGGTTTGACACACAAGATTATTTTTTATTAATAATCTCTAATACTGCTCATTATCAGTGTAAAGTCTCTAAGAGGAGGAATAGGCACTCACAGTTACTCTTCACAGTGTTCTTGCCTTTTATTTGGTACCATTTGGTCAGTTTTAAATCCAGCCCTACAGTTTTTTAATTAATTACTTTATCACTTTTAACCCTGTAGTAATCTTGCCCTAAGTATTCTGTTGTTTATGAAATAGGTTTTGAGTAGCATTTCAACACTATCTCAAAGCAGTATCCAGTATTTTGAGATGGAACAAATGAAAATAGCTAAACAGTAAAGCAGAAGAAGTTTCTTTATACATATAGTCCTTAATTTCTGCAGCTGGGTACACTTACATATTACACTCACTGACTTCAGTGGTTTTTTCTGTGTGGATTCAGTGCTAATCTTTCTGGCGCACTGGGAAGGAAAGTAAGGAACGGTTCCTGGCAGGACAATTCCTGAATATAAATTCTACACGTTGTTTCTTTTCCAGACCAACTCCTAAGGGATTTCAGGTATTAGTGCTGCTAAGAGTTGGGATAACTCACATTACAGGCCAGACGTTAATTTTGTTTGTGCCAGTATCCCTTGCACAGTGGCAGAGGCAGCAGGATCCAGAGCAGCAGCTGCTGCTTTTCTGGGCCACGTGGACACCCAAGTCAACTGAGACACAATGCCAGCAGTAGCTTCTGGATCTGTCATGGACAACTTGAGACCAGTGGTTTTCTCTCCAATGCCAAAGGTGCAGGCTGGTGTGCAGGACTGTAAAGCAGCTTGCATACCATACTGTTAGGCAACTGATACCATGATTTCAGAGTCCTGTGATAGACTGGGAAGCAAATAAGACTGAGTTCTATGATCTCAGTTAAATGCTGGGAACTGAGATAAAGACACAGTGTAGAGGCATGCCGGTTCCTCACTCAGTGCTGCTTGTATGAAAACTCTGATTTTTAGCAGTAGTACTGTGGTAGAGAGATAGATAATGTGCTTTTCTTTCTGGAAAAACATTAAAGACTTGAGTAGAAGCACTGCTTCCAGAATAATGTGCTACTGCACAGAGGAGTGAACTCCGGAAAGTACAGAGCTTTGAAACGCTCTTTCTGTGCAGCCTGCAGAAGTCTCAGCTGATATCCGCAGCAGTTCTGTAGCCACAAACTGAAAGTGCCTCAACAATCTACAAATCTGTCCAGCCTGTGTTTTAAAATGCCAGGATTTAAAGCATAAGAAACATCATTTAGTGTTGCAGGTTTGTGTTTTGCAAGTTTTTTTGAAGGTGAGGTGGAGATGCCAAATGAATTTTAACCAATATGTATCTACCTTCATATTGCAAAACCCGTATTTCACAAAAGTGAATAATACAGTGATAATAAAAAACATTATTTACATCCTGATGGAACATTCCACAGTGAAATATTACTGTACGGTAAAGGTGGTGTTTAACTTTTAACATTAGTCGAACAAATATCTTTCAAACTAGCTTGATTGCTCTGTCATTTAGTTTGGAAGACAGTTCATTCCCCACTGCCATGTGCTCGGGCAAACAACGAGGAATGAATTCAAACCCCCTTGTGGTGCTGTGAAGTGCTGGTGGTCTCTGGAGCACAGTGAGGAAGCGCCTGACACCAGGGAACATGCCCTGCTCCATGTCTGCTGTAACCCCTAGTCACGTGTGGGGTGACTTCTCCCTCCTGCCAAATTCACAACCAGTCTCAGCACATTTTCTCTACCCAGCCAGTCTATTAGCTAACTCCCTCATCCCCAGCGTCCTAGGAGAATCCCAAATGGCTTGCAGTAGGGCTAGAAAGAAAGTGTAACCATAGGCTGAAACTCTTCCACAGCTTATTTAAAGCTTCTTTCTAAGTGATCTTGTAATGCAAACATCCTTTATGGATACACTTCAGTATACGCTTCAAGGAGAGAGACAGTGAAGCAGCTTTTAATATGCACTTTTTAACTAAATTGTGTCTTTTAAATGGTGGTTTATGTAGCTAGGGCTCAGGGAATTTGTGCTCCAAGAGTCACTAAGCAGTAAATGTTTTTCTCCATAGGATGTTGAAGATCATAACAAAGACTTTGGAGTAGCTTTACATTTACAGGTACATCTGCACTGGCAAATGAAGGTGTGATTTCAGTACAGCTGAACACACTTATGCTAGCTAGTTTTAGCCCAAATAACAATAAAAACACTACAATAAAGACTGCAGCTAAACTGTCAGTAACTATGTTCATCCTTTCCCACCAACTCTTCCTCTGGCTGTTAACCTCCACAAAGTCCATGCCGCCACCACTTCTCATGTTACCTCCCTCTGTCTGCCTCCTTTTCCCAGTATCCTCCTTAGCCAGGTGTAGAGCAACCTTAACTGGAAAGGCATGTTTTAAAAGTTGTAGACAGAGGGTCAAAGGCTTCTTATAGAACCACTTGTGCAATTTTATTCCCTCCATAAAGTTGTGTTTATGGACTTTAGCTGAATTTTAACTACAACCACAGTGTGACAGGCTGGCAACCTCTATATCCCTTTTGGGAGAGACAGGAGCAATAGTGGGGGGATGCTGCTTCTGTTTTGCCTTTCTTTTCCCAAGACCATCAATTGAGTATTTGGTGCATCCCAGCTGGGTGGGACACTGTCCTCCCTGTTACGTAATAGGACTGTGTGACAGCTGTAGAGGATGGAATCTGGCTGAAGACTTCACTTGGTTAGGAGACAGGAAAAATTCGACAGAGACCAAAGACCTGCAGCAAACACTTGGGAGTCCTAAGAGGTCTGTTGTAAGAGCAGCCAAGGCTGGGGAAGAGACCTGAGCTAAGCTTTGCCACCTTGACACTGGTTTCTTTTGAAACCAGCCAAACCCCAGGAATGAGCATAGTTTGGATCCTACTGTATCTGCTGTCTGTAGTGGGGGAAAACACACATTGGGTGGCTGCCCATTGACATACTACTTTCAACCTTTGGTTTTTGCAGATCTATTAATTTTTTCAATATATTCTGTTCCAAATTCCCTACCACAAATGTACTGGTTTTCACAGGATTTCCAAAGATTGCGCCATCTGTCTGGTTTTATTTAGGGAGAGGACAAGCAGAACTTGTAGACCATGGAAGCTGAATTCTTTTTTTTGGCTATTTCTACGTGGAATCAGCACTGTGGGGTTTGGGATGGGTGTCTGTGATGATACTAAATACCAGGTGGAATTAGCTTATTATGAAAGTGCTTGTCTGAATCATCATTCCTTTTTATCTTTTTTGCTTCCCCAGCAAGGATCAAAACTGCATAACAGAATGATTGATACATGCTGAAGTATCACTTCTTACCTATTTACTTTTGGATTATATTCTATAATATTTTTTCATTATTTCAGACTAACAGGATTTTTAAAAGTACAAGTAACATTGAAAAATATGAAACATTTATGTCAAAGATGTAAATTTTCTTACATCCTATCACTGCATACCATGCATGTCATGTCTTAAAAAAATGGATTTGCACATCACTGAAGGTACACTATGATCATCAGTGGCCATTTTCACTAGTTGTTACAGTATTACATGGTAAAACAGAATTTAAAAATAGAAGGTAAACTGAACATTGTGTTGGTAAAGCAAAACTTAAAAGCATAAATAAATTCCATAAGAACCGTACAGGGAGTTTCTAGTTTAAGGGAGCAAAACCAATACTGTAAACACTGATTTTCTCTGTTTTGCTTTCTGTAAATCATTCATTCATTAGTCAGTTTTAACACTATATTGAGCACAGCAATTGCAGATGAAAGTGATTACATATGTACTCTTTTGATTTGGTTTTGCTTCTGTGTTCAGTATTTCTGATACTTTGGCTTAGTCCTACAGTGATGACTAGGGAGTTAGTGGTATGTCACTATAGAAAAATAAGTAGTAAGAGGAGTCTGGTTCTAAATCAAGCTCTCACACTTGGTGGTAACTTTGCCCCAGGCAGACAGTTTGGCTTGCTGAGGAACCCACTTATCTCCAACCTTTGCATGTGAAGTCTAATAAATAGTTTAAATTATTTTTACATACTTTTGGCAGACGATTTTCAGAATCATAATAATACTACAATGACATTCTTCACTTCATTGGCACAGTTTTCTTAACTCAGCCTCAGTAATAGTATATAACTAATTATTCCTGTAGTAGGTTACTTCTAAAGCAGCAGTACCCAACTTACTCAGCTTTTAGCTGTGCATAAGTTCTAAGACAGCCTGACAAAGTTGTGGCATGAAGACAGGGAAGAAAATGGCAATTTATAAAATTGATGGGTAATACCTGTATTTTCACTAGCAGCCAGTTACAGTGAGTGAGAATGCCATGTGGAAACAGAACACAAATATCACTAGATGACAGCAGTGATGATACAAGCAGACTCCTCAAAATTGGGAGTAGACTTTGAATGTCAGCTATTTAACAAGAGTCCCAGGCTAATACTGCTCATATAGGAACATATATTAAGCTGTTTGATTAATGTATTAGCTCTCACTATATAACAAGCCTGGCACAGACTCTTGCACATTCTGAATATTTAATTCATTTTACTTTGCATGATGACATGACAGGAGCCAGTAAGACTTGAACACGTACACTCCAGCAGACAAAAATGCAGCTCTTTACATTGCTGGGGACAATTCACAGAGAAAGGTGTCAAAATTAGACGTGCTTAAGCTCAAGTAAAATGATGGCTAAAAATTTTCTCATCACCAACATTATTATCATAGTGTATTTCTGAAAACAAACTCACTGAAAACTCAGTAACAATGTAAGACTGAAGAAACAGCACTCTCTTGAAGAAGATTAAGCCTCTCTATGTTTGTGAGAGAAAGGTTTGTGGGAAAGACTTATTCAGTAACATGGATAAACATGTTTTCCCCATCTGGTTGCATTTTACTGGTTCTTGGATTTAGCAGGAAAACCTTCCTTGCTTTTCCTTTGCACTCACTAAAATGAAGCCCAACACAACTTCCTCAGCCTTTTCTCTCTCAGCACTCTGGTACCTGGTAGTATTTTAGGAACATTCTCCCTTCACAGAAGGTCCTACCTTATTTTGGGGTAGGATAAAAAATATTTCAGCTTCAAGATGTTCAAATGCCAGGTAGGAAAAAAAGCGGATCTTGCATATTCACAGCAGATTTTTTTCCATGGGCTACAGAAAAACTTGATTTACTAAACAAAAAAAATGATCTGTAGCCACCCAGGTATTAAGTACAGTGCAGATTAATGTGCTTGATTTTAAGCTGCTAGTAGGGTGGGCAAGACAGTCTCACATACAGTGTAAATTGGGAGTAAATCCATTTAAGTCAATGGGTTTCATCATTGCCAACTCATCTTAAAAGACAAGGTTTGTGGTACAGGTTTCTGCTTCTATTTACTCAAAAGTAAATCTCCCAAATGCCTGAGAACAAAAATATTTTTGTTTAAACTATGACATTTCCTCAGATGCTGCTGCTGTTTTCACTTCTAAAGAAAGCTGAGGAAGTGTTGTTAAAAACAAACATAGCAACACAAAGCTTTAAATTAGGTTGTTGAATTATTATAATAATAGTTTATGATTCCAAGTACATGTCACTAAACGTACTTCAGCTTCTTCTAAGCATTCCCCAGCAGACTTCTGAGTCATGTGTCAAACAACTTTTCTGTGCAAGCCTTACAAAACCTGCCCTTCCTAAAGCAGCGGTTCTTTCCCTCTAACCGGCCAAATATTTCTGCTGAGCACCAAGAGTTAATCAGATATGCAAATTAGCTCCAAACATACGACTAAAATTTAGAAATAATCCTGCTTGCTGTGTGTATGAGAGGGAGGTGTGTGAAGCAGGACATGGAAAATGTTTCCATTGCAATCTAAATAAACAAGGATAGTAGATAAAGGCATACATGCTGTCCAGCACACAATCTGTACATTATGCTTTTACAGTGATCGTTTGAGGTGAGTTAAAACATCTTACATTCCAACTGCCTTGGCTGAATAAAATTTTACTCATGCCCTAAAAGATTGGACTGTCACAAAGTGATGGATGGCTTTTCTATGTTCTCTGTAGGGCATTTCAATACCATAGACTCCAAGTGCTCTTGATTAAAAGGCGACATTCTCATTTAGGGTCCCGTCACTGCCTGAGTTTCAAACCATTATCATTCACCTGCACTGGTGCTTCCAGTGACAAAATACTTACCAAAATGTATAAAATACTAATTACTTTAGTCACTTTGATAGAGGTATAAAACACCCTAAAGCAAAGCTCTATTACACTGTGTGAGGGCTTGAATTAAAAATTAAAAATGCAGCCAAAGGGAGAATAAGATTTTAATTACATTCCCCACCTCTCAAACATTTCTCAAAAACCCAAGGGAAAAAGACCTAGCAGTTTCATGACACAAGAACTCTCTTCCTAATGGTACTGCTCACTTAAAAAAAAAATCCAGAAAACCTCAAGTTTACTTTGTTCTCTTCAAAATTATTAAACTTCTCAAATACAGAAAGAGACTAACAAGCTTCAGTAAAAAGCTTTGATTTCTTCTCAAGAGATTTCAGATGCCAAACATGTTTTTCCATTTAAAAACTTTCAAGCACTATGACAGACAAAGTTTTATAACTTACAGATATTTCACGGAAAAAAATATACTATTTTCTATGGGGAAAACCTCAAATAAAATGTAATTGGGACACAACTGTGAATAGCTTCACACTATTCCAGAAAAGCTTGGTTTAATTTGCATTTGCCACAAAGCTCCCTTTGGCTTAAATAATTGCAAAGGATCGCTCACTTTTAGATTTCATTTGGTGGATTGGGACCATTCCTTGTTTATAACATTTGACAGTTTTCTTTATTAAGAAAATTGTAACTTGGAAAATTCATGGGCTGAATAGCATGCTGAAGCAGCTCTGGAGCTAGAAATTTCAGTATATATGGAATGAAAAAGCACATGTGAATTCATACTTTCACTAAGGGTAAAACTGAGCCCAGCTAACAGAATATTCAGATTCCCCAAGGGAAAAAAAGTATTCTAAATTGATGGGCCTTAGGACTGAAAACGGATGGAAGCATACTAGCAAAAAAGACTGGAGTAAATCACAATTGAATTTTTATAAGAACTGCCAGTACGTTCCTTCCTCTATCAGAAAAATTCAGTTCAGTCAAGGACTTTGGCTAAACTGCCTTGTAAAGTTTAAAATACATCATCTGATGTAGAACAGTTAAGGTCAAAGTCTTTCTGGAGAAAAGAGTGGAGGATTACAATATGCTCATGTGCTGTTAACATCGTAATGCTGCTCAGGGAGCATATCAAAATCCCTCTGTCAAATAACAGGCTTCCGCCAAGGTAGGAGAAGGATCCAAGTCCATTCATCTGCATGTGACTGAACCAGGGACAAGGAAAGCAAAAAGATACTGGCTGCTATGGCTGCCAGGAAAGCAATTCCATTCTGCAAAAAATAATGTTCCCTGGTTCTAGTTTATTCTCTAAAACATCATCTGTTTTGAAAGGAAACAATGTTTGAGTAAAAAACAAAAACAAAACAACATTTCTTTAAGGAACAGTGATTAATTAGTTTCAAGTAAAGGCAGTGTGTATCTTTCTTCCAGAGCTCCTATCTACTTTTCTTGGGAAAAATAGACCTGAATTAGAATAGTCAAATTTTGCGTTCAGGTGTTATGGACTAACTGCAAAACCAATACAGAAAACAAAACTTTACTTCTGCATTTTTCCTGTTTTTTTAACATTTCAGCACTTCCTTTTGTCTGTCTTGTCACTTTAAGTAGATAAAAATTCTATTTCTATTAAGTTTCTGCTAACTACACCTACTGCTGCCATGATGAATTAGTAAATACCAGCAGTCATACTACAAAGGCTTAGCACTGCAGTCTAAAGTTACTCAGAAGGTTTTACCATTTGTGTGCAGGTACTTAAGCCTGTCATATCCAAACACAATGTCAGAAAGACAAACATTAGGTACACTGATGCATGGAACATTCCACTTGTAAAGCAACTGAGAATAAAAAAATTCTTTCTACAAACCTCCAAAAAGCTATCAAAAGCATAACGTATCAGAGAGCGGTAATTGTATCAGATGCTCCACAGGTCTTTAAAAGGGGACAAGAGAAGAAACTGTACCTTAGTTTTTAAAAATCTTCAGGCTACAGATGTCATCTTTATTATTTGTCTAATGGGAAGAAAAAATCTGGCTGTACATGCCTTGAATCCACTTTTGTTCAACTAGCAAACTCAACACCCCCCATTGCCGCTTTGAATAGCACACCAGGTCTCCTGTACTCAGCAAAATTGTATGTGTATTATCCTACGGATACCCACTTTTAACTGGATAATGAAAAAAACCCTGACGACTGAACCAAAATAAACATATGGCAAATTCTAATTTAGATGAAAATAAGGTAATACAAGTACCTGTTGTAGACTATTTTGAGGCTGCTCAGGAGGAAAAGGGAGGAGAGTGTTGTATAGTGATGCTCATTTCAAGGCAAATTTCCGAAATATTTCTGTGGAAACATTTGTACATGTAGGTGGTTGTTTACTCAACTACGTAAGTTCCGTGGCCATACACTTCACCCTGATACTATATATTGAAGTTGAGGTATGGCAGCACATCTGAAAAGCACCAGTTTCCTGTTTTGCATATAAACGTGTATCCTGATTGCCTTTTTTGCTGGACTTGAAATGGAACAGAACTATTAGAAGACTTGACTTTTCTACTGCATTAGAACTAACGGAGTTTTGGTATCATGTCCATAATTGCAGGTGAGAGGGAAGCACAGTATTTAATATTTTGTGATGCGTTTAACAGGATATTTTAAGAAGTTTCTTGTAATATATTATTTAGCAAATAAAAAATTACTTTTTGGACAGATGGAAGGGTAGAGGATAAAAAGGGAAATTCTGTGGCTGCAACAAAAGGCAATTCTGGCTACAAAAAGTTGCTTTAACAAAAATTGAGAAAGTGGAATTTCTGACTTGAGAAAATTTAAGGTAATTAATGTGAGACTCAAACTAGCATTGCTAGTTCTAGACTATGTAAACAAAGATAATCAACTTATGGAATAAGGACTTCTCAGCCAACTACTTCAGTTTGAGGAGCCTGAACACACTGTGCGTATGTCAAAGAAAAACAGCCTTCTCTGATTCCAGTTTGTTGACTTTAAGAGTCAATTTTGCTGTAAGAACATTGTGCTGTTCCTCCCAAGGAAAAGCAGTTCCACTAAAACATAACTGTTGTTACAGTGTAGGGAGAGTTAATACCGTCTAAATGTAGTCATTGAATTTTGGGCTTCATTAACACACTGTGGGGAAAAGTACCCAACTGAGGTACCCTGATGTGCCTCTGGCAGGAGTGTTCCACTGATCATCTAGGGAGAGGACGCACCCCTCTTCATCACATAAATCAGATGTCTGAAATGAGACACAGTACCACTGAACCACTAAGGCTGCAAAGGGGTCTCAGGAGGTCACTAGCCCACCTCCTGCTCAAAGCAGGGTCAAAACTGACCTTGGACCAGGCTGCTTAGGGCTTTCTCCGAGTAGGTCTTGAACACCTCCAAGGACAGAGATTCCACAGCTCTCTGGGCAACTCTCCATCTCCCTAGTTAGAAATCAATATCCTATACAATAGAAAATACTGGGTTTATTAACAAAAAGCTTTTTTGGTCATGAGCAGTCATATAACTCATGTTAATTACTGCTCTAATTTCTGCATGTTCCATTTCAGCAGTATTTTGCTGTAGTCCTGATGGTTTGGGGTTATAAATGTAATAAAGTTTCTAGGCAGAGGGGTCATCTTTTATTGAATGTATCTGTTTATCTGGAAAATTAAGACAAGCTCCTGAATGGACTGCATAACAATACACCACTGACTCGATAAAAAGACTGGTTTTATGGCACATAACTTTCATGCAATTTACTACAGGGTTTTAACTCCCTCCTCCTTTCTCCTAGATGATGAATATTTTCATAATGCTCTTTCCTTTCCCTGATTAACATCTCCTGTACTCCTGCAATGCCACTAACCTCTTCTTCAAAGTTGGTGTACTTGCCAAACTCCAAGCAGTTGTTCTCTATTTAGCTTGGGAAGTTGCTGTTTCATTTTCAGATTTGAAAAAGGAGTTGCACGCTTGAAAGCTAATTTGATATTTCCACCTGTACCACTTAAGTGACACTACCCATACCTGTAGGTGTTGTCTAGTTTAGGCAGAAACTATCATAGGAGTCTCAGCCTTTTCTGCCCTTCTGCTCCTTTCACTAACTCAGAAAAGCGTAAATCTGAGGAAGCAGTGAATAAGGCTGTTGTGATAATCACACTGCATCCTTATGAACACAGGGGTAAGTACTGCCACAAGCATGCAACACTGTAAGGGCAGAAAAGTAAAAAATCTAACTTGCTTAAAACTGTATAGAAGATTTCACCCCTAGGCCTGTTCATGTTTGCAAAATGAGGGATCTTTTAAAATCACGTCAGATTTTATGTAATTCTTTTTATGCAAAACTTGACAACATATTAGGCTGGTTGTGCACAGAAGCACACTTAAGTGGGATATTTTGTCTCTTTAATGAAATTTAAGGACATATGATGTACAACAAATCATTTTTCTCTGTTTAATAAATGATAAAAGCATAGATATGATACTAGAAGTTTCTCTTCATGTGGTAATTCCTAGCAATGACCTGCAATGCTTTACAGAAGGATTCTTCTTTTAATTCCCCCAAATGCTCCTTATCCACAGCAGAGTCTTACAATCAGCAAGGCCAATTTTTCTTCCTGAGTCAGGCAGCACTTACATCCCACGGCAGGATGATTACAAACCATGTAACTACAGACATTCACCCCGCACAGAATGATGGACATATTACTTACAAAATACTTTCCTTCTATCCATTTCAAATTTGTTTTTTGAATTACGGTAATGCATTTTTTGCTACAACATAAATGCATGTTATTAGATGGATGACTATATAGCTTTTGGGCTAAAGTTTTGGAGGGAAAAGATTTCCGATCCCTGTTTGCACAACTGTGTCTTTTGCATTAAAACTACCATTACACAAAATATGTAACACAAATAAATACTGGCAATACCTAATCAGACCATTCTGACAACTGTGTTCAATACTAGACTACGGAGTGGTTCTCTTTTGCACAAACAGAACCACCATCCTCTGCTGTAGAGGAGAAGATGTTTCTACCCTCCCCTCCCACCACACCAGAGGGGCTTCCAACCTGGTGGTTAGGGTGTGCATGGGGAAAAAGAGGGTTTGAATCCCCTCAGGCAGTGGCAGGAACAGGACTAACTTCAAGTGGTGGACAAAGCAAGCACTTCAGGACACATGATATAAAAAGCAAATATCAGTGCCGTGTGACTTCTGTTCTACTTTCAAAAGGATTTAATATCTGCTTTCAGAAATGCAGATGTTCATGGTTCTGAATATCATGTAGAAAGAGTTGCTTAAATCTTCAGAGAGAAGTAGAATCTGGACTAGTCCATAATATTCTCTGCTAGCTTATTTTGGTGGCATCTCACAGAGCTTGTTAGGGTTTGTAGAATCAGTTAAGGTACTTAGAGACTGACAGACAAGCAGTGTGGCAGCTGAAGCTGTTACTCTCCAGGTCTTCCCACAGGCAGGGACACTGTATCTACTAATGAATCAGATCTTGAACTGCAGTTTTCATTTAGTTTGTTAAGGTAAGCTAATAAAATCTGCAGTTAAGAGTACTCAAGCTCATGAAATTGCTCACTGTGGAAAAGTGGTTTTCCTTGCCACATAGTCATGTTTCTTCCTCATGCTACCTCCAACACCTGTAAGACCTCCCTGTGAATCCATCCAGTTCACCAATGCCACAGGAGACCACGCAGCTTTCCAGGAGAGGGGGAAGGCTTGGTATGTCAGTCTTCTGACTGGTGACCTCTTATCAGTGGCTGAGCAGGTCTGGTGTGTACCAAAGCTGGTGTGACGCAGGCTGCAGAAGCACGCAGCTGAGACTTGTGAAGGTGGGTAAGAGTCAAGATAGAAAGAAACTGGGACTCTTACCTTTTTGATCACGAGAAGCTAACAGATTGCCAAACTGAGCCTCTTGAAGTTGCCGGTGTGCTTTGCAGTGAGACAGACATGCTGTTCATGGATAAGAATTCTGCTGTGAGGGCCAGGTGTACCTCACAACACAGAGTGTCACAACTTTTATGGCCTTCTGCAGGTCTAAATAAATAGTCACTGTCTCCATTGTTTCCTTGGAATGCTTAAAAAACATGTTCAAAATCCTTCCAGGCTGCCAAATTAATATTTCTATCAGCCTTTCTAATCCAAAATGATACATTTATATAACTACTAGTGCCTTGCTAAAGCAAGAACTGAAGTTATTACCTAACAGAAGCATTACACTTTACAAAAATGTGAAAAAGAGTCTGACACCTCTTCAAATCTGCAGTATCTAGACAGTTAAGTTATTCCAAGTTTTCTTTGGTAAATCTGAACCTTTTAATGTGCTAACTGCATTCAGAGATTGCTTTTTCAGAACACTACCTCTCAAACAAAATGTTGTGCTAAAGTACATGCGCACAGTGTTTTAGACCATTCTTTCTCTTTCGAAAAATAACCCATCTTATTTTATCTCCTTATGATAAAAGCAGTCTCTCCTACGTTTCTTGCCTGCTTATTATGAATCCTGAAATTAAGTGTGATCATAGTAAGACGCTCTATTTTCTGTTAGCCAAAGGGAAAATTAAAATTCTCTACTACCATAAGGAGAGAAGGGTATAAAAAGCCACGACACCAGCATACTGACGCCACAGTAAAAGTCAATCCACATATGCTTTTGCCTTTCTTCAATATAACACATCTGTGTTTACCCTAAATCGAAAATCTAATCACACTTGGTTGGAGGGTTGGTTAATTCTCTCAAACTGGCATAGTCTGGTTTGGAAATTCACATACTTTTATCATTACAGATCATCTAAAGCCTTCAATATGTGATAAATGTCAACCAAAGTCGATTCCTATCTCTCAGTTTTGACAGCTTCCCTTTTAATCTAGATTGCTGTAAAAAAGCAATTCCCTTTTCTTTAATAAAGCTAAACTTAAAACACACATAACTTTTGCCAGATTTTCCTATAAAATCAGGTAATTATTTTTTAATTATCATTTTTCCCCATCAGGGAGTGGAGGGATTCTGGTTCTTAAACAGATTTGACTTCAAAAGTGCAAGTAACAAAACCTGGTACCTCAGGATAATCCTGGCTCTCATTAGCGAACTGCCTGAAAATAAGCTGCTTTTTTGGGAAGAGTATAAAAACCCTGTGGAAGAAGAGATGTTTACTATTTCAGCTGTTCACTGTAGAGTTTGCTGCAGGAAGTATCTTTGTAGTCATGTGTTTGAAAGGATTAGGAGATGGAAGTGGTGACCCTCTGTGTGCTTCATATAGAGAATTGCAAGTTCGGGGGATTTTCAGTGCTCTGTGGTCCGCTGACATGCAGTGTGATGCCAGAGTATGTCACCTATCTGTGAGACAGCTATCCCAATTTAAACACAACCTGCTAAAACTCTTGTTAAGATGTGGCAATTTGTTTTACCCTGGCTGCCAGTTTTGTAAGAGCCAAGACTCTTGGGTAGGGTTGTGAGTAAGTGTGTAACTGGCTGAACTTGAAGAGCTCACCTCAGCAGTTCTTATCAGTAACCAGCAATCAACTGCACTGTATCATGATATCTACACTTTATCCAATGAAAGTGTCGTTCGAATCTATTTAATTAACTTTGAGATAACATCTCCTGGGAGCACATTACATCTTTTAAAGACATCATTCCAGGCAAGCAGTAGCTTCAAATTGGCACTGCTTCATTGGCTAAATTAATATATATTCAGTTACTAAGTCATAACTTTAAGGGCTGAGAGATGTTTAAAATAAACTAAGTGTAGTCTAGAGCACAATGATGTGACAGGTTTTTCATGAAGTGGCAAGTCCATATGTACTTACATCTCTGTACTACCATGCTGTATCACAGTTCTGCTGTCTCTGTCAGGGCAAGTCGATTGGTGAGAAACACGACTTGTTTACTAATTTTTCAAGTACAAAGGAAAATCATGCTTTTCTGTTACAGAAAGTCTTATATGGAATAGTGTTATAATAAGTTTTAGTGTTATAAGTTTAGTGTTACACTGATTGGAGTAAACAAGGTCTAAATTTAGACCTTAAGTAGGTAATTCTTAATTTCTCATCAGAAAGTTATTCTGCTGTGACGCACTAGAGGAAGTACTTGTCCCAGAACACGGTGCGAGTGGCAGTTCAGCTCAGTCGTTGCAGTGGTACTCACTGATTCCACAGTTAAACTCATTCTCCCTAACCTCATTTTTCAAGAAATTACAGCCAGATCAAATGGACTCTTTAAAACAAAGTTATTTTAAAATTGATTCAATGGTTTTCTACTTACAGTGATAGGCTTGGTAAAATAGTGTAACAGGAGAACTGATTAAATTTACTGATGGTTTAGAGTCCAATTCCATGCTATTTATGTACAAGGGTAAGCTCTCTGTCTTCAGTGGACAGCTTCTGAGCACATAACAGTAACCATATTAATACGTATATATTTAAGTCATCTTGTTGAACTTACGGCTGTCTATTAGAATGCTAATCTGATGATCTGCAGTTTATGATATAAAACATAGTTCATCTACATTTAAATTAAAAATGGACTTCTAAGCGTGTCTTAGAGTTGTTCTTTTATTTTCATGTTGCGCATGAGAGGAGCTTATTTAAGTAACTTTAAACCATTTTGTCTTTCTTTTCTAATATTGTTAAACCATTTTGTCTTTCTTTTCTAATATTGTTGTATAGCTTCCATTTTTAAGCATAGAACAAGAAATGCAGAAAATGTTAAGTATACATATGAGAGCTAGTTACATAAAATGAAGGTTGCCAGTAATACTGCTGCAATATTCACAATTAGAGATGAAATCAGTACATTTCATAATTTAACTCTTAAATATCATTGCAGAAGACGAAGTTCAGTCTTTATGTTCTAAATGGCACCTAGTGTTGCTACAAAGATGGAGAGGAAGGAAGCAAAAAGCATTCTCTGTTTGTATTTCTGTAGTTTACAGAGCAGTTTACATCAGTTCAAAATGCAAGACAAAACACGATGTCATCGTCAAAGTAAAGGTGTTTACTATACTTCACCAGGTAAGTCTGAAGTTGTTTCACACATAGTGTAAGCAAATATATATTTACCATAATATTTAGCAAATTTTCTCTCTTTAATTGTCCTCTGACAAAATCAGAGACTTTTTTTTTTTCCCAAATCATTCTCTTACCTCACTGTAAATGTTAAATTTAAAGCCTGCTAGCTGTCATGGGCAAGCATTTTGTTTCATCAGTTACACCTTGATGTAGAATATACTATTTTAAAAGCTTCTTCTTGCCATATAATGTATGAAAATAATGGTGTGAACATTAAGGTAGAGGAACTGGTGGCATTTTAAGATCAGTGTCAAAGACTGTATCCAAGGTTAAGTGATAGTAACTAAAAAGACAGGAGACCTGGAGACAAGTCTGCACAGAAAGCAGTAATGGAGCTGAACCAGCCCAGCAGCTACTGGGAATCACTGAGCAAGGACATCTCACTGAGCAGTGCTGTGTAAACCACTAAACAGCACTGGTTTTGACATGTTAATATTACCATTTAATATACATAATAATCCTCAACATTAAATATCTTCTGTTGCAGCAAAGACCAAGAGATTTTTCAATGACACAGTTGCATGGGAAGAATAATTGTGTCATGCCAGTGAAAATGATGTAATCAATTTGCAATCATGCTTTCCTGTAAACTCACTTTTAATTTCACATTTGGTAAATACAGGCATTATATCCAAAAAGCACGTGTCTGCTTCTGTAGACACGAATGACAAGTCCTATGGGCAATGTGCTTCCAAAACAAACATGACTCAATACCTTTGGGTCGGTAACTCATACAAACGATGAAGAATGTTTTTGGTCATGTTTCTAAAGTGTCTCTTGGAGAAAGTAGCAATTCACATGTTGGACAAACATAATTAAAATTGGGTTTATAAAAATCTGTATGCTGTATGATAATTGTGCCTTCCTGTAGGATACACAGTTACTCAGACTACTTGATCACATTGCTATACTTAAGCAAATTTGTTATATAAAAAAAATAAATGCATTTTTGAAATCTACAGTTTTACCAGACCAGTGTGTCTTTCAGCAGGAGCACTGTGATAGCTACTTGTGACATAAAGCACGCAAAAGAATAACAAACTATGTGATTGGTGGAACTTACAAAAACCCCTTTTTGTTTAATTTCACAGTGATGGAAACACAGATGTGGGTAAGTTCGCAGTTGGCACAATGTGAAGTGTATTTTCATGTAGGCCAGGCACAAGGTTCTCAGCAGAAGTTACCAGTTAATATAATGGGGAGCCCCCAGATTCTAAGTTGACCCAGCAAGAAGTTGCAAACCTCTTGGCGGGGATCCTCTTACCTATAGTTTGCTAGTTAACCAAGGCAATAATTCACTATTTCTCTTTTTCACAATATCAGTTAATTTAAAATAGAAACCATTTTGTGCTGAGCTATGGCACAGTATATTTGGCTTCTGAAAGGCTGAAAAAAGGCTGTAAGAGGCTGTTTAAAAATATCAAAGGGGTTAACTAGGAAAGTGAACACTCAGAGAAGTAACAAGGGCTACCTCAAAACCGGTGCTGAGAGTTGTGTGCATTAAAGGTGTGTACCTATCAGGCTGCCAGATGAATATGCCTTGTTTGGACTTAAATAAAATTAAAATGCCACGGTGATTGGATACTTGGTATATATTCAGAAAAAGTATTTAAAGTTCATGTATGACCTGGTCACTGATTGGCTGAGCCACTTAAAAATTGGATAAGTTATAAAATAGAGTGTTAAGTGCTTGTTGACTGGCTAATATTCTGAATAGCTCAGCAGACTAGAATTATTGAGTATTTCATTGCATTACAGGTTCCCCTCTCCAGAAAAAGGATATTACTCAACAATTAACCAGGGACTTTATAAGAATGTCTGGAGATTAAGATTAAATAAAGTACTGCAGAAGAAAGTGCGCAATGATCAATGTTTCTAACTCAAAAAACACAAAGCCCCCATCTCATTCCTGTTTGAACTGGCTCACTCCAGCGCTAGTCAGCAACACTGGATGTGATGGCTGGAAGATCAATGAGCTGTTTCTTGTCCCATTCCTGAGGTTACACGTTTTCTGAGACTCATTTTTTTCTTTGCCTTATGGGATTGATCTTCACTGTTGAAGTCAGTGAATGCGTACGCTGACTTGGACATAATATTGAGAAATTACTCCTTTCTCTGCTGAAATCGCTTGTGAGAAGAATTGCAAAAACTGTTCTAACATACACTATCAAAACCCAGTTTGAGTATGAAATCATGGATTATCTCATAACACTGGAAGCTGCTCAGAGGCTTCAGTCTGGCATGAACTTCAGAAAACAGTTTTAGAGGCTGAAGGGTTTGGGGAAGTTTTTTAAATATAAAATAATTTATATGCATTGAAATTATATACAAATATATAGTGGTTTATATCTGCATACACACACACATGCACAGAGCTGTCCTCTGCATGCTAGAAAATCCAGACTGTGATCTCTAGCAGACCTTGAGAAGTTGTCAAACATGATGATACCAGGCAGTAATTTTTCACCCTTGCAGCCCAGTTGTTAGCTACATTAAGCATTGTGGTTCACACTCCCTCTCCTAGGGATAAGCTCACCAGAAAAGGAAAAGAAACTATGTAACTGCCACAGGGTGAAAGCAAGTGTTTTCACACTAGAGCATCATTCGGCATGAGGAAGGGTTTGTGTCTGTGCTCTGGTGTGTACACAATGACCTTTAATTGTCTGGAGAGAAGATCTGCTGAAAAATGCAGAAACATTCCCCTGATCTGATGGCTCATGGGAAAATAGACAATCTGACTGACGGTAGGACGTACTTTGTAGCTCTGCTACTATTACAGTTCATTAAATACTACTGAGAAGAATCATTTTTCTGGTGAAGAGGATGAAAGACAACCATGTTTTCCAAGCCTTTTTTGACCACTTGAGCTACTGAAATCCAAGTAATCCAAGACATACTGCATCTAAAGTCTATACAGGTGTCATACGTTTACTGATTCTAAATCTCTTCCAGGGCTTAGTTTTGGAGCATGAGATGCTACCTCATGATCAAGAGGCAAATGTCAGGTGCTGGGGATGAGTCTGTGGAGGTGCACAGTGGTGTCACACAATGCAGAAATAGAGGCTGCACTACCTGCTGTGACTGGCGTTAGGAGAATTAATAGCCCTTCTCCCTCCCCGACCCCATTCCCCAAAACTCAGGCTCTGAGGTTACATCTTCATTTCACACGTAACTCTTAGGTCCCCTCAGCCCGACTGAGAGGCCATAATGCAAAATTGTATTTCAGCCGCACACAGCAGAACTAGCAGCTGTTGAATTGCGCTCGTTTGAGCACTGGTCCCTCCTCCGTACCAGATCAGCTACCTCACACTACAACTGTCGCCGTGCACAATCAGTGGCTGGTGCGTGCAGGGTACACGCGGAGCTCAGGTATGGCGGAACGTCACCTACAAAGCAAGGCGCCGAAGGCAAGCACGGGGGAAGAATGAACAACTACGAGACGGCTTGATCTGAAAGCGCCAACACCTACAAGGCCGCGAGTTGAGTGACTTCAAGCACAGCTTTAAGTGAATCTCGATTAAGCTTTGCCTCCCCAGTTCCACACCCGGCGGGACATGAGACCTGCAGCACCGGTCCGGCTGTTACACACGGAGGGGACACGACCCCCACGCCACAGGGCGATGAAGGAAGAGGCCCGAAAGGCGCCGTTCGCACGCTTGGCATGAAACCCCCCGCCCGCGGGCCACCGGGGCCCTTCCCTGCGGCTCAGCAGCTGCCGGCGGGGCCGGGCCGGGCCCGGCGCGGA
>VZZY01016446.1:32806-56027 GCA_013400335.1 Eurystomus gularis
TGGTGAAGGTTTCCACCGCGGGCGGGCCCGGTGCTGTAGCAGCCCGGGCGGGCCGCACAGGGAGCAGCCTGCCTCCTCATCGCTTCCTCCCCCGGGCCCCTTCTCGGAGGCTGGGCAGTAGCGGCGGAGCCGGGTCCCGGGGGACCTCAGCCCGCTGGGCTGCGCGGCCCCGAGCTCGGCCTGGCGCCCTTGTGCGTGGCGTGGGAGGTGACAAAATGTAGCCCTCTTTGGGTTTGATACCCGTAGGAGGTAAGAAGTGTGCAAGGGTGGAAAGGGCGCTGCCGCCGAGTCCCGAATATCACACTTCTGAGTCCCGCAGTGTGTACTCATGTGGGAAGTGCAAAACAAAAAGCTGTGTAAGACTCAACTGAATGCAAACTGTAGTTTGGGAGATGGGGGACCTAACCCCTGCACAGCATAAGCACTGGAGTACAGTGCTGTGGTTGCAGGCAGTTGCTGTCTTAAGCCTGCCCAGTGAGGTAAATTACATGCAAAGCGCTTTCACACCCTAAGAAAGGGTCTGCGAGTCTCAAATGTCAGCTTTTTCTAGCTGCCTTCATGAAACGTGCAGCGGGTTTTAATTGCTCTAGAATTCAGTTCTAAGGTCATGAGCCTACCAATAAGTGTTCTGTGATTGTCCACACCTAAACTATATAGTCTCTTTAAATGCAAGTTGCAAGTATTTATAGAGTTGTCATTGAAGATTTCAAAATGCAACTGCAGATAGCTGATACTGAGTATCTTTCCGTGTAATTCATACTGTTACATTTGGTGGCTTCCACCCTGTTTTGACATAGCTAGTGCCTTGATCCTGCAGTTTTTCCTGTTGTTGGAATCTGGAGTAATTTTGCACCAGAGCATCATAACAGAATAAATTTGTGGTAATTTAGGTTGTGTTCCAAAGTGTTTTCACAGTCCTTTTACTGTCTGTGCTGTTTCATACTCGACGCCAGAGAACAGGTTGCCGGGAATATGGGGTTGCAGACAGTTCTCAAGCTGCCTGATGGCTGACAAAACTGTTTTAAGCTTCTTTATGCTCACGACCACCTGCATTCAACATACTGGTCAATTTATTACCATGTTTGTTTGAGCTGCTTCTGTGCTATCGGGGCTGACTCCTAGGTTTTTAGCTGCAGCTGTATAAGATGCTGGCCCAGCACATGCCTTGTAGAGAGGCAGAAGTCCAAGAAGTTGATATTCAGGCATAAAAATTGGGTCACGTTTATAGACAGTGTTGTAATGAGGACTGAGCTTGGTCACAGTAGGAGTGCCAGGCAGTGCTGTGTAAAACAAAAGCTTTGAAGGTGGCCTGAAAGAGAGTTGAAGACAAAAGCCTGGACTTCCAGGCTGTGTTCCAGGCACCTGTCTATGTAGCAGAAAAGCAGGACAAGATTCGCTTTCCGGGGCATAAGCAAGGCCTTGTACAAACACCCAAGCTCCATCTTCTTCCCAACTGTAGTTGCTGTCGTTCTGTCTGAGCATGCAGGCTGCCAGCAGCACTGCAGAGCAGACTGGTAAACATGCCTGCGTTTGCCCTTAGTGATTGTTTTAGGCCGATCTGTGCTATTGCAGTGTGTGTTTCTTCTCACTTCAGATGACAGCCTCCCGTCGCACGCTCAAGATGGTGACCTGAGTCTGAAATTAGCAGGGGCACTGGGAATTGCAGGGGAGTCATGTCCTCTGACTAAGCTAAACCTGCTTTGCTGTGTGCTCAAAGTGTTGATCTTGTCTTAGTCAGCCTTTTTTCGTTGCCAGGGCTGGGTCCCATTGCTTTCCCACGCACATGCTGTGCGCTCAGCTCCCAGGCATGCCCAATTAAAAAGAAAGCGTACCTTATCATAGGAGTGTCTTACTGAGAGGAGCATCTTTGGTGCTGCTGCAGAGCAAATGTGAATGGAGAGATGCATGTGAATCGTGCAGAGATCAACGTGCTGCATCAGTGAAAGTTTTTAATAGCACTTAGCCAGGCATGTTCTTATCTGTACCTATTTTTATCAATGGGTTTACTAAAAACATCACAAGGCCTATGTGTATTGCAGCAATATTAACTACAATGCGGTTTTACATGCTATCAAATGCTTTACAATCCCAGAAGGCCTACAACTCATTGAAAGATTGCAAAAATGTCAGTGTAAATGGTGAGAGTGTCTGCAGGGGGTGAGTAATAGAATTAGGGATGTGGGAAGGGCTGTGGAGCGGCAAGGCAGCCTTCTCCCCACTTCTTGAGTGGCTGTCCACACCTAGCCCCACTGGAAATAAAGAGGTGTTTTTCTGGTGCGTAAGTGCTGTATGTGTCTTGCTCGGTTCCTGTTACACACTTAAACGGGCAGTTGCTTTGTCATACGGACGAGGGCTCGCCTGAAAAAGTGCAAATTGCAATTGCTGGTCTGGTGGGGTGTGACGTGGCTCTTCCTGCTGTTCATTTTGAACCTAGCTTGAGGTGAACACTGTTTCCCTCACTAGTCCTGCAAGGTCTATTTTTTACATGCTGCCTTGCTAAAAAGAAAATTAAATATAGCTCAGCAATAACCCCACACACTCTCTGATGTGAGCAGTCACCCACCTGCCTGTTAGTAACAGTCTCCATCGACTGGAAAGGTTCCTTGTACTTTTCTCAATAATATGTGAGGAAAAATGCACGAGTCTCCTGAATTGGGGAAGAATATCTTAGGTTTGTGAGGTAGGGTTTTGGTTTTGGTTTGTTGGTTTTTTTTTTCACCCTTAGACTAGAAGAAAATTGACCACTAAGAATATTTTTCTCATCAGAGAGCATTACTTCAGTATGAAGCCTGTTGAGGCATAGGAAGCGTGGTGAGGTGTCTCCTGATTAGGATAATTTAAGATTATTTTTTTTTCTTTCTTTCTCAATGGAGGAAGAAAGTGGAGAGAAGAAAATGTTTGGAAAACCAGCAGAAGGATCTTTAGCTTGAGTTAGGATAAAGCAGAGTAGAGAGAGTGAGGCCACTGGCAGCCACGCTCTGCCCTGTGCCACAGGGGTCATGGGAGGGCTCTGCTGTGCAGGGTGGCTCTGCTGTGGACTGCGAGGTATGACATCAGCCACTGGGACAGCAAAGACGGACCTGAAATGGAAGAGGATGGCCTGCCATTATGGACACCAGTAATGTGTATCTGGGTGCAGGGACAGCTGATGGAGAAGATCCAAAGGCAGAAACAGTTGGGGCAGCAAACGCTTCGTCAGAGCTATTCCCTGCCCCAGCCCCAGGAGCAGCTTCCTAGTGAGTAGAGAGAGTTATGCCAGGTCCCTTCCTACCAGTACTGGTGAACTGGCCCAGCAGAGCAGCTTGTTGCACTGGGATGCCCCATGACTGCCATGTTCTGGCTGTGTGGATGCAAATGCCTTGAAGGCTTCTGGACCAAATACATTGGTAGTTTTCTGCTCCATCAGAAGGAGCAGGCCAGTCTCTGCAACTGAATATATTCTGTTCCAAGCTTTAAAATTAAGTCTCAATACCTACTTTACATTCCACCTGGCTGTTCAGCTTTCAACATTCCTGCTATTCTTACTTCTCCACTACCAGAAAAATGGGCAGGTTAAAAATGAAATTTTCTGTGGCTTCACTCGTTGGCCAGATTGCAGCTTATAAGATTATTAGGTATCTAAAGTGGTGTAAGATATGGATACATAATCCCTTCATGTACCACTGAATTAAAATGAAGGTTTAAAAAGTTCATGTAACCTCTTTCTGCACTTTTTTCATATCTACAAAGTGAGGATAACTTTTTACAAGGTGGCAAGTTTAGCTCAATGTAGGAAGTTGTGTCAGTTGAGAAATATCCCCTAGTGATGGTTACCTAGTGCTTTGTACCATTTTCTTTTCCTAGCAACAGTATCAGACAACATTTCTGTTAATTCATCCTTTTAGCAGCATTGCAGAGATGAAATTGGTGCTATGGTTCTTAAATCTTTAAAAAGACGTCACTTTTATTTTAAAAAAAACCACCACTTTTTTTTTTCATTCAGTTGTGTACGTGTCTTATGGATGTTATTTGCATTTTTACAGAGGGTCTGGAACAAGAAAGTATTGAAGTTCTTAGCTTCATCGCTGTATCAGGTAAAAAGCGATGGATTCCTGCAGGGTAGCTTGTGAGGTCTGGTGGCGTTTTGTATGTTATTCTTTAAAAGTACTTGGAGGCTTTGATGACTTTTCAGAGCCTGCAGTGTGAACTCTTATGATTTGCATTTGTTCCTTGCAATTTGCAGCTGCAGGCACTGTGCTAGCTTTGTTTAAATATAATGCCGAATGCCTTTAAAATAGGTATTTGAACTTTGGATTAAGGAGACTACTTTTGTAATATTAAAGTCCTTTTTACTGCACACATCAAATATCTAACTTGTAATGCAATCTTCCTGTTAGAAGTTTTGAAAAAGCCATTTCTATATTCTTAGTAACACAAAAAGTGAAGCAGGGTCTTTAGAAATGCCTTTTGTGCCATTTTCCTAGTAGCCTCTCCTTCTCAAGTTTTATTTTAAAATGTGATTAATTTGACACATCAGAAATGAGCGGTAAGAGAAGAGTCTAAAGTGCTGCTCTGTTTGCAGTTTAGTTGTACTTTATTTGAGTTTTTTGCTAGTAACTCAGTAATGTTGGCAGCACATCTGCCATTTATCAGTGGTGTTACCTGAAGCGTGGACTTCAGGTAACTGGCAAGTTTAACCAAATTACTGTGTAGGCAAAAGAAATCTAAGCAAAAAGGTTATGTTAAATACAGATTTCACTATGGTAAAATAGAGTTCTACACAGGAAAAAAAATGGAGTATTTGACTTTGATTTTAACCATGTTTGTGTACACTTTGAAAGGAAGAAGCTGGCCACTGTGCAGTTAATGGAACCCTGTATTCTGTATATCCTGGATAATTATTTATTATGAAATATTTAACATATTTATCTGCTGTCTCAAAAGATTTATGAATTAGTTTATCGTATTAGATTTAATCTTATCTTTTTGAAAGTAAAAATGTGTTAAGAATTTCCCTCTTTAGTTTGCATTCAGATTCTGATGAATGTTTTCTGCAGTTATTAATGTGAACAAGTTCTTGATTTCCAAAATGCTCAGCTGAGAAAGATAAAAATGTCATGATACACATTTGCATAATCTTTAATGCAGTAACCACCTTGAAAACGCTATAGGTTTGCAGACTGAAAAAAATGTGGATTAGCTGAGTAAGTAATCTGATTTATGAACGTAAGGTCTTGGTGGGATGGCAAATAGTTTGTGAGCAATCTGGAGACTAAGCATGGTCATATAATTAATTTATTAATAATTCTAACTGAAGAATGAATTCATAGAAATAAAAATGTCCCGTTGAATTCATTAACAGAGCAGGGGTTGAAGTCACTGAATAAATTCTCACAGGGATTAGCTCATGCATCTCTGCTTGTTAGAACAACTCTTATAGTGCTATAGCACTTTTAGTTCTATGGTAATTATGCATTTGCTTGTAGATTAAGGCTGTGGTATTTTTATTGCAATTAGGATATAAATTTGAGTAAGTTAATATTGCTACAGTGTCTTTAAGTGTTAGTGGGCCATCTGTGAATGCTGTCTGCTGTGCTCACTATTATTTCCTTGATGCAAAAAAAAATCCCCAGAAGGTGGAGATGCAAAGTGCAACCAGTATGTGTCACCTGCTTGATAACATCTTGACTTTGGTGGTTATTTGTTAGCCTTGCTTCTTTGTTTTTCGAATGCAAACTAGGAATTTGAGTGCTAGATAAACCACGCTGGTGGATGATGAACTAGTCAGGCTCCACCCAATGTCTTAACCAAGGTCCTTGCTCTGCTGAATTGCTACTGCGCAAACCAGATGATGGGACAGAAAAAAAGCCCCTAAGTAAATTTGCAGATGATGCCAAACCAAGAGGAGACTGTAGTTGGAGCATAAGATTAGAATAGAGAGAAAAGTTGGGGTGTGTTTTTTTTTGTTTTTAGTTTTGCTTTTAAATAAATATATATATAAAAACCAGCACAGACAAGCATAAATTCGTACTTCATTTCTACAGCCAGTGATTTTTAATTTTATTGATCCTGGGAAATCTCTAGAGTCCATGTGAGGTGACCAAGAGAAGCAAATTGATACTGCTTAGCATCAGTGTAATTTTTGTGACATTCCTAAAAAAGATCACATCTTTTTAGGTAAAAAGTGTTCTACAAGACAGAAAAAAATGCAAATAATTGGAACTACATAAATCATGGGCTAGGGTAAAAATGGGTGAATAATATTTGCAGTAGAAGGCATCACAGAGCCTGGGTGAATTATGAGCTGGATATGAATCAGCAGTGTTGCAGTGCCTTGAAAGGTAGATGTCACGCAAGCAGGAAGCCTGCAAGGCACATGCTGTAATCCTTTCACTTGTCAAAGCTTTGGTTAGGCTCAATTTGAATGCTGTGTCTAGCTCTGGGCATTATACTTCTGGACTATCTCCAACTGTTTCCCATCTTTCTTGAAGAGGATGCTCTTATGTGTCAGAAGCATGATCTGTGAAGAGTGATTGAGAATTTGGGTTACATGTTTGGCATAAGGAGGAGAAGGGGGCTGGGGGAGATTTCTGCAGAAAAGGAAGAACTGTTCTCTGTGCCCATTGTAGATGAACTCAACTTACTGAGCAGTATAGGCCATTGTTTATACACTAGCCATAGTGTATAAACCCCCCCCCACATTTGGTTGTTTTTTTTTTATACTAGTAATGACCCTACAAGAAGAAGTGCATCTGTGATGCACTCAGGTGAGTAATAAGTAGAATAATTCAGGTATTTTGGGGCGGGGGGAAGGTTGTGTTTTGGGGTTTGGTTTTTTTTCCTTTCAATGATTAGTTGACTACAATTTGAGAGGGCTTGGGTTTTCTTTCTAGATTTTGGTAGGTAAGTCCAAGGATACGAAAGGCCACTGCAAGGGGGGAGGGACCATCTCTCTCTGTGTCTGTAACAATGAAGAAATAAAAGGATTAACTTTGCAGCGAGGAAGATTCAGGTTCTGTTACAAAGAGCTTTTTTCAGAGAAGGCGAGCTTCACACTAGAATAGCTTCCTTTTGAAGGTTTTGAAAAACAGGTTAGACATCTGCCACAAAAGATCACACACAACTGATTCTACCAAGAGGCAGGAGGGTAGATTAGATGACCTCTCAAGAATTTTTCCTGTTCTGTTTTCTGTGGTTCTGAATTTCATCGTTATTTGTAAAAGGCCCGTGCTTCCACACAGAGAAGTGAGTGTGAGGCTGGCCGTACAGGGTCAGACCGTTTAACCCAGTACACCATCCTTGGTGGGAGCTGAAAGCAGGTGTGCAGGGAAGACAGTAAAAACAGGGCAACTACACAGGACAATACTTGTTCTGTAGATGGTTTCTGTGCATTTAGTAGCTCTTGGTAGATTCCAATTCTATGAATTTGTCCAGTACCTTGAACAAGTCTGAGCTGTTGATGTTCATGATATCCCACAACCAGCAGTTCTTACAGCTGAATCACGTGTGTGAAGACCCACTTCTTAGTTTTGAATCTGACTCCCTTCGAGCTTCATTTGGTGCTTTTTGGCATTTGTTTTTTGGAGAGTTATTAAAGACCCATCCTCTCCATTGCCACTAAAGATTATAGACCTTTATCTTATTCAGTCTTAAATGTTTCTGTTTCTAGACTCGGGAGTTCTAGCTTTCTATTTAACTATTCTTATATGGAATATGAGAATAACAACTATTTCTTATATTGAAGATGATGCTTGGATTCTCCTTGTTGCCCTGTTTAGAACGTTTTCAGCTATACATCATTTCAGATGGAGGAAACAAACTGCATGCAGTGGTAAAGATACAGGCACTGTATAGGTAGCAAAGAGATCTTCTCTATTTTATTCTCAATTCCTTTAAAAATAGGTGATTTTCTTTTTTTTTGACTGTTGTTGAGCACTAAGCTTATGTTTCCATAATCTGTCTGTCCTAATCTCAAGGTCTCTCTTCCTGAGTAATACTGGTCAACTCACTGTATATTTGAAATTTGGACAGCTTTATTCCCCTGTGTATCTTTTTATGTTTATCTATATTGAATTTCCTGTGCTGGTTTATTGCCTAATTACTAGGTCACATAAGGTCTGTAGGCAGCTCTTTATTACGAGCCCTCACCTTCATTACCCTAAGCAACGATATAGCATCAGCAACTTTTGCTACCTTGCTACACTCTTTTTCTGGCTTGCTTATGAATACAATGAGCAGCACGAGTCAGGATGGATCTCTGTGAGGGTCATTCACTTCTCTAACTCTTTGAGGCGATTATATGCTAGTTTTGGACAAGTTCTCTGTCTGTGCAAGAACATTATTTTTTGCTAGGTACTTAGGTTCCTTAGGCCTTCTGGAAATCCAGATAGATTGTATCAAATAGATTTCCACTGTCCATGTGCTTGTGGGCATAAAAATATGTCAGTAGTAGCAAACAATCTGATACTCTTTTACATGAGAAACAATTCTTTTCACCAAATACGAATTTGTTAGTTTAATCACAGTATTGTGTTCCTAGTTCTGATTCATAGAATTGCTGTGCTTTTTAATGCTCAGAATACAATGATTTCATCATCTGTGCCTTCATTTTTGGAATACTGGAATTATAAATGGATGCATTTTACCGCTTGAAGAAAGATTTTGATGAACATTAACTGTGTGCTGTTGAGTATGTCATGTTATACAGTAAAAAATTTGCAAATCCATTTGAATCTTTTCAATAGGCATGATTAGTATTTAAACAAACTAGATTTTTCAGCCCTCTCTAGTTTTGTGTTATTGCTGAGATTATTGACAGAAAATAGGTGTGTCAGCCTGTTGTGTCTTTTTTATTTCCTAATTTATAGTTGAATAAAACTTAGCTAACTTGAATGAGAGGACAAAGAAAAGTAGCTTCAAGTCAGGGTTATGCTCTCTTGGTCACGTCCATTGCTCTGAGTTTGGCAAAAGGGCTGAGTTTACTTGCTTGCATTAGGTGGATATATACAGCCCTTTGCAAATGAGAAATTTTGTTAATTATTTCATTGTATGAGCAACCTGGGATCTCTGCTCCTTTAATGGAGAGGAGCCCAGCATTAAAAATGTAATTCACATTTTTTGGTAATTAAAAATGGTGCATCTGAGTACTTCTCAAGGTTTTTCCCTTCCCCCAATTCCTTCCTTCCTCCAACACACTTCTAGCACAGGCTGTGTTGTTTCCTGTAGCAAATATTAAGGGCTGATACGAACAGAAGATATTGTCTTGATCACCTTTCATCTTTTATGATAGAAAGCAAATGTTTTCAGCATGATTTTGATTTTAAAAACTCCCTACAAATATAATTTCAATTCCTCTCTTGAAAGGTTCCAAGGAATCTGTCTTATCCAGCTAAGAATCTGAGAATGCATATAATTATACCTAATGATTTCACCACTGTCAGATTAGATTGATTTTTAGTCACTTTTGTGCAGATTAGATTCAACTCAGGTGCTCAAAGTGAAAGAAGGTGCATTAATCTCCAGTGGCATTCTGTCTCTCCCAATTAGTGAGTTCTAAGAGATGTTAGGTAATGCAAGTTTGATGGTGTGAAACATTTTTGTTCTCCCATGGATTTAGTAAAGTTAAGGGAGTTTAGGCCTTCAAAGGCAACCATCAGCATCTTAAGTGTTGGCCTACAAAAAAAGCCCCCAAAAACCCAACATGAAAAAATTATGGAAATAAAGAATATGCCTGACAGATTTAAAGGCTGAGGACAAATGAGGACAGTGGTTAAATTGAGATTTTTGAGGAAGACTTTTACAATTTTATTTCTGTAATGCAAGCTTATTGTGTACACATCTTCGTGCAATCAAAATCTGCCTCTCAAAATTTTGGTTAACGTATTGATATTTACAATGTGTGTGTAAGATTGCATGTAGTGGTTTGTCTAACACTGCACAACCTTGTTACCTGGCATGTGTATGTTTCTGTGTAGTGCTGAAGGTCACACACTAATTTCTTTAAACTGTATATGGTCAGACCATAATTTTAATTATTTTCAAAGCAATAATACATTAGCATTACAGAAGTGAAAACTGAAGGACAAAGTACTGAAAAATGAAGTGCAAATAAATGACATTGCAATGTGTGCATGTCTCCTGATTTGGCAGAATTAATGCTGGCAAGGCTTTGCTGTAGCTCAAAGTATATGTTTATTGCTTAATTATCTCAGTTACTGAATATGCTCATTGCGTAATCTGGGGAAACAGTAATTGAGTCCATTACTGTAGATAAACAATTGCCAATTTATCGTACTTCAGAAAAAAAATCTTGACTGTAAACAGATGTTACAAAATCTAAAATATTGATGCTATCTTACTTTTACCATGATGAAATCTTAAGTGATTTTATTAATATGTGTTCTGCCAAAGCTTATTGAAAATTGCCAATATTTTCTTGTTATTTCTTGGTGAAAGGAATCTACTCCAACTATATTAAAATATTTTCCTTTTCACACTTGCCTTAATGTTTGCATGAGCTACTTATTTTGTTTGTTTGTGTAATGTTGTTATTAGCTAATGTCAAGAAGCCAGTTCTTTTTAATAACTTAAGAAGACTGGCTTTTGATTAAATGAGAGCAATACGGGATGTAATTTTAACTGATGGAGCAATGATTATCGTGTAGGCAGTTTTCAGTCTCCTACTTAAAAGGATAGTAAGTTTATCCTCATTCAGGAATGTTTATATAAATCTCAATTTAGCGTTAAAACAAATGAAAGCCCCAACCCACTACGAGCTCAATATTAATACCATAAACTAGTTTGAGTGGCATGGTGAGATGTAGAGGTTTTCCTGCAGATCATAATCCCTTGTAATTTTTAGGCTTCATTTCTTCTATTTTGCCAGAATGTTAACCTTCCTAATCCCAAAGCAGTGGCCAATATCCACTTTCCCACTTTCATAAAACTTTGATTGTTTAAAATTGCACCAGTTTGGTAAGAGGGAATTTTGCCACATCTGAAACAACCCGTCTAAGAAACAGGCTTGGTTGGGTGTGTTGTCTGTTGTTTTGTGGGTTCTGTTTGTGGTTTTTTTTTTTTCTTTCTTGGTGATTATGAATTAACCAGTGCTTTAAAATATGTAACTACAAGACCCAACTCCTGCATCAGCAGGGACACCTTAGTCTTGTGTGAATGATTTCTGTTTGGCTTAAGCAAGGCCTGGGCTGCTTCCTCTTAGAAGCAGTGGAAAACACTCCATTGACCATAGTGGGAGTTAGAATTCCTCCAGAAAGAGGAGTTACTTCATATACTCAAGAAGATGATGTGACTCTAAAATTGAAATTAGGACCTCTAATGTCTTATGAGAATGAAGTTGCAACCTGTTTGAAAGACTTTCTATCTTCTAACTGCCCCCTTCTTTGTTGTCTTACATATTATTGTATTACAATATATGCTACTCAGCAGTGATAGATTGGATTTTAATATACATATGAATATAGAGAGATTTTAATATTTATTTATGTAACGGGAAGTCACAGACACAAATACATATATATAAAGATAAGACTTCCATATACCTATATAGAAGTATGTGAGTCAGTATATGTAAAAAGCACTTCGGAGGACTCTATTACTAGCATTAAAGTTTTGCTATTGAGCATAGCAAGAGTTATGCAGAATTATTATCCCAGTCTCAGGGGGCAATTTTGTATCTTATGTCTGCAAAATGAAACTGATCTCACAAATGCTTAGCCCAGAAGTGTTCATTTAATCTTGGAAGTAGTCCCACTGAATTTAATGAGCCCTTAGATGCTAAATTCTTTGGGGCTCTTATTTCCTTTGTGCCTTTTTCAGTGGTAAGCACAATCTCCATTAGCTTTTACATTAACATCTACTGTTACTTACAGCAAAATGCTTTTAGGTTTTGGCTTGAAATTGCTAATGCAAACGCACAGGCACAAAAACTCTGGGGCAAAAGACAACAATTAAATCAGAATTATTCCAAAATTACATTTGAAGAATCTCAGTTTGCTCTGTGAAATTTCAAAAGCTACATTTTTGAGTGCTGCTGCAGGGGTCATCTGATTTGGCTTTGATGGCAAAAGAGTCTTAAAGCCATTGTGATTCTTGAGAAGGGAAGGATTGTAGACCTTGGATAGTAAACCCTCCAACCTGCTAATGAGTGCTTATAGGCAAGGTAACTCTGGCTTCTTTGCAGCTGGGAGTAGGTGCAGAAAACCACAGCTTTTATTAAATCCAATGCTGAGAGCCAAAGGTATCCGACTGTTACCCATCGGGGTCCTCTGAAAACCATTCCAGTTAACAGAATTCTTCCAACTGACTGCACTGGCTCTGGGTGAGTGTTCTCTTCTGCATGCTTCCCGAATCACATGCCTAAAACAAGCTTCCTGAAGGCTGGATTTGCTCAGTAGAATTGATGTGGTCTGACTATATATTTATTAATAAGCTAGACATAAAGCACAAGCTCATTTTAGATAATTGCCAAGTCCTTTTTGTTTTTTTCTTCCCAGATGGTTTCAATCTTTAGTTTCAGAGCAGAGGGTAATTTAACCTTGCCAGCATAGAATTTCTGAACTTTGTAAGTTTATAAACTTTGCAAGCTTTTTGATTTAGTTAGAACAGCATTTCTATTCTGGTGGCGTAAAACAATGTCCCACACTGACCAGAGCTCCGTATGAGGCTTACAGTGCATGACCGTATTCCTTTAGCAGCGTGCTTTGAGAGAATTCATGGGAAATTGTGCATGGTTTCTTAGGTATTTTTATCTTGAGGGTTACTCTTCTCCTTTGAGAAAAAAGAGAGGAGTACGAAATGAGAGGAAGAGGGAGCAGTAATAAATACAAATCTAGGCAATAAAACCAAACTAGTTTATCATTGCTATGAGAACATTAGGTGAGATGAGTTGATTTGTATATTGGTTTTCGCTTTAAAACTGTGTTTGAAAGGCACATTATCTGCTGCATTGGTTTTCATTGTAAAATGGTTTTCATTGGTTAAAAAATTGTATTCCAGCTCAGCAGTGCTGTCAAGAAGTACAATATGTCCCACCTCATTAAGTACCATTGTTTTCCTCTCCATCTGTCTAGAACAGCAGGAAAACTAGTTTTCAAATAGAAAAATAATCAGTTTTGTGCCTTTCCTTTCTTCACCTCTGTATCTGTATTTATCTAAAAATTCAATCAGATTTCCAGGGAAGTGTCTCTAGAACAACAATCCTAATAAAGGTGCCATTCAGAACATCAGAGCCTGTTGTTTGGGACGTAGCAAGGTGAGCAACCATGAAAGCCCAAACAAAAAGATATACTGGACATGACGGAAGGAAAATCTGCCTATTTAACAGGAATAGAAACTGTGGTTGATTGAAAGCATAGCTAGAAGAAATTTAGAAAGGGAGGCATTTCCTCCTCTGGATATGTGACCAAGAGTTCCTCAGTTTGGGTGTTAAAAGCAGCGCAGCACTTTGTGCCTAAAAAGCATGATTTATATGGAAGTAAATAACAGTGTCATAAACAAGAGAAATGCTTGGAGGTTGATTCGTTACAGACAGAACTGATCCACCATAAGAAAAGTCTACTACTTGCCAATTCCTTAGCTGAGTAGATAGCAGCAAACTGTAGATGCTGACTTTACTGCTGGAACCAAGAGAAAAACAGGTCCAAAAGCCAGGAAGAAAAGGCACCAGCAAACCCATCAAAACACTGCCTGTGTTTTCAGGTAATTGCTTTCATAATCATTCAGCTTTTGGGAATTCCAGCATTTTTCAGTTGAAGTGATTCTCCTCATGGGGCTCGTATCAATGCCACCTCCTTATTCTTTGTAGCAGCCACTCAGAGGTCCTGCAAGAAATCAGTTTTAAGCCTGTATTGTCTCTCTGAAGAATACTCCCAAAGAGTGAATGAGAGGCTCTGATTAAACCTTTTGCTTTTAGAGGCCTCAGTTTATCCCGATACTGTTCAACTAGTTGGAGTAGTGATACTGAACGAGTAAAACAGTGTTAACTTCAAAAAGTCACTCCTTTGCAAAGCCAGGGTGAGTGGCTACGGGCAGAAGTTGGCTGCCCACAAGGCTGAAGTCCCACATCAAAGGTTGGGAAGAAAATGGTATTTTGCAGCCGAGGTAATACCTGTGTATGTGGCTATGTAATAGCATGAATGACTATTGCTTGCAGTTTTAAAAAGTAAATAAATACAGGTTTAAAAGCAAGCAAATAGGCTAGCATAATTTATTTCCCACATCCTACAATATTTACATCCTTAGTTCTGTTGTAGACACAAAAGGTATGAGACCCCGGTGTGTAACAAAGAAATAAGCATGCAAATCAATTTCTGACAACGGACATCAGTTACCAATTTGCCACTACGTGATGTTTGACAATCTGAGAGTAATGAAAGGAATTTTTCAGGGAGAATAATTTACTGTATTCTGGGCTATGCATGTGCTAAGGATGATGTCATACCCTCAAAGAATAACTGTGTAGGCCATAAATAGTCCTTCAGCTAGGGAGATTTAACACTTACTTTGCAAGACAGGAGTGTATCTTTGAATAAATCACTTCTCTCTTTATCCAAAGCTGCCTTTTTATCCAAAGAAGGACATTTCAAACCATAAAGCAAGGTTTACTGTTAAAACTGTGCTAAACAGTGATAAGCTGTGATGAAAAGTGAGATGCGTGTAACAAAATAGAAGCATGACTTCATTAAATGAAGCACAGGAGAAGGAGGGGAGGTAAGACCTTGAATCCTTTGGCACTATGTCATTGACTTGCTTTGCAACTTGAGGCAAGACCCCAGTCTGCCTTCCAGAAAGCAGGGCTAACCTTACTTGCATTACAGGTTCACATGAAGTTTAGTTAGGATTCAGTGTGGTGTCACTTGGCCTTGGTCTAAGCGTAGCTGTCTGGTGTAAATCTAACAAGAATGGGACTAAGACAGTTGTATCAGCAAAAGCTGTGAGAACTTCAGGTAGAAAATGTGGTGGAGGTGGAACACGTTTACTCGCCTAAGACTTGCATTCACCAAAGTGCCAGTGTTCCCAGTATAATAATACTCAGATCTTGTGTACATTCAGATGAATAGACGAACAGGAAGACTTTGTTTAGATGTAAAGATGCAATTTTAAAACAATAGTTTGGAAAATATTATATTGTGCTTACTCTTGACTGATAGAAGTGATTAGCCCCGGAACAGGGCAAGTGGATGCAGTTTATAACCCTGAGCGGGTAGTTCATTACCTTCCACCCCCCCCCCGCCACACCCTGCGTCTTGCTGTTGACTTTGTCAGACTGTCAGGTTCACACAAAGGTTGTCGGACTTTGGAATGGTTCAAAAAGGAAACATCACATTCCTGCACTGTCTTTTACTTTCTTCCATTGTCTCTTTTCTATAGCAAGCTTCAAGATCCCACTGGGACTTGTGGTATTTGGGCATTGTATTAAGCATTTTATCTAAGCTCTCTGGAAATACCTACTTACTGAGCTCTCTGCTTGTACACATCTGCTGCTCGCTTACACTGGAAAGCTCACAGACTTTTGCCTTTTGCATTATGGGAAACCATCTCAGAAATGGCACTCTGGAGAGCTAAACCTTTTTTTAGAAAAGACTGGAGGAAAAGAAAGGTATGAAAATAGATTCGTATAAAATTAAATACATCAATTTGCTTTAATCCTGCTGTGCTGGTTCTAGACTCTATGTTCCATCTTTTTCCAATCTCCTAAGTCTATAGCTCATTGCTTGCATGGTCTCTGTGCTTGTTACGTTTGGTGAAATAATCTTTCTGTACTATCTACCAGTGCTAGGATTTCTGAGCATATAGCCAAAAAATAATGTGGCTTTTTAATAATTTTACAGCATAATATTTGGCTGGGGCTGGAAGTAAAGGGAGCGGAGGTTTCTGTGGCTGTATTGTGTACTAGGAATAACAACATAGTCTTTCTGGATCCATAAGATTACTCTCCAGGTAGAACTATTTGCACTGCATAAAGGAAGAGTTAAAAAACGGAGGCAGGCCACAAGGTATGAAGAAGAAGTAGATCAAGAGTTCAGGCAGATCTTCCTTATTTTGTCCACTCTCAGCAGTGCTGTTTTGGCTGTGGCAGCTGCTGTAGCTCTAGGGCTGAAACAGCAGCTGCCAAGTACTACCTTGAGGTGCTGGAATTTTTTTTCCTGTAATCCCTCCATCCTGAGCTTGTGCTCAGCCACAGTGTACTCCGTTCCGGTGCAGGATTTAGGAATCGGCAGTAAGCACTAAAACAGCCCCAGATGGAGTAATTTTTATCCACGTTGTCTAAAATCAGTGCAACCCCAGAAGGAAGGCAGTGAATGTACTAATACCAAAGATCATTGCTACACAGCAAGACAGAAGAGCACTTATTGCTCAAATGTATCTTGGGTAAAATATTTTATATTTGCATATATTTTGACATTGTGGGGTGGAAGGATTTAAGAATGGAGCTGTAAGAATGTTAGACAATTTCCTAATACTCGCAAATTGTTAATGAAGAAGTCTGAGTGATGGGTTATTCCTTGGTTGTACAGAAAAGCCTCTTTGTACTTTGGAAAATTATTTGATCCCACACGTGTCATTCACAGATTCCAGAAATCAAAACCCTAGGGAAAGTATGTGAATTCCTATGGACCCAGATGGGCCAGATCATAAGGGAGAAACTGAATTAAGACATAGAGGTGATACTTAGCTTTTGCCAGCAGCTTCCACTTATAAAGCTCATCTACAGCAATTAAGTATTGCCAACACATTTCAGTTAAACATGTACTTAAACTAGCTGAGACCTAGCTGAGGATGATCTTCAGGGTCATTGCCTCTGCAGACTTCTGCAAGTTGTAGAAAATAAATGAAATTAAAATCACCTTTGTATTGAAAAGAGAAACTAAACTGAAGCTGGGAATGTGCCCCCATATGTTTGTATTCTTGTAATCTTTTCCTGGGTACCCACTTTGCAGGGTGCCAGAGAGGGTACGACCCAAACCATCCATTTGTGCAGGTGTAGCTCACTCGCCCGCCATGTCACTAAGATAAATGGTAAATGTAATTAGATAATTGAATTGCAGTGGGTGTTGACCATTTTTAAACCTTAACTGAGCAATAAAACTGGAATCTAGATCATGGGTGGAGTCCTTTGACTGGAAGTAATGCATGGGAATGCTAACCAATGCACTTTACAGTAGGGACACCAGACTAATGGGAAAACCTACCAAATACTTATTAAGGGCTTATTCTACCTGAAGTGAGCAGTAAGTAGCGTGTTTTTATCATATCAGTCCACTTCCTTTACCTGCCAGTAATTTCTTCTGATGCTTCTAACTAAAAAGAAATGTTCCTGCTTTCTGCTGCTGCTTGTGCTTCACCAGCCATATGTTTAACAAATACTGCTTTTCTAACACAACTGTTTATTAAGTTCCAGTCATTGCCTCCACTATAAACCTGCCGAAGGCAAATGGACTATTCAGTTGTCACTGAAGGCATAATTTAATGATGCAGCATATCTCTACACTGATGAATTCAGCCTTTTTATTGTGGTTAATCTATGATGTGTGGAGCTGACGGTACCTTCATTTTGCAGACCTGTCTGCGGGAAGCCAGCTTCCTCTCCTTTGCTCTTCTGTATATGATAAACAGAACCTATTTACTGAAGAAGTCATTGAGGTACAAAGTTGAAGCCCTCAGGTGCCACTTCTACAGTCCCTTTTCAGAAGATACCTCCTCCTTCAAGCAATCGTTTTCCAAGTGGCCTCCGGCATCCCCTGCAAAATTGCCTTGTTTCACATTTGGCAAAAAATTACATTGCTGACCAACTGTGTTAACAGCGATGGTAAACAGTGAAGGATAGATGGAAGCATTTGGGTGAGAAATCTGTGACAGGCTTTTATGTGAAAACATTTAGTATCTGCTTTCCCTTTAATCACTTATTGTTTTTAAGTCAGTGACAAAAACATCCTACTGCAATAGGAACACTGGGATCCCATCTGCAGGGAGAACGAATGGTTGTTAGACAGGCCTTACTACTGTAGACACAACAGTGTATCAGGAAAACATATTACTTGCTAGTTTTATTGTTGTTTTTAAGACTGCTTGAGAAAAGTTGCTTTAACTAGGCTCATGAACTTTCAAATGGCTACATAAAATTATATCTTGTCTTTGTTTATCCATAACATAAAGCTACTCTGGTAAAAATAAAATAGAGACTTAATCTTTTAGAGGTTGACTATACCTTTATGTTGCCCTCAGGCTGCTTCTATTTTTCTTGGGAGAAAGCTCATGTATATTTCTTCCAGAGCAGGACCAATCACTTTCACTTTGTAAAGGCTAGAGCTGTTTGTGATAAATCCTCGGTCCTTTCAGTCACATGTATATTTGAATGAAGTGTAATAGTTATTTTTCTTTTGTGGTTTAAACATCCACATTTTGTAGTTGTGGATATTCTTGCTGGATTAAGTGTTTTGTAATATATTGAAACATGTTGTTGCTGTGACAGAAATATCCTAGAAACACAGCGCTCTTCATTTTGCCTGTAACAGAACTTAGAAGTAAGTATCAAAACAAATTATGACATATGGAATAACAACAGGCTGTGTAAGAACGATGAATACACTCCAGGTTTAATGTAGATGGAAAAGGAAGCACTTTAATACCTGCCAAAACCTTTTAACAACATTTCGAAAACTAGTGTTTACATTCTTTGAAATGTTTGTATCTAGAAGCAACCTCCTTCTTTGGCAAACCTGGTTTAAATCATGTTGGACTTCTGACAACCAAACTGACAAATATACCGACATGCACTGACGTTGTCCTGGAGCTTGATTTCAACAGGAAAGTTATTAAGGACTGGGATTAGAGAAGCTAGCTCCCAATGAGGAAATAACACTCTGAAAATGTTAGCCTCCAGCAGTTTGCTCCAGTAGGCCCAGTAGGAAAGTATAGTATCAGTCAAGATGAATTTTAGGAATATTGAAACAGAGAAAGTACAAGAGTCACCAACAGCATTCTCATTTACCAAACACTTCCCTTAATTATTCGCAGTCTCCTGCAACTCCTGACCCTTCTATGGTACATTAGTGCAGCATAGATGGCAGTAGCACAGCGTGGCTGCTCTTCAGCTTGCGTGTGGTACCAAATGATTCAATAATTATTAGGTTGTCAAGCTCACATGATATCTGTAAGGCTAGGGTTACCCAGTACAGTTTTGCTGGTATAATCTCACTGTTTCTGTACTTTAACTTTCTCCTTAGATACAGGACAGCATCCTAATTCCAGTTCAATACAGGGGAAGGAATAGGGTGAAGAAGACCTGTTGTCTCTCCTTCTTATTCCTCCCCAGCAAAGGAGCAATGTAGTCAAAAGCTGTCCACTCATGGGCTCTGGCTCAGAAAGCATCCATGGGAAGTGAGGGTGCTCAACCCTCCCCACTGGGGTACCAGCACAGATCCCAGCTGTTCTCTCCTCCCACCCTTCCAAGTGAGGTGAGATCAGATCATCCAGTGGGACCAGGTTCATGAAAGACTTTGATGGTGCTCTGTCTTTCTTACTTGAGAGATCACCTGCTTTTGTTTGCTTGGTTTGAGCAAATGACCTTCACCCATCTTTATTCATTACGTGTCACTGGAACAAATGGAGGACATAAAGCACTTTGCTCTTGCCCAGGCTGGAGGGGAAAAAAAAAAAAAAGTTGCATTTAATAGACAGAAGTCTTGGATTCTGGAGTGGAAGCTGCATATGACTACCTCTGAGATGACACTCCAGGAGAAGTGGTGAAAGGACATCTCTTGGCAAATTGCCATTTTGGGTTATTGAGAGCAGCGAGTTGATAAACAGAAGAGATGAGGATACATGGGATCCCAGCTGACCATAAGAAATCAAATTGTACTCTTTAAAAGAAAACTGATTACCAGACATATTAAGCTTTAATCTTATTTGCAGTTAGTAGCCCCAAAGAGAATGCGTTGTTGGAGACCTTCCAAGAACAGCTATTGCAGACAGCTTGTAAAACAAAGATAATGTGATGGAAATAATGCAAATATAGTTCAACATTTGCTATAATAAAGTTAGTTTATGACGCCCTTTGTAACAACCTCAACAATAAGCGCCAATTTCTTCATTGGCAATTAGTTCTGGTGGGACAAACACTTCCCCAAAGCTGATGTGAAGACAGTATTTACATATTTCTTTCTTTTTACAAAGCAGATTGTATCTGGCATGTAAATATACTTTTTATTTCTAAGGTTTTCTTTTAAAAACACCATGTAAATACTGAATGAGTGTGAAGTGACCTCCACTAAGGTGCTGCTTGTTTGCATTCTGTTCAGATGGGATGCTGCTGCAGATTCCAATGCAGGAAACTGCCAAAGCCCTGACACAGTGACCTGCTTCAGCTGGGGAGCATCTTAACTTAACCCTGGTTCCGTGAGGATTTTTTGGCAGGGCTGCTCCTGGCTGTTGTCCTCAGGACACTGAGCCGTGCTGCTGACATGAGTCAGTTACACAAACCCTGTCTGTGGGATTTGGCCCCTAGTGCCTCTGCTTACCTTGCAGGAAGTCTGAGTTTCTCACCTGCCCTCAGCCTGGCAGCTTTGGCATCTCTTGGTCAGGTCACCTCTGCAGCTGTAGGTGGGCTGCATACGTAGGTTGGAGACCTACACAGGCTAGTGTTCCCATTAGTGCCTGCTACAGTGCAAACTACACAGGAGGTTCCCCTCAGCAGTGCGCTAGCTGTTTTCCCCAGACCTGGGGGGAATGTTGTGGGGTTCTGGGCACATCAGGGGAGTGGCACAACTTGGGCAAACATGTAACCAAAGCAAGAAAAATCCCCTCCTATTTTTGTCCTCCTCTTCAGGCATTCTGCAGTATGTATGTTAATTTGAGAGTCTCATGGAATCAGAAGGATAGCATTGGCTATAATTATAAACCATCAAAAAATTTTAAAAAAATCTATTTGTTTTCATGACTCGGAGATGTACATACTTTAGAAGATCCCTCCAATAATAATTTTGCAAAGTTGAGGTAGTTCTGCTCCACAATCCACAAATCTGAACATCAATATACTTCTTGTAATATATATGCCATAAACTTAGTCCTTAAATTATGGACTACATTTCTGAATGTACACTTACTCCAAAATTACATCTTTTTATCTACATGGTTTAGTGAATTCATATCCCTTCCTAAAGTATCTTTGGCTCTATCTAGACGTCTCACGCTGACAACTTCTCTTTGTGAACCTGATAAGATTTTTGCTAAGTGAGTTTCCTGGACTTGGTTGCAATGCAATTGAAGAGATAATCGAGGTGTCATAAAGACATCCCACCAGAGGGATTCGGGATGCATCCCACGGCATCATCAGTCATAAGCTGCTTGCAAACAATAGATCACACTTGCAGAAATGTTTTAGCGTAAATTGAAAACATGCATTTTGGCCTGAGACTTCTTACGTTATCTGCCTGTTTACGAACACACACATCCTCAACCCCCAGCCTGTAACTGCTAAATGGAGGCAGCTCCGTAGCTCTTGCAGCGGAGCACGTTACATCTCCCAGGCAAGCTACCTGTTGTAGCACACAGTTGCTGATGAACGTATCAGCTGAGCAACACAGCAAAGCTCAAACATTTAAGTTGTTTAAGCACACAAGGAATCCCATTCAGCTCGTTGAAGGAGAATGTATGTGCAAGCCCTGGGCTGGGCGAAGAATGGCTCCTTGTCCTACTGTTTATGCATTGGCTACCTTGGTTATTTTTACATGTATGCTTACTCTGTCACCTGACTACCATATGAAGCATTTTTCAAAATGTTTTTTTTGTTCAAACTGTTGTAACTGATCTTAGCCAAAGCCACTTTTAGTCTAATCCTCAGCATACCCTGGCTAGATGTCTCCTCTCCTCAGGAATCCGTTGTCCACTTTTGACTCTCCCTGGTGAGTGGAGAGCGGACGGATGGAGTCCAAGGGCAACCACTGAGCTGCTGCCTGCATTCTCCTGCTTGAAGAGGCTGGGCCTGAAGTATCATAATGCTTGCAAAAGTAGGCAAGTATACAGCTGTCAAAATATGCAATCATCAAAATACGCGGAGAAACAGGATTCTGTGTGCTCTCTACCTAGCAAACTAAGTACTCATCTTCAACAGATCTGTGGGGGCACAGGAGGATTCTGAACTCACTGGCTTTGTCTGAAGAAAAAGTGTCTGGAATGGATGGCTGGGGAACCTCAGCACCTTTAAAAAAGGCCTAAGTTGCTTTTGAGGGAGCCAAGAGCAAGTAGCATTTGCGTATGTGGCAAAGAGAGTAGAAAAATCAATCTTATGGTTAGACAAAATAAAATACTACAGGGCGAGTGGCAGCTGCAAGTGTGTGGTGGGTAAAGGACTAGAACCAGTCACTGTCTGAACAGAAAGATCTTTAAAGTGCAAAATAAAGGGAAGCACCAGCAAAATCCCCCACAAAATTGTGGGGCATCAGTATGACAGTGTTCAGCACTCAACTAACTTTCTCTGCACACACCTTCCCCCCCGTTTAAATTCTATGTAGAATATAGGGTTTCTGCCAAGGAGCTTGTTAAATATGTTTACAATGAACACAGCACGGTTTAGGGGTTCTGTAAACAAATACCTCTTTTAAAGTTACACATCATTTCAGAGACTTAAGATTCACTCGTCAAGGAAACCCAGTGTTTTTTTTCACTGAACCTTTGCTAGTTAGGGTTTTTAAAGAGGGCAGCTAAACTTTGATCTATAAAATTTAAAAAGCTGAATTTAAGAGTAGGGAAAAGATAAAACACTTCCCAGAATGGAAGTGTCAAAACATGTCTGGGGAGTGGGGGGTTGAAGTAATTTTCTAGCGTCTAGCGGTATTAAGTAATCCCAGCACACAAACACTGTTGGGGGGCAGGTGCCCGGCATTTTGGTGCCTTAGCGGGCCCCGCACCACAGCCCCGCGGCCTCGCTCAGGGGACGCTGCTCACAGGAGGCCCGTTGCAGCCTAACGACCCAACGCGACATTTCTTTCACCCGTGGGTCCTCGCACGGCTGCTGTCACGCCGCGCTGGTGGTACCCGAGCGGCGCCCGGGCCCTCCGTGGCCCAGCAAGGCGCGGGGAACGGCTGTAGCTGGTGGCCCCCCTCGAAAGGCGCGGAAGGACAGCTCCCCAGTCACGCCGTTCCCGCACGTCCTCACGGCGCAGACCCGCTTTTAAGGCAGCGGGGCTGACTCGGGAGAACCGGCGCACCACGCAGAGCGGGCGGC
>VZZY01016446.1:56992-129625 GCA_013400335.1 Eurystomus gularis
CCGCTTCCAGGGCTCGGGGAGCGGTTCTGTGTCGGCAGCCTCCGGGAGCGCCCGGCGGGGGGTGTGTGTGTGTGTGTGCGGGGGCGCATCCCGGCCCTGCCGCTGCACCGCCGTCACATCGAGTTCCATCAGTTAACGTTCGTTATGTAACACGGGGCTGGTATTTTAGACTTTCTCTGATCTGCTGGGATCCGGATCAGCCGTATTTTATTTCCTTTTAATTCATAAGGCTGAAAAGAGCCGGGGGAAACGAAGGCTCTCATCCCGAGTCGCTGCCCAAAGCAACTTCGTTTTCATGTGACTTCACCCGTGTGAACGGAGGGTTGCTGCCTCCTTCCACGCCAGGAAAGCAGAAGTGTGTCATGTGTCCTCCCCCCCCCCATTATTGAGCAGGCCAAGTTTCTTTAGGTCCTACTTGTTTTTAGCACTCTGGAACCTGCCGCTCTGCAAACTTACGGGGTGAGATACTGAAATAGAAACTGGTTTTTGTGCAGCAGCTGCTGAGAAAAGTAACTTCTATGGCGATGAACAGGCATGAAACGGCCTCTTCTGTTTATGTAAAAGATGTTGGCTCTACATGAGCTGCAAGTGAACGCAGCCAGCAGCTGTGCCAGCCCAAACTAGGTAACCAGCCACCTATTTTTATACGCTGCTACTCTCGGCTCCGCTCCTTTGCAAAGACAGTGGAGATCATGCTACTCTGAACATTTGGAACACCACAGAACTCGTTTTTCTTGTAAATACAAAGGATTGCTTATACTAGGGAAAGCATTTAACTTTCTAGTGCCAGCTTTGTTGTTTTCTGTGACTTGGGATTTTGTCCGTGTCCCCCCCACCCTGTGCTGTTGGCCTCTTTTAGGTGGCTGTGTTAGTGCTTTCAGTTTGAATTTGCTGCGTTTTCTCGGGCTTACCTTATCTGTACAACATGGATGCGCATCAGAGATGAATATTCCTCAAATGATTGTCGATAGGGAGATTGTGGCAGCATGGTCATCTTCAGAAAAAGGGTACAAACGGTACTTGGCAAGGGCACCTTGATACCAGCCACCCTTGAGATCAAGGTGACAGTGATAACACTGGGACTATTATTGGATGCTGCCTGGCTTTTCAGAATTGTAAGCTGTGTGAATGAGGATGCCTTCCTCATATACCTTGTTCCTGTTGGCAGGACAATCCAAAGACACTAATGAAAGTCATGGAAATGCTTAAAATACCATGTGACAGTCATTGCATAGCCTAGTGGTGAGGTGGTACTGTTTCACTTCTATACAAAGATTTATTCCTCCCGCCTTTATCATCTCAAGCTGGATTTGTTCAAACGGGTTCAGGAGTAAGCTGTACAGAAGAAGAATGGAGGTGATTTAGAATAAATTTCAGCGCCAAATTGATGCTTTTGCGAAATAGTACCCTGCTGTCCTTTCTTTGTTGCGTACATATTGACAAACTGTACATTAGCTGTGAACTTGTTAAATTTTTTTTGTTCTTCTGTCACAGAAAGTGTGATGTTTATATTCGAGATGAAAAAAATAGCTTCAGGGACACTTATCTAAAAATAGGGTACTTCCAAATACTTAAATCATTTGAATGCAGTTTACATTGTTTAGTTCAAATGGCAAGAGATTCTTGACAGATTTTTGCATTTTATATTTTTAGTGAATTTTTTAATTTTTTTTTTTTAATATCTTGGTGCACATTGTAGGTCACAAATTATCCACCTGGCACAGAAGTTTAATTCACAGGACTAAAATGGTGTGGTCTATGGTTCTGCAGTCCTCCCCAGTCTGTTTCTTTAAGTGTCTTCTATGTGGAAGTGCAGGAAACTACCTCTAGTAGCAAGTTGATCTCTATTAGGGGACTTCGGTGGTTACAAGGGAAAAGACTGGCCTACAAATTCAAGTAGAACTTTTTTAATAGAAGATGTATTACAACACCTTTTAGCAGTTGAAGTAGTGCTTTGGGGAATGGTGCTGTTTCATACTTACAAACCAATCACTTCACCAGGAATTCTGGAGTTCTTTTATTTATCTTAAATTAGTATCCAAAATCTGGAAGTCTGTAGTGCTGTCTGTTGGGCCAAGCTAGAGCATATGTTCTGCATTCCAGTGTTGGTTTTCAGGGTTTGATTTTTAAAGTTTGTTTGGAAGGTGGTGTTTCTGGTGCCCCACAGGCCAACGTTGGTGACTCTGGCATCGAAATTGTGGCAGTGGAGTTTGGAGTTCATCCAGATGAATAGGTTATGGCAGATATAGGAGGTGTTAAAGGAGGCAAATATTGAATACTTCTGTTGGGGTATGGATCTTGTACCAATACTTAACAGAAGCAGACTTGGAGCCTTACATGTGGTGTTCCTCATACCAGTTTGGTTCTCTGTCCTTTGGCTGTTGGCAGATTCCTTATAATAAAGATGCACTAGAAATTACTTTGAATATTTAATTATGCATTGTATCAAAAAAGTGTACCTCTGATCTGTATACATCCCACTTTCACTGGTCAGCATCTTAATTTTTGAGGTGTAAATTATTTCCCTTCTTATATTATTTAGTCTACTAATAACTATTTTTTCATGTCTTGCTTTGTGATTGTTGTTGTTGTTGTTGTATTGACATACTTAATTTCTAATTCTCCACCCAATCTAATACTGCAGCAGCCTTTTCCAGGTGATGATTTAGACTGAAGCCCTAGTTTTATATGAAGATACCACAGTTTTGCTAATGCTTGCCACTGCTGCTTTTGAATCCTGATACTTCAACAACTGTATTCTCATATCGAACAGAGATCTTCCTTGAGTTCCACAGGGGTGCCTGTAATCCTCTTGTTTATACTGGGTCTACTTAATTCAGAAGGTTTCTGACCATACTAGTAATTCTGTCTTTAACTTTCAGCGGTAGTTCTTCTGCATTTATTAACATTGAATTTTATCTGCCAATGTGTTACCTGTACATCATGGTTGATTAGCTCCCAGTTGGTTACATTTTTGGTCTCTTGTACTTGACTAACCTACATAACTGTTAACTCTTCTACTTTATTTTCCAGATCACGAATTAGTGCCCTTAAAATACTCCTTGCTTTATAGATCTTTGAAGCAACCTGCTGTTAACCTTTTGCCGTGTTGAAGGTTGACTACCTATTCATAGTCCAAGCTTCCCATTTCTTAGCTAGGAATGAACCAAAACATTCAAAGTAAAATATAACTGAAATCTGCAAAATCTATCTGCAGTGTTGTAATCATGGCTTTTACTCAACTTTTAGCACCAAATCTATACTTGACAGTAGTATTATAAATTTAACATCCACAAATAAAATGTTTTAACTGTATGCTTGTCACAAAAGCAGTTTGACACCATCTTCCACTGATCCTGGCAAAGCATTTTTTCCCTTTTACAGTCTTTATAGCGAGCTTAATCCATTATGTGAAATCAGCCCATCAAAAAAATCAATGGAATTGATATACTTTTAGCTAATGTATTAAAAAGCTGGCTAACTGCTCTATTATTCACTTTTTGATTACTTAAATGTGGTTTTACACTATGATATATGAAGATTCTAATTTAGCTGAAAGTAAATGCCCCTTAAGAAGCTTGTGATTTTGAGCACTGTATAAATATCTCGTGCATATACTGTTGTAGTAACTCGCAACTCATTGAGGTGTTCTTACCATCAGGTTCACATAAAGGTCAGGTTATAATCCACTAAAGACAATTATCTTGGATTTTAAAGCCCTGGACTATGCAGGTTACCAAGTGGTGGTTTGTAGTTTCTTATAGGAAATACAACTTTGATTCCTTGTGTCTTTTGAAGAGACAGTGGAACTGAGCAGTCAACATGTAAAGGTGTGTTTAGGTGATATTTCAGTTGTCACTGAAAGAATGTGCTTGGAGTCCTGGTCAGTTAAGAAAAGGTACCCTTGGCAAGGTGATCTCTCTGGATTGTCTCTTGGTATCACTTACCACACTTGCTTCTGTGATACAGGGATTTCTTTTCAATCATTTAAAAAATAACACAACCAGAACCATAACTTTTTTCTTCTTTTCTTCTGCCTTTTAAGTGATAGGTATGGAAAGGGATTGTGAAATGGCTTCAAAACATTACCTTTTTTGCTGAGGTATATGGTTCTGGTATTGGAGAGGCCAGCTTCATTTCTGTGGGGTTAAAACATTATCCTCAACACCCAGAGCTTTGTAATGGTGCATTTTCACCGGAATCTGTGTTTAGTGACCACTGTGACTCGTGTGGTTTTTTTTTTTTTCTCATTATCCAGTCTTTTCTAGCATTTAAGAGAGATACACAGGTAGGGATATTGAGCACCACTTGGGTTGCAGACTGCTATTCTGCATAATCTGATGGCCCTTAAGACGTTTGTGTTTGTTTTCCTGTAAGAAGTATACTGTTCTTCACTAGCAGTAAAAAGCAGCAGTAGTTTGCTGCTGTGGAAGTTCAGACTGTGGGACCAGCTGATGCATAGCTGGTGTGAAATTCATTCCTAGGTAAGGAGGGAAGTGTTTTTATACCTTTTGTTGTTGTTGTTGTGCCATGCTGGTATCAACTTTCAGAAACTTTACTCTTAGAAAACTTACCCAAAAGAGAAGCCAGTTCAGTGTTGTACTCTGTTGCTGAAAGAGCATTAGCATCCTTTGGAGGCAGAATGTGTGAACTGCTATTTTGTTCCATAATGCTAATCTTACTTTTTAAAACTGTCCTGTAAATTGCAAGCTTGTGTAATACTGTAAATGTTTTGGAAAGTCCACTTTATTTTCACTAGTTATAACATTGGTTAAGCTGTGTAAGTGGTAGAATCTCTAGGATTTTTTGGGGGGTTGGGGAGTATTTCTTACTGTAGATGAATTCAGCATTTTTTGTACAAATAGTATTTCTTTGTAATGGGGTACAGCACTATTTTCATGTTGAGTTCCGATATTTCTTCATGTAAGAAAATTCCTGATGTGTAAGTGAAGTTGTATGACAGAATTTGTAATCCCAGTTATGTGGAACAATTGAATCAGGGTGATATTCAACATCCAAGCTGCCTGTTAAAACCTGTTACGGACAAGAAGAGGATATGTTGTGTTCTTTGGCTTTTTTGTTTTTTTACAGTGCATCAGAGCAGACTCCAGAGCTTCAGCTGGTGCTTCCTGTCAGACACAGGAACTGTGATAATACCACAGTGCATAACTATCTCCCATTAACTAGTTCTACAGGAGGTAGGAATACTAGCCTCATTTTACAGGCACAAGATGATGAAAGCCAGCAGACCCTGGAGAACTTGAATCCAAATCTGTTTATTTTTCTATAGCCATAGGTCGTCATTATCTTTTTCCATGCCATTTAAGGCTACACTATGTATGCTAGCAATGCTTCAGTGCAAATTGTGAATGATAACCAGAAGTATACTGAAAAATAAAAGGCAAGTGATAATGCCAGGATTCTTCCAGGGAGAGGGAAACAAATTTTTGGGGGTTTTTTTGGTAACATTCTCTGAGAAACAAACCTGGGCATGGGAATATTGGTAATGGGTGGGAAACAGTTGTCAGTGTACGGAGGGAGACTTGGAAGTGCTCATTACATCTCTGAATGAAGAAGCTAACTGAAAAGTGGAATGAAAATGTGATCAAATGGACCTCTGGAAAGAGAAGGAGTTATCTAGTACTGGTCATAATCATATGTCTCCACAACAGTGTTCTAAAATGAGTTTAACTAAGAGTGACCAGGATGAGCAAGGACTAAGACAAAGCATAAAGCTGTCTCTCACTGCAGCCAGAAGCGGGTAATAAGCAGATGTAATTTCATGTGGTCAGTTCTTAACTTTGCTAGATGATGCTTTAAAACAAACAAACAAAAAACCCAACAAACCAACCAACCACAAGTACAGTATGCTTTTGAATCTTCAGATGGTCCAAGTGTCAATTAGTTGCAGGTTGGAAAAGTAGGATTGGTCAGAGTTGTGCTTTCACTGTGACATTCATCAGTTTGATTAGCATTATGAATAATTTAGCGTTAAGAACCTGAGCTCTTATATGCATATCCTGTCATGATGTTTCTGCATTAAATACATTGAAGAGAGAACATTCACTGATGGGGCATTTTTGAAGTAGCTTTAAGGACTCATTTAAGTTAAAATTAAACTAATGGATTTGTTTAATTTTCAGTTCATTATGTACTCAAGATAATTGGGATTGATACACTTTTTGAGCAGAAGCTGAATCCTATTTCTAGATGCAAAACTCAGCTTTGACTATTGTCTCCAGACAGTACTTCTGTAAGAAATTACTTCCATTTCTGCTGATTGGAATGCTACTTTGAATGTCCAGTTTGTGAGTTAGTGACTGTCATAAAGGAGTTAAAGACACATTTCCACAGAACTTTTTACTTTAAGACCACTTTGTGGTTTTAAACTCTACTGTCTATAATATCATATGAATTAAATGAATGTCTGCTATCTTTATATTTGAAAAATGGTTGAAGACAGCATACTGGAGCAGTCCTGTTCCAAAGAGCTACTTGGAATAATAGGTATACTCAGAACAGCCAAAAAAGGAGTCCCCACCCATGCAAGCACTGTGTGACTTCATTCAGCCCTTTTCCAATATACTCTTGCAATTTTTTCTTCAGGGCTCACTGGGCAGAAGTTTCAGAAGTATAGGTACTTAAATTAGTAATAGTTTAGTAAACCTATCTTTTTTTTTTTCAGTTTTCAAATTCTGGAGATAGTGTGGATGTGTACACATCATACTACAAATATTAAGCTCCCTAAAGTGCCCCAGAGGTACTATACTTTAAATACATTTATTTGAAATCCGTATTTCAAGAAAAATGAAACTCTCCCTTTAAAGCCCTCTGCCTACAAAGAGAGATTATAAAATTTAAATCCTTTTTTAGGCTGAGGTTCCTAAATATTTGATTTGTGGTCTATTTTCCTGAACTGAAAATCTCAGAAACAGCATGAAAAATACAAAGTTGTTCAGCTCAGTAAGTTTAGGGAGCAGGAAAGCACAGTACCACCTTCAGGAGCCTTAGTGTAGATTAAAAATTATGTGTTCTTTATACCTTCTCACAAACTTTGAAAGGCTTTTGGATTCTTATCACAACTTACTCCTTGCTCCAATGCTGTTCGTTTATAAAAAGGGTTACAGATAGGATAGGAAAGTCCAGTAATTAAGCTTGCATTTGCTTGAGACTTAGCTTTAATCTAAGTATCTGGCCTCTTTAAAGAACCAACTGGTAACATTTTGGAAATGTGGTCTAAGATAGCTGTGGAAAAACAACTACAAGCTGCTCAGTGATCCCTTGTCTTCAACTTCTTCTGTGGTTTATTTGGGCACTGAAGTGAACAGGGAGAATAATGTGACAGGAAGGATGCACAGGAATTCTTTATTTTTTGTTAAAGCTCAAGTTCCCTGCTAAAGAAGATCAGAAAGGGGCAGCTGCTGATACGTTAGATGGCATACTCATAAAGAATGGCTTGGTTTTTTTTTTTTTCAGCCTCAAAATGATTTTAATGTATGGCATCACAGGTTTTATGAATACTGGACTAAAATATTTTCAAAGTGTATGGATCAACATCAGCCTTAAGGACTGCTTCAGCTATGCAGGGTTCCAGAACTAAGTGGTCACTAATCTAGCCTTCAAAATAACTAATGTGCTGAGAGCTTAAAAAATATTGGTATTATAGTTTTAGAAAAAATAGTGTTCATCATAGGTTTTACACGTTCTAATATCTGTATTTGATGTTCAGCTGTGAATAGATTCACTAACTTGCTGGGGACTGCATTATTATTTTATGAAGACTCAAATAGTTTGTATGTTTGTAGTTGAAATACTACTTTGTTGTACAAAACGTTAGAGAATGAGACAAAATTTGGTACCATTACTGTCCAGTAACACTAATAGACTCCTGCAGAAAATATTAATCAGTCCCATCAACTCTTGTAAAACTGTAGTTGGAAGAAGGATACCTAAATGTGGTGCAGCAGAATAAGAGTGACTCTGACAGAAGCATCTGAAAAAATCTTAACTTATATTCAGGAGGCCTATGGTACAGTTGCTAAATGTAGAAGGCTATTTTTTTGTTGGGGTTTTTTTTTTGGTACTACAAATTCAAATACTGTTTCATAATATCGTTTGCGTTATTGTGCTATGCAATCATCTCATCAAACAAGAAGTGTTTAAAACACATGACAATTCTGGGAGTCTAGTGAGTAACCAGAACTGGTTAAAACACTTTAAAGCAATGTCCACCTTGTGTATGCAGACCCAGCACAATACCCTTTTCTCTAGCAAAATATGCTTTCAGGCTTTGTATGTTGTTTTGCAGTGCAGTTCTAAATCATAAAAACTTTATATCTGCAGTAGTTAGCTTTCAAAAATGTAAGGTAATCAATGCCCAAAAGAAACCATGTAATCTTGTATGTTGAATCTGTTAAATCTTTTTTTTTTTAAACAAAAAAGCCCTATAAAACCCAGAAAAAGTTGGCAAATCCCATCTTTTTTGTCTTTCCATGTCCAGGAAAGCTTATAACTCTTCTTCAACCAGTTAATGCTAGAAATCTGCTGTGTGCAAAAAAAACAATCGTCCCAATCTCAGCTGTGATCTGATTCACAGAAGTACAATAATATGTAATTTTCTTGCACTGGATTATATAAAAGCTTTCTTATGCAGTTTTAGGCTCTGACTATTCTATTTTTCCCCCAAAATTGTGCTTTCCCAAACACAGTTAGAACTTCTTGGCGCTGAAACAATGGTTTCACTATATTTCATGAGTGTTATGTATACTTGAAATACATCTAAGAACTCTTTTTAACCACATTTTCCTCTTTGTTGAAAATGCCATATAACATCTCGGCTTCTGCCAGGAAAACAATGCCTTTTATTTTCCAGAGCATACCTCGTGTTATTTGCAGTAGAGTTGAATAGCACTGAGTTGCACTAATCCACTAGTTTGGATCACTAGCGTTTTTAAACAAAGAATACACAATGGGATGGGTTTTTTAAAATGAGCAGGTTTTCTTTATTGTATGCAGAAGAGCCCAGACTTAAACAGTATGCAAGTCAGGCACTGTTTTCCAAATCAAATGTTTGACCTTGAGATCTTCATAGCTAAATTTTGAACTCTGAAGGTTGTAAAAAATATTTAATACTAACTTTCTTATAATCATACCATCTTTTGTTGTTGTGGCTAATGAACTACTGCTTCCATCTTGCAAGGATGAGCTATGCAGTCTATTTCTATAGAGCAGAAAAAAGAACAATTTCTTGTTATTCTAAGAGACTGTGTTTGCTTCTGTATCTGTCCCTTGTAAAATGCTGGCTAATTGTTAATTTAAAACGCTCTTGTCAGTTACTGTTGTGGCATACCATCTTAACAGTCTTCCATAATTTGTGATTTCTCCACTTCTTTCATTTGTTTGGAAGTGCAATGAGTGGCTGGGTGTATCATTAATTTTTATTCAGAAGGATGTGGTAAGGATTCAAGCATGAGAGTGGAAAAATGTATCAGAAAGAAGTCAAAATAATATAAATTTCTAGCAATTTGGGTTTTTTGTTACCTAGTTTGACATATTTTGCAGACTTTGCTGTCTGAAAGTGAAGCTCGACCTTTTCAGAAAATCATCACTTTTTTTAGTATAACTCAAGTATTTCAGAAAAAAAAAATTACCTTAATGTGAACTTACTGAGAATGTTCATTTTACTGTACTGGTGCTTGGAGAGTATTCAGAAAAGCTGTGAGGTCTTGTGTTTTCCTTCACATGTGAGTTCTTGATGTAATTTACTGGAGACATGTCAATATATTTTGAATAAGGTAATGAGTTCCTTTGTGTTTTAAGAATGCTTTAAAACATTATGTAAAACATAAACTGGGATATGTCAGGACAGAGAGAGACAACACTTTTTAAAGAGAAACTTAATGACTGGCATCTTTGAGGTAAACTGAAGTCTATTTATAGCCAGGCATATTGATGAGGAAATGAACACAGTGGCCCAAGCAACAAACACTATGTTTAAATATTTCTGAGTCTTGAGATTTGGAGGAGCGGAAATAAGTTTGGCTCTTTGGTGGTGGCTGGAACTACTACTGCTTTGGCATCATAAAACCTGTCGTGAGCTGGGCAGTCACTTTCAGACACAAGAAGGAGAAATTTTAACCAGTCTTATGCAAACAGTTGTTGAAGAATTATGTTCCTTTTCCAAAAGGGATTTGTTTCAGATGCAGGAAAAAAAGTATTTATTTATAAAGGCTTGAATGCTTATGGAGGAACATTACTGGAAAAAGCTCCAAGCTTATTAAATCAACTCTATATGGACTAGGGAAATGTTAAGAGACTTCTGTCTTAAAATTGTATGTGTGTCTGAAAAATCTTTTGTAAATGAAGGTTTATGTAAGAAATGCAAACAGCTTTAAAAAGAATGCTTAACAGAGTTATAAATAAACATTTTTTTGCATGGTTCTTTCAGTAGAGAAGAAAGCTAAAGATGAAGCATTAGTACAGAAAAAACTTGAAGGCACTTGCTTTGGCTGCATCTGTATGGATCTCCAGGTGATGGCAGGAGCATTTTCCTGGCCGTACCAGCTCTGGCTGGGGTTCTGTTCTCTGCCACAGTTTGTCAGTTTTCTCATCATGTGACAAATATGGTAACATCAGGCCCTGTGATAGTCCTTGTTGTAAAAGCTAACAGTGTTTTTAGGTGAATGCTTGCCCCAGCCAGGCAACAAAGATCACTTTGTCAGGAGAGGAAGAGCTGCCTTTTGAGACAGTTTTATCTCCTGCTCTGTTCACCTTCAGCCATCCATCTCTCTTCTCCCCCCACCAGATTGTAGGCTTTTAGTCATACTCCATGGGAAAGTCCCCAGAATGATAAATTGGCACAAGTTTGGAGAAAATCAGTGCTGAGGAAGAAGGACAACTCAACAAATCAGCAGTTGTCTGTTCTTTTCTAGCCTGCCAGTTCACCAGTGAGCCATGTTTTTGACTGAGCAGATGGCATACCTAAACCTTGGAACAAACCCTAGCACCTGATACCTCTTGCTAATTTGGTAATTAAGAGATATAGGGAAGAGATAATGGATGTTTTGGAGATGGAGGAATAAAGGAGAGCTCGTAAGGGACAGCTGCAGGAAGGTGCTGAGGTTATTGCTGTTCTCTGAAATCTATGGTGGGCGATCAGGCCACAAGTTCTGTTTTCCACAAGGCAGGATAACTTGTTCTAGCAAGGGCTGCTTGCATATAGACATTTATTTCTAAGCATCGACATCCCATCAGGTATTTTTCAGTGTGGTGCTGCTCCTGCTGCATCTAGTCCTTTTAAATTATAAAAAAGTAGTCAGCTGCTGCTACAGGGTATTTCTTTTTCTTTAGAAGAACGCAGTGGTAAAACTTAAACCACTTCACTTGCATTAATGAGTAGCTGGTCATCTTTCTTCTCCCTGACACAATTTCCACAGCTTGCTTATGAACTTTTCAGTCTGAATTTGCCAACTGTATTTTTTTTTTTAAATGGCAATAGTTTGAAATCCACCCAGAGAAGAGATAATCAGCTTATAAAGTGGCTATTTTGTAAGCATGCCATCTCTTATTCTCCTCTTGAAAAATGAAAGAGGGCAGGATAGCAGACTTCAGACAATGTGAGAAGATTAACTTAATGTTCATACATGTAAAGTATGTAAGCTGATGTAGTTAGGGAGAGTGATAACCAAATTTATTTACTTTCTGAATACCATGAGGAAAAGGAATGAAAGAAGCTCAGTTCACTGTCTTTGTGCTAGTATTTCTGCACTAAAATTAAACTGGATAACTTACCACATTGGGAAAACTGTAGCTTATTTCTTAACTGACAGCAAAGAAGGGTGGTATGAGAAAATTAGTAAAGCAACTGTCTGCTCAGACTTTCTTCAAATTCCATTGCTGGATATTTAATTATGACCTAGTTTCTTTGGTGGACGTGTTCTAAACTGTAATGTCACAGAAACTATTAGGAAAGACTTCTTATACTACAAATAGTAGTATAACTGTTTATAACATTCTCTCACTTGCCTGAGTGTGCTACTAAATGAAATTGTTTTAAGGACTTGACTTTTACTAAGAAATGAAATGTTAATTTAAGTGCAGATGTATTTTTAACATTGTTGTCACCTATACTTTCAGTCCAGTTTTTGCCTGAATTAGCTGTTTTTTTTCTGTGTGTAATATGTAACATTAACAGGTTTCATGACATAAAAAAGACAATCAAAAGAGTTGGATGCTGCAAGCCTTGGAATGAATAAATCCTAAGAAAAGCAGAGGTTGTTTTAAGGAGTATTGTAACTATTTTTTTGGTTGTTGCTAATGGTATCTGAATTATATGTTTATGTTCATCTGCCTAATGGGGATTGCTCTGTCTTTTTTACTTTTAGCATATTAACAAAAATTGGCAAGTTAGTAATATAATTGTTATACTCAGACTTCCCTTCATTCTGGTAATGTTCGTAGGTCACTGACATTCTTTTCAAAGCATTACAAGTGAATCACTGGGTCACCATATGGAAATACTGTACTGTTGACTCCTCAGCTTGTGATTATTTCAGCAAATACGTAAGCTGTAAATGGTCAAAGGCTAGACCTCTGCTTAAAAAAAAAAAAAAAAGAATAAAATCTGATAATGAGACATTGCTGCTTTGAAAGCTGTTTCAAAAAGTAGGTTGCCTCCAAGAGCAAATGTTTGAGACTGAGTAAAATTGGGACTGTGTGGTAAAAGTGATGCTACTAAGCACCTTTTATCGATTAAAAGTAGTTGGAGATGGGTCAGCATTAGAGGCTTTGGTAGCATCTGAACAACTTTGAAATAAGAACTGATACAAAATCCTGTTGATGAGACTAAAGCAGTGATCTCCAACCTTCCTTTGACAATTGCATGTAGCAATGTGAAGGAAGCAATGACATTCTCCTTTGCAACTTTTTAATTTACTGCAGCTACAAACAGCATTGTAGAGTCTCTTAATTGTTGTGGCTTGAACCTAGTGGCAGCCAAACACTGTACAGCTTATCACTCACCTTCCCCTGCCCACGGGAATGGTGGAGAGAATTGGAGGGGGAAAGGTAAGGAGATTTATAGCTTGAGATGAAAAAAACATTTAATAATTGAAATTAAAATTAATGATAATAATAGGAACAATAGAACATACAAACAAGTAATGTGTAATGCAGTTGCTCACCACTCACTGACCGAGGCCCAACACATTCCTGAAACCACAATCCTGGAAGAGAGACAGCATCCCTGCTCACCCTCATATATGTGTACTGAGCATGATGATGTTGAATATTCCATTGGCCTGTCTGGGTCTGTTGCAGGTGCTTCTTGTGCACCTGCACACTAGCAAGACATGGGAAGTTGAAAAGTCCTTGATTTCCTAGCAACAACTAAAACTGTCAGTATATTAGCAGCATTCCTCTCATACCAATTCACATACTGAAACCAAAGCACAGCACTGTTGTAGCTACTAAGAAGAAAAATCAGCTCTATCCCAGCCTAATCCTGGACCCTAGTCAATGCTTTGCCTAAAGGCATGTGTTAAGGGCTCCAAGTATAGGCAGACAGGAACTGGGCAACAGAAAATTATGGAAGAAGGGAACAGAGGAGTTTACAAGCAAGAATAAAATTTAAATTTCTTGTTCAACAAGATATCAAAAATATTTAAAGGGCTAGGCAGTATCTTTTGTCAAATAGTCACAGTTGCGGTTCTGTAGCAAGCTAATGAGTAAAAGAGTTTGTAAATCCAGAACTGTTAAGAAGATGTAGAAGTGTTGACTGGGGAGACTCTATGTATTAGTGGGTGAAGGTTTTAACAAGTATGATTAGCCTGTCTAGCCAATTTCATGTTGGAAAAAATCAGTCTGACCTTTGTTCTTCCAGCCCCTCTTGACTCTGACAAGAGTACAATTTACTCTTGATGTAGGACTTAGTTTTCTTTTTGTGCTTTCTGGAAATGGGAACCTAAAAATGGAAAAAAAAAAACAAACAAAAACAACAAAACCAAAACAACAAACCCAAAAAAAACAAAAAACCCCCAAACAAACAAAAAACAAAACCAAAACAACAACCAAATCTACCTAACGAAAAATGCTTTGAATGCTGAAGATGTTGATATAATTCAGGCAAAAGAAAGTAAACTACGTTTAGCAGGAAAATATCAGTGGGATCTTTGCAAGAAAAGGGAGGGGTTTATATACCCCAGTAAAATAGGCATAGCATCTGCTTTCATTTACAGCATAGAGCACACCGTTATAGCCCTGGGGTACATTGGAGTAATTGTTGAGGAGGTAGACAAGGCCGTTAATGTATTTACATAAGACATGATGTCTCTTGAGCAAAAAATTACATGGTATTCCAAACCAGACAGACAACGCAGTTATATAAGAAGTTAAATTTACATGATCTCTAAATTCTTACAGTTTTCTTTTACATACATGTGCTGAAGATAGCACTGATCTTCAAGTCTTCTACAAACTTTTTTGCAATATTCATTCCTGATGAGTAAGCAGAATGTTGTTATGGTATGGAAAATAAAATGGAATTTTCCATTCTGTATATATTTTTTTCCATGAATATGGAAGGTTCGTAAGGCTTTTGCTAAAAGGATCATATTTTTGTCATCAGCTTTTTATTTAGGGTTTATTTAGAACTTGGTTTCTGGAAGCATGGAACACTTTACAAATCTAAGAGCAATGCTGACAAATCAGTGGTTTGAGCATACTTGGTCTGTAGAACACTTCAGCTTGCAAAGCAAATAACTGTTCTCAGCATTTACTATTCTTTTGAAGCTGATGAGGCACTTGGACTGCTACCTATAAGTTGATTCTTATTAATTTTTTATGGAAGTAATTTGAAGCTAAATGTTCGTGTATCATATCGTGGAAACCCAGCTTAGATATTTTGATGAATGGATTGTTTTCTGTTTTGGTGGGAGCCTCACACGGAGGTAATTGCAAGCCCCAAGTTTTCAGCTGCAGAGGAAGGTCTTAGAAGTGCTTTTTCAGCTGGCACTGCGTCTCTAGTTTAGTTACTAATGATGAATTGGATTTCAATCTTTAAAAAACATAGTACATTTCCTAATGTCTACAAAAAAGCTTGTTGATACTTTCTACCTGAGCCAATGCTAAGAAGTGGTTTGCTAAGGGCATGACTTTGTCAAACAGCTGAGCTGAAAGCTGGATGAGTTGGGAGGTTTTGTTTTGGCCTATCATGAGGTTTGCAGATGTGTTGAGAGCTTCCTGCGTGCTTTTCTTAATGTCAAGTTAAACATTTTGGGATAAGTGGTTTAAGGCTATAGTACTTCATAAGACTTTTTCCATCTTTCTAAAGGAATAAGAATAATTCAGTGTTGTTTGAGCAAAAAGTAGTACATTCATATTTTTATGACTTTTTATTTAACTGTATATTTAAAAGGTGCCTTCTTTCATTTTGGTGCTTGATGAAGTGTTCTGTAGTATAGCATACCTGCTATCAAATAAAATGTTCAGCTTTTATTCTTTAAGTCACAGGTAACTTTATCTTCCTTTCAACCTAGCAAGTACGTAGCCTACTTGTTACACTATTTTATCTTTAGTAACTTTGTTTTTAGGAGTTGATTAGAACCGTAAACCCTCTGAATGTTTTTGTATTGCTACCTAGCTTTAGATGTACTCTAGGATGAGCTTCTGTATGGAAGATTCCTGTTTCATCCCTTTCTAGCATTATCAAACAAGAATTATTCCTCAACTCTGAACCTGAAAACAAGAAAGGTGTTTTAGGGAAGCAAAGGTTTATACAACTGATGTCTTTTCAGTTACTGAAAATGCTGAATGATTGAATTTATTTCTGAATAGCTGATGGATATTTCCAGCTGTGAAAGTTTCTGAGACCTGAAACATTCTGCCATGTGTCAGATTAATAATCCTTCCTTCATGCTGTTACAATGTAATTCATAGTGTTCCCGGTCCAGAGGCTTAAAGAGGTGTTCAAATTGAAATGTAAAACAGATACAGAATATCTGAAAAAACAAACAGTTAGAGAAAATAGGAAACATAATTACCATGTAACAGGGCTGTTGAGATTTAGTGTGACAGGAATGGCAAGTCTCAAAATTTAAGAATTAGGTCATTAGCTTCATGAGCATGCCAGTCTGCCACTGCTGCTGAAGTAAACAGTCTTTTCCTGGCCATGCTTTCCCTTCCTTAGGCACGTATTGTGAAATAGATTGTGAAATTTTCTGGATTGCTGCACATTTCTGTGCTAAATTACCTCTAACCTGTACCCAAATGTGATGTTGTCAGAAAGGAGTGTGGGGGTATAAACAAGTGCTTAGGGACCAGGGGATGATGTTATGCATTCTTTGAGCCACAGTGATGATTTTCAGTATTCTTGGTTTTTTTCACTTGATTGTAGGCATGATGTATGTGTAAACTGCATACCTTGTTTCCTGCATGCCGAAGTATCCTCTGAGTTTGTGCTTATACAAAGAAAGGCACTACAAGCAGCTGCCTGACTTGGCAATTAGTAAACTAAGTTTACTAGGATATTTCTAGGAAGAAACCTTAAGGTTTGCAGCATGATTTGGGAAACTGCTGAATTGCTGCATTGCCAAAGGCTGCATTAAAAAAGCAGTGTAGGGGTTTTTTTTAGAAAAGCTAATTCGTTGGTTTGTTGTCACAGCTCCCTCATCCTTGTTATGACAGTGTTAATAGCTCTCAGTATGGTATTTCAGCTGCCTGTTACTGATTTTACAGAAGTGGAGCAGAAAGAAGTTAGGTTCCATATTACTCACTGAATCCATTGTTTTGGAAAATTGATAACGTAACTTTTCCTGTGTTCCTTCATGGTAAACAGAACTTCCTGAAATAGGGACCATTATCTCACCTGAAGCCAGAAAGTATTTGCCTGCTTGTTTCTACTTAGAAGAAAGAATGTTTTTTGTTTAAAGCGATCTTCCTACTCTTGCAAATGAGAAATGATAGTCATTTGTCAGCTCAGCCAAATTTCAGATACTGTTGCAAGCAGCAGAGCTTTGCCTGGAGGCAGATGAAGATACTGAAAGTAGAGTTTCTGTGGGAGGGTTAGTATTTGTGCAAGGAGACATATGCTCAGTCAAGCAGTTTGTTGATTTAGGGTACTTATTCTCCTGTTGACACTGACAGACAGTCTTACTGAAATGCTTTAAGTCTGGCAGAAGGCAGCAAACCATTCTCTCTCTGCTTCCGTTTATTTCCCTCACCACCAAATTTTTGTTTTAAATAGAGCATTAGTATTTTCAAAGAACTGAGTCCCCAGGGCAGACTTTTTTCCTAGGAGAGGTTCTACATATTACATTTGTGCTCTAGGTGAAGTTTTTTTTTTCTAAGGGTTTACTTTTACATGCTGTAAATTTACTGTTCCTAGAGTTAAAGTCCTCCTAATAAGCAGTGCATTGTTTTAGACTTTGGCATTATGATATGCTTGTTCACCTCTTAAACAGCTGTCTCTAATATTTTCATTACTTAGTAGGGGACTAATATTGTAATGTGTGGTAATACAGGGTTTTGTAAAAAATTGTGGACAAGAACACAATTTCCTCATTTTCCTCTTTGATTAACAAGTGCTAATTACACCCTGCAAGAGAATATTTCCTATTTGATTTGTGAGATTTTTTTATGGTTACATTTAGTTCCTAAGTTAGTAAATATATAAACAGTCTTTCTTAGCTCTATAGACAGCTATAACTTATTTGATTAGGACTCTAACTTTTGTATTTCTATTTATATTTCTTTCACAGTGAAGGTGCAGAGCTGAATAGACAGTAGACTATCTCTTATGCCAGAGTGCTAGAAGAAATGATTTGTCAGTGTCTAAACAGACATAATTAGATGTCTGTTTTACTTTGGAGCAGTAGTTTTACTTTGGAGACTTGCTACCACTTAACATTTTCTTATGAAGATAATAAACAAAGTGCTATATCATTGAGATCCATTGTAAATGTTGCGATTGTGTAAATTTGACACTCGCTTTCACAAATTTGCCAGTTGATGTATTTCAAGTGCTGCCTGTTACGAATGGCAGGTCTTAGGATCTTGTTTACATAACTCCCCTCCTAGTTTTCTCACTTTAGGTCATATGCTATAGGGCATGCTATAATACTGTAAGTGTGTGTGATCTAAAAGGCTAAGCCTTTGATCAGAAGTAGAACAATTCTGTAGTCCCCTTCCTTTATATATAGCACAGAGTTACTGTGATTTTATTATCCCACAGTTGCTTGTTGCCACTTACAGACTGATTTCTTGGCCCATGGAAGGCTGATTGTGATCTTTTAAGCCCCATTAAAGCAGCATATTTGAATGTCCATAATTTTGCATCCCTCTGATCATCTCTGAAGTAATGGGAAGTATCTGTAGTTATCTCACTCTCTGTAGTTCCATTAAAAATTATCACTGGAAGTGGAGAAACTGGGTATGACAATAACTCTGGTATGTTATTTGTTTTTTCCTAAACTCTGTTCTCCCACACCCTCCCATGTAAGCTTTCCTAATGTTGGGGTTTTTGCATCAGATCAGCAAATGAGAGGTTACAGATTATTCCATTGAATATTATACCTGAAATTCTCTGCTCACCATTGAAGAAAGCATTGATCATCATAAGGCATGAAGTTTTACTGAACATTTATGAGGGCAACTGTGATTGATTTTAATCAATCACAAGGTCTTTTTGTCAGGAACTTTTTTTCTAATGAGGCAGGGAAGACTAGAAAAGGTTAAGCAGAAAGCATTGTCTTTCTCAGGTGGAGGAATCCTATGTTCATTTTCCAGTGTTAGTCACATACACATTTTCTAGCAAAGAACAGTACTCTGAAAGTGGCAGTTGAGCCACATTCATAAAAAGGAAATGAAGAAATCCTCTTTGTGTACACCCTGTGCACGTGTACACATGCACACATCTATACAGGCAGCTGAGGTTGATGCCAGTTGACGTATTGGAGAGGGTTGATGATGCTGCCTGGTTGGTGCGGCTTGGTTTAAGGCTGATGCCATACTCGCTTTTTTTTTTTTGTGGAAGATGACTACTTGAGCTGTTACAGTAAGCGATAATTATCTGATGTCTCCTGAGCTTCATGTGACTTGTGGTGAAGAGTTGTCAGCGATGTCCGAAGTCGATGCTTTGTATACAGGAAATGCACTGTCTGTAATGTCAGGGGTGTGCATCTGCTGCTGGTCCCACCTGAGCTCCCGCGAGCAGGGGGAGAGAAGATAAGACTGGATTTGAAGCTATTGTGGAATAGAATAGGAAGACGGAGATTTTGAGAGGGAAGTACAGCTCAGTCTTTAAGTTTTCAGCAGCCCATTACAATACCAACGTTACGGAAAAACTGAATTACCCACTCTCTATAAACAAACAAAACAAACAGAAAACTTGTAGTTGACTTATTTTCTTGACTTCTGGGTTCCTTCATAGTGAACGCTTTGTCAGCCGAAGGAGCTGAGAGGTGTCTAATGCATTTTGCCCTGCAGCTCACATCCTCCATATGAATCCATGCTGGTTGCTTTGCATGCTTGTAAAACAATGAGGGTAGTGTTCCCTGGGGGCTAAAGAGAAGGTGCAGAGAGTGTCTGCCAGCTCACAGCAGTCAACACACAACTCTTTGTTGGTAGTCCCACTGAAGGCAAGCATGCCCGGACCATTGATGCTCCACGCTCATACTTAAGGCTGATGTATGTTAATGCTATCCAAATAAACTGGTTTTGCTGATTGCTTTGCTATCATTTCTGAATCATGATAGTTAAGAAAGACTTCCAGCATCTTTACAGACCCGTAGAACTGCTTCTGATTTGCAGATAATTTGGTTTTTGTCTTTGTGGAGAGCAGTTGTGAGGTTATGAAAGACAGCTTTTTTCTTTTTCAAGTTGTGCAATTCTGTGTCGGTACTGCTTGAATTATGAAAAAGGTATTTCTTACAGTCCAAAGAGATTTAATAATGATGCTGAATATGATAGTAGACACTTTACTGTTGAGAGCAGTAGATTGTAGTGTTTGTTTTTTTTTTTCTCTTGTGCTTTCCAGCAATGTAGTACTCTCAAGCAAAGTGAAAGTGAACTTTGCTGTAGTCTTGATTTGAGAGCAGGAGGGGAAATGCATTTCATGGTTTACTTCTAAAAATATTTGCTTTGAAACCCTATGGATTCAATCATTCTTGGTCCCTTTCACACACTGCTAGTGCTGGCCTGTGTTGCTTTGAGTCAGTGTCCCCAGAAGCCAGATGGAGGCAGGAGGCCTGTTAAAAGAAGGCACCGCTGCCTTGTTTGCATGGCTGTACATGCCAGAATTGTTGCTTGGTTGGTGAACAACCTGTTGGTGAGGGCCAAGAAAAGTAAGGGCATACACTTCAGATGTCAGCCTAATCAAAATAACTGTTACTTGACAATTTTTTCTAAGTTTTGGGCAGATAGTGTGATAGCAGTGTGTGCGTTACACCTGTTAAACACATACCCTTGTTTATGGTTTTGCTGATTGTATTGTAAGTGATGCCTATGAATCTTACTTTTCTGACAAATTTCATGGAGAAAAAAGTATTTGAGTACTATCTATTGAGAAAGATTTATTAAAATTATTATTACTTCCTTTGTTGTCTTTCTGTGTAAGATAAAGCTATTGAGACTTATGGAATAAACCGTATAAACCATATAAAAATATGGGGTTTTTATGTATTGCTGGTCACTTCAAGACCAAGTAGAAGATACAGTTTTCTCAGTGTTATAAATCTGTTTTCTCCGGAGTTTCTTGGCAGGCTAATAGTTTTATCTCCTTTTCATGCTTTCCTGTTTGCTCCTTTGCTCTGATGTTTCTGACTGTTTGCAGGGTCATACCACTGGACTGTGCTGGTAGAAAAATAAGCTGATGAAATGGAATTGGCTACGTACTTCATGGCAGCTGTATGATTTTGTGTGGAGGGAGATATGTCACTGGATTAACAGAAATTGACTGTACAGACTGAGAAGTTAATGTATGACTAAAATCATACAGTCAATCCATATTATATTTAGGAAGAGATGAAAGTGGTAAGTGGGATGTAGAGTGACAACTAGGAATAGGTAATTCACTGTGCATAGGTAGCTTTGCATGATTGTTGCAGTGACTAACATTAAATGTGTCAGAAGGAAGGTCTCTGAATAGTGGGAATGCAAATATTGAGACTGTTCAGTATAGACACGTGAATATGAGACAATTTTGTTTTGCACTGTACAAACATTGTGGCTGTGAATCTGGTCAGCGTATCAGAGTGGCTGGCTAAAATTTGTTTCGGCTTAAATAAAAGCTGAAATTAATGGAGTCCCTTGAAAAGTCCATTTTCCAGAAACCTTTCTTCACTGTTAGGTGCCACTTATAAAAGCTAAGGCACCCACTTTCCAGAGGGTCTGGTGTTTGTGATGACAGAATATTTAGCTGGTGGTAAGGTAGTATGAAACAGGACGGTAACAATTACTGGCAAGGGCAATCTCTGCCTAGAATAATCCTCACCTAACTTTCATCCTGGGAAATACTTGGAGTTGATGTAAGAACTTCTTATTAACAGAAGCTGCTTGAATTCCAAATTCCAATATCCCAGCTCCAGCAATTTCATTTGAAGCCTATTTGTATGCACAGTTTAAAGCAGAAGTAGTCTTCAGTTTAAATGGTGTAGCAGTGGAATGTGGTACAGAGCATTGAAGCTGATGGCTACTGGTAGCCTTAATCTAAGTACTCATAACTGCTGTTGCAGCAGATGTTTTCTTGGTTTTGATCACCTACATACTCTGTTCTTGGTGTCCAGGTCTCCTAACCCACTTGCCTGTCCACATCAGCAATGTGTATAGGTTATTACTTTTTCTGGGTGACTTTGGATTTACGTCAAGAGAATGAAAGGGCACAGTGCATCTTCTACACCTTGATTTCTTTTGCTTGTTTCTAGCTAAAATGACTCTTGAGTCAGAACCATGAGAAAATAGCCAATCTGAGCTCATATTGTGCCTAAATTCTTGTCCTTGACAAGGTATAATGGAAAATACAGCTAAAGTAGAAACAGACTGAAGAGATGTAGTTAAAGGTAAGACAATCCTATCTTTGAACATGCAGTTTGGGGAAGCAAATTGGGAGGCCTTATTGTGAAGATCAGAAACGTATAATCAAGCCAATCTAACATCCTCTACAACAGGAAGCTTGTGGACTGGGGAAAGCCACGTGTGATATTCTTACAGAGCAGGCTAAGGAAATGTGGCCTAGATAAAAAAAGCTATTTTAGGATACATGTAAAATCATTAGGTTAACAGTAGCCAGAGTTTTATTTTTCAATAGTTCACTTGCAGCAAGGGAAAGCATATTCTATGGGATTTTGTGTAGTTCTAGATTATTGTTCTTGTTTATGGACTGGGTAATGGAATAGCATATGTGTGGTTATGAAATCTGAAGACAAGATGTTTTGGGGAATAAATGCGGGTACATGAAGCTTGGATGGCAATTCCGAATAATCTTGAACGTTGGAAAGATGATATGAAAGAATAGGATGTGATTTAGAAGAATAAGTGATATGCTTTATGGTCAGGTCAAAACAACATAGAAATAAAAGATGGAGAACAACTGTTTAAGTTGTTCCTGCCACCCCATTCCCCATGACAATCTAGGATAAGCAACGGATTATAACTCCTCTGAGTGCTGAACAGGAAGACAGGGATGAGGAGCAAAATGAAGCCCTCAATCCAAGAGGAAATGGTCAGTGACCTACTACACCACTTAGACGCACACAAGTCTATGTGGCCGGATGGGATCCACCCAAGGATACTGAGGCAGCTGGCAGAAGTGCTCACCAAGCCACTTTACATCATTTATCAGCAGTCCTGGCTAACTGGAAAGGTCCCAGTTGGCTGGAGGTTAGCAATGTGACGCCTGTTTACAAGAAGGGTGAGAAGGAGGCTCCAGGAAACTACAGGCCTGTCAGTCTGACCTGGGTGCCAGGGAAGGTTATGGAGCAGATGATCTTCAGTGCCATCACACAGCACATACAGGACAACCAAGTGATGAAGCCTAGTCAGCATGAGTTTATGGAAGGCAGGTCCTGCTTGACTAACCTTATCTTCTATGACAAGGTGACCTGTTTAGTGGAGGAGGGAAAGGCTGTGCATGTTGTCTACCTAGACTTCAGTAAAGCCTTTGACACAGTACCCTACAGCATTCTGGCTACAGCACTCGCTACTGGCTGCTCGTGGCTTGAATGGGAGGGTTTTTTGCTGAGTAAAAATACTGGCTGGATGGCCAAAATCAAAGAGTTGAGTGGAGTTAAATCTATTTGGTGGCTGGTCACAAATGGTGTTCCCCAGGGCTCAGTGCTGGAGCCAGTTCTGTTTAATATTTTTACAAGTGATCTGGATGAGGGGATCAAGTGCACCGTCAGTAAGTTTGTAGATGATACCAAGTTAGGCAAGTGTGTCAGTCTGCTTAAGGGTAGAGAGGCTCTACAGAGGGATCTGGACAGGCTGAATCAGTGGACCAAGGCCAACGGTATGCAGTTTAACAAGGCCAAGTCCCAGGTCCTGCACTTGGGTCACAACAACCCCCAGCAACTCTACAGGCCTGGGGAAGTGTGGCTGGAGGCTGATGGAAAAGGACCTGGGGGCTCTGACTGACAGCTGGCTGAATATGAGCCAGCAGTGTGCCCAGGTGGCCAAGAAGGCCAACAGCATCCTGGCCTTTGTCAGAAATGGTGTGACCAGCAGGACTAGGAAGTCATCATCCAGGAGTAGGGAAGTCATGACCAGTACTTGGCACTGGTGAGGCTGCATCTTGGGTTCTGTGTTCAGTTTTGGGCCCCTCGCTACAAGAAGGATATTGAGGTGCTGAAGCATGCCCAAAGAAGGGCAATGAAGCTGGTGAAGGGTCTAGAGAAGAAGTCTTACAAGGAGNCTCTGACTGACAGCTGGCTGAATATGAGCCAGCAGTGTGCCCAGGTGGCCAAGAAGGCCAACAGCATCCTGGCCTTTGTCAGAAATGGTGTGACCAGCAGGACTAGGAAGTCATCATCCAGGAGTAGGGAAGTCATGACCAGTACTTGGCACTGGTGAGGCTGCATCTTGGGTTCTGTGTTCAGTTTTGGGCCCCTCGCTACAAGAAGGATATTGAGGTGCTGAAGCATGCCCAAAGAAGGGCAATGAAGCTGGTGAAGGGTCTAGAGAAGAAGTCTTACAAGGAGTGGCTGAGGGAAATAGGGTTGTTTAGACTGAAAAAAAAGGAGGCTGAGGGGAGACCTTCTTGCTATCTACAACTACCTGAAAGAGGGTTGTAGTGAGTTGGGGGTCAGTCTGTTCTCCTATGTAGCAAGCAATAGGATGAAATGAAACAGCCTCAAGTTGTACCAGGGGAAGTTTATATTAGATATTAGGGAAAATGTCTTCCCCGAAAGGGTTGTAAAGCACTGGAACAGGCTGCCCAGGGAAGTGGTGGAGTCACCATCCCTGAAGGTACTTAAGTGATGTATAGATGTGGTGCTGAGGGACATGGTTTTGTGGTGACCTGGCAATGCTCATTTAACAGTTGGACTTGATGATATTGAAGGTCTCTTCCAACCAGAACGGTTCTATAAAATGAATTAACAATGCAGCCTTGTTCAGGAAGAAGAGATATGTGTATGTATTGGCATGAATAAACGGTGGCATAATCTGGACAACATGCAGGGTTGAACCTGCTCTGTTCTGTATTGTAAGGTTAACATACTGTATCAGTTCTGGCCATTGTACTTCAAGAAAGACATAGGTACAATTATTTTGCCTCAGGAGGGTAATCACAATGGGTGATGATTTAGAAAAGATGGTATGTGCAGAAAGAATGATTGAATTGGCATTTTTGTAACCCAAAGAAAAGATCGAGGGCAATTATAAGTTTTTAAGTGTGTGGAAGTTCACTACAAAAAAGCGAGCATCTGCCCATGGTAGATGTGCCTTGCCTACTAATGGCAAAGTGGACCATTCTCTGTGTGTCCAGGTCTCAGTGTTCACTTTTTGTGTTTTATAAGAGCTCTTTCTGTCCCATATCTGGACAGCACTGAATGAAGAGCCTGTTGTCTTAGGATCATTTGAAGAAATACATAAATTAGTAAAATCACTAAAATACGGCTCTTCATCTAATCAGATACATGTATAGACAGATACTTTTGTTAAAACTCTTGAGCAGATAGAAGTAAACTTGCTCGCAGATTTGCCAGCCGCTTAGCCAGTAATGGCCTAGTTTCCCCATCTGTAAAAATGGAACATGTTCTCCACCTCTGTAAGACACTTGAGTTTTACTGAGGAAAAGTGATATAAAAAAGAGCATTTAACATAAGTAACTCTGATTTTTAATTTTTTTTTTTTGGTATTACATGTTACAGTGCGATGTGTCAATACCACAGGTCAATACCTGGTCAGATACATCATAGAAGTCTGTGTGTTAACCTTCTCGAAGGCTGTGACTCATTTGCATTGATAAAGGTGGTTGGGTTTCTTCAGGCTTGTATCAGGATCTCTCAATTTTTAACACTTTGAGAAAGGTAACAGTCATGTGATCTGTGTTAGGTGTCCTGCTGGGTATGTCTTGAATAATCTTATTAATCCATATTTTTCCTGTCCTTTGAAACTTCCCTATTTTCTTCATATTTGGTAAAAGTTTCTGGGAGATCCTTAGCCCGTTCTTTTAGAACTCAGACTGTAAGCCACTTCTGTGGATATAAAACTGCTTGGTATTCCTATTCTATCATTATGCTTTACCAGTATTTTTGTAATCTATCCTCAAAGGGAGAATAAAAGTAGGAGTTAAGACATTTTGCCTTTCTATTTTGATAGGCAAAAAAGTGGGAAACTGCCAGGTATTGTACTTAATTCGTCTCAGTACTGGGGTAATAATTTGTTTCAGAATAAGCAGTTGACAAGCATCCTTTCTATCACTGCCAATCTTAGCTTTCTTTTCCATGTCTCCTCCATACTGTCATGTTATCATAGCATCATCTTTTTTCTTTTTTTCCTCCCTTGTACATAATTTTTCATCTGGACAGGGAAAACATAAGGTGTACAGTTTAACCAGGTAGAGCAGTAAACTTGAATAAACTTAGTGGGATCATATATAATATGGCAAATACATCACATAAGCTCATAATATATGGCAAATATTACTTCAGTGTAGCAAGTTATGATTGCATTAAAACTTGAAAAAATCTACTTTCTTCTGTGTTAAGATATTTGTTTATTTTCAACTGCTTAGAGTTTCCTTCAGACATTGCTGTATTAACTAAGTAATGGAAGAGATTAAAAGAAATTCCATACTGCTAAAATTTTAACCAATAACACTTGGAAAGTCTCAGGCATCATTTTTCAGGTGTCACTTTTTTTTAGAAGTGAAAAGACATTACTTCTTAAGCATCAGGTCCGTGTTAGTTTAATAACACCTTTTTTTTACAAAAGCTGTCATTATAAACGTTAATGTTTAACTTGTGGGTGGGAGATGAAAGAATGTAAAAAAAAAAAAAAACACCAACCCTACATCTATAGACTAGAATATGTATGGAAAAATGTAGTCCAGAAGAATGATCATCTGGGGAGCAGCTCATGTGAATGTGTGCCGTTGAGGAGGCTGTTTTCTAGCCTCATCGAGAACAATTCATAGTTTGTTGTGCTAAGTGTTCATGATTGGATAGAGGGTGACATATATAGAACTCAAAAATAGATAACTGCTTATTTGGGAGGACAGGCAGTCCTCCCACTTAAATCATATCATCTGAAAGGCTAAAAAATTTTGATGACTTGTTCCACCTCTCCGCTTTACCCTGCATATGTTGTTTTCCTCACAGGCTCAGTTCGCTGCCTCTTTTTAGAAGCTGTCTTTTAGCTCCTTATCCCTTGCACAATATTTTGGATTTCAGTCTTAAATGCTGGGAAATTTTCTTCCCTTTCCACCTTAGGCTCTGCTAGAATTGAGTCTGGAACTTACTCAAATTTCTGTTGTTCTTCCAGGACAGACTTAAGACCTTGTGGATGGAAGACCTCTTTTGCTTCTACCTTCGTGTCAGAATGGCTTAGACCAGTCTGTTGCTCTATGGTTCCTACCACAGGCATTCTACAGTGATGTATCACGATTTTGCCATCAGTGCTAGTGGACCATCCAGATGGCTGTAAACCTGCAGAGGAGGTTAGTACAAAGTGTGATCCAGGAATTTTTGACACTTTGGTCAGGTCTGTCTTCTTTGGATGCATCTTAGAGCAAAGGGAGCACTTAAGAGACTGCATATTTGCCACTACTGTGTCATTGCGCTGTATGGGGTTTGCATGGCGGGGTTTTGGTAGCAGGGGAGCTACCAGGTGTAGCTTCTGTGAGAAGCTGCTAGAAGCTTCCCTTGTGTCAACTAGAGCCAATGCCAGCCAGCTCCAGGATGGAGCTGCAGCTGGCCAAGGCTAAGCCACTCAGCAGTAGTGGTAGCACCTCTGTTATAACGTGTTTAAGAAGGGGAATAAAAAAAAATGATCTGCATAACTGCAGCCAAAGAGAGGATTAAGAATATGTAAGAGAAACAACCCTGCAGACACCAAGGTCAGTGAAGAAGGAGGGGGAGAGATGCTCCTGGCCCCAAAACAAAGATCCCTCTGCAGCCCACGGTGAAGCCCGTGGTGAGAGAGGTTGTTCCTCTGCAGCCCATGGAGGTTAATGGTAAAGCAGATAGCCACCTGGAGCCTGTGGAGGACTCCATGCTGGAGCAGGTGGTTGCCCAAAGCAGGCTGTGACCCTGTGGGAAACCCATGCTGGAGCAGGCTCCTGGCAGGACCAGTGGAAGACCCACGCTGGAGCATTCTGTTCTTGAAGGGTTACACCCAGTGGGCAGGACCCACACTGGAGCAGTTTGTGAAGAACTGTAGCCCATGGGAAGGATCCATGTTAGGGAAGCTTGTAGAGAACTGTCTTCTGTGGGAGGGAACCCACACTGGAGCAGGGGAAGAGTGTGAGGAGTCCTCCCACTGAGAAGGAAGGAGCAGCAGTGATGAGACAACATGTGATGAACTGACTGGAACCCGTGTTCCTCATCCCCCTGTGCCACTGCTTGGGAGGAGAGAGAGAATTTGGGAGTAAAGTTATGCCTGGGAAAAAGGGAGAGGTGGGGGAAGGTGTTTTAAGATACAGTTTTTATTTCTCATTATTCTACTCTGATTTGATTGGTGATAAACTAAACTCATGTCCCCAAGTTGAATCTATTTTGCCCATGACAGTAATTGGTAAGTAATCTCTTCCTGTCCTTATCTTGACCCATGAGCTTTTCATTATATTTTCTCTCCCCTGTCCAGCTGAGAAGGGCAGTGATAGACTGGCTTTGGGCATGTGGCTTCCAGCCAGGGTCAAACCACCACATGCACATTCTTTATTTTTCCTGTTCCTTCAGGGTCATGGTGGGCCTGTTCAATTATCAAACAGGTGTACATAAGACTCCCTTTAGCTATTAGCACAAGCCTAATTTATCTGTTACTGTGGTTGTCTCTGGATATTGGAAAATTCAATATCCAAGTAGGTGAAGCACCCCATTTTTAGTTCTCCTAAACTTACCTTTGCTCTCTCGGTATGATACAATCTTGAAAAGGGTGATCTAGGCCAGTGAACTGGAATTCAGATCAAGTTTCCATCCAGCTGAACAAAGACAGCTTTCTATTTTCTGTCTGTATGTCTACACATAAACACAGTTCCCTTAAAGCATCCTTCTCGGACAAGAGATGACTTATTAAACTACTACTGTGTGCTCACTGGCTGCTTGATGAAGCGTTTAACAACTAAGTTCTCATCAAGCCTTCTCTCTGTGTGCATCTCCACTTGCTACTGGGTTGTTTGGGTTTTTTTTAAGCTTGATTAAAACAAGGAGAAATGAAGTTGAATAATACAGATGGGCAAAGGTGATATGGCAAGTCTGTTCCCTTTGGCAGAAAAGATGAACCAGCTCAGTGTGTTAAATGCTGTGCTTCACTTGATATCCTTGGTATTGACATTTTATGCTTATTTTTCACCTTGATTTTTTTTCTTTACTGCAAACGTGTTAGCACCTCTCATAAGATTAGTTTTCACAGACTGAGTTCTGAAGAACCCATTGGGGTCAATTTTAAAGTTCAGGTTCAGTGTGGTAAAAAGAAAAAAGCCCATTTCAGGAGTAAGTGGATCCTTTTCCAGTCAGCTTCAGAAGATCTTAATCTGGCATATACTCTTACATTTGGTGCTTAAAGTATAGCTTGAACAAGCATTGATTTAGGGGAGAGGGAAAACATATCCAAAATTACTACCCGATACTGTTAAATAATAGTAGATGCTGCTCAGAATAAAAAACTCAAGGTCAAAAAAAAAGGCAAAGCAATTTTTTTATTTCTGCTTTTACTACTCATGGCCTTGCAACCTGTAGCTCCGCTGATATTTCTTTTGCTGTAGCCCAGCCACCTCTTCTATTGTTGTTAACTTTAATGAGGTAATAGATTTGAGTGGAAATCATAGAATGACAGAATGTTTTGGGTTGAAAGGGACCTTTAAAGGTCATCTAGTCGAAATCCCCTGCAACGATCAGGAACATCTTTAACTAGATCAGGTTGCTCAGAGCTCCAAACAACCTTGAATGTTTCCGGGGTGGTGCATCTACCACCCCTCTGGGCAACCTGTGCCAGTGTTTTGCCACCCTCATTGTAAAAAAATAACTGCTTGGGGGGAAAATACCTGACTGGTCTGAATTCTTGGTCTGAGCCTTCAGTGGGAAACTGATGTGTCTAAAAAACCACAATTGTTCTTGGTTATTTTTCAATTGAATCAGTTCCCTGATTGAGTTTCCTCATTGCTGTGTAAATTTTTGCTGGCAAAGCAGAAGGCTGGCATGTTAGAATGAGGGAGAAGATGGAGTAGCAAGTACTTCGCAGTAATGTGTTGGTGAATCTTTAACCATGGTCTGACTGTGTGGTGTGGCTTCTCAGGCATGTCGACTCTTTCTTGTTGTAAAGATTCTAGTCTTTTCAGAGAAGTTGAAAATCTTTCCGAAAAGCGACTGAAAAGTAATTTTAAATGAATTGGAGCACAGAAGTTTAAAAGAGGCTTTAAGAAGTATCTGATTTAAATTTTAAAAGTGATTGTATTACTCAAATGCTCTGATCCCCAATTAGTGTATAGCTGAATTTGCAGAACAGTTCCATCATATTCCATTTTCTAATGTTTTGTGACAGATTAACCTTTTTTGTGGTGACCTGTTCCTCTCCTGGCTTCTAGTCAGGTATGAATTTTGAATTATAAAAAGGCTTAAGCTGCTACCAGCTTCATATAATCAAAAATGGTGTGTCAAATTAAATACATTAGCTGGTTTTTACAAAGTGCCTGACAACTTCTGGAAAAAAAATGGCAAAGTAGTAAGCACCTAAGTATTTGAAGAAATTTAAGTAATTTAGTGAAGACTAATACATCTCTGCCATACCTAATGTCCCACTGACAGTTTTGTCTATGCAGCTATGCAGAAAATTGTTAGCGTCAATTTTATTGGTAACTGGGAGAAAAAGTGAACTGTTTCAAGAAATAATCTTTCTGCCTTAAATTACATACCACACTTCAGATTTCTCTGGACTGCTGCACAGTGCAACAAATAACAAATTATATATTTTATTTATTACTTTCCCCTACTGATTCAATGCCTTTATCTTGATATGGCTATTTCATTTAAATTTGCCAAACCTTTTTCATATTGAGATGAAAAGGTAAAAGTTAAGGCGGATGGAATACCTATTCTGGAGTCACTAGCCGTAAGAGTATCGCCTTGAAACTTAACGTGTGAGTGATTCTGCCATTTTTCTTCTAGAGGATTAAGAAATCAGCAACATTTGAAATGCATTTATTACAGAGTGCTGGAAATGTAGCATTTTCTTGTGAAAATGACTTTCTATGATTAAGTGAAAACATTTTTTTCCCAGTTTTATTAATTTTTGTTTTTCTAACATTTTCTTTCACAAATGAGCTGAAACATGATAGATTTGTTCTTGTTTAAAAAAATACAGGTTTTTGAAGCTGTTAACAAAATAGGATTGTGGTTTTCTATAGAACTCAACTTATTGTTTCATACTACTGCTTTTGATCAAATGTGAGCTTGAATGTTAAAATTTTTTGTTTTCACTGAAGCTGAACGTTGGGAAGAGCACTGTTTAACCTTTGGAAATCCAAACTGTACATCTAATTACAGCATTTGTGCAGGATTACAGTGACTTTGTAGGGCTACCCAAGAGCTTCTTTAAATATATATCCACCCATTTGTTGTAGACGTTTTTCTGTCTTGTTACATTTTCTTTCATGAGTGATGGTATGCTTTTTTATAATGGTACATCCAGTGTGCAGAAGAAAGTTAATTCTGAAAAACTATAAAACAAAGACATTCTTTGTCACTGTTGGCTTGATTTAAATGCAACATGCTCTTGGTCTCAATGTTTGAACTTTGTGTTTTTAAGTTTCATCAAACCAAGTTTAACTAATGGATTTTTTTTTTTTGCTTAATTGTTTGGAAGTGCTACTGTAGTGAATATGAAGAGGTTTACAATATCTACTGTAGTATCAGAGATGAGTCTAAGAAAGTCTTCAATGTAGCCAGCATTTAGTTTGTCTGGAAATACTGGCAAAGGAGTTCTTGGTTTCTAAATATTTTTTTGTAAGCTTATCTAAAATATCTGGTTTGGGACGGGGGGAGAAGGCAAAACTGTTCACAGTGAAATTAATAGACAGAATTTGTCCTTTTTAGTCGTCTTTTTTCTATATAGTCTCAGTATTTTGCATTTAACAGTTATTTTATTCTGCTGGCTGGCCATATATTGCCTTTTTGTTTGCCATCAAGCTTCTCTGCCAATATTTCATGACCATTCAGTTGAGCTTTTTGTTCGTCTACCAATCTAGCTTTTTCATGTATTCATATTTGTAGGGGCTGCTAATGTGAAAGTGGTTTCATTTATTTGCATATGACCTGGGTGGATCAAGCTGGGTTTTCTCCCTTCCACTTAATGGAATATAATAATAATATACTAATGGAAGCTCTGCCTGCTGATAACTTATAATGAGCTAGGTGTATGTCCAGAAATTACAATTTCTGTGCTTAGATCCATCTTTGTAGTTGCCTACTTTTGCAGTTACAGAAAGACATTCAGTGGATAGATGAATCGGTTGTGCATCGGGTTTTTTGAATCATATGGGCAGCTGTATATTTCTTAGACAGATGGGGTCTCCTGTCTCTTCCTTTTGTTATGTAGTCTTGATTTCAGCAGCAACAGAAGCTCACTTTTTCATCCTGTCTCTACCTGTTGTCTTTAGTTTTTGTTTGTATGGTAGCAACCTAGGAGATGTAGATGTAAGAACAATGGGAGAAGGAGAGGGCATCTGTTTGCGTGGAACAGAATTGGTCAGAGCTGCTACCTGCCAGAGAGTTAAAGCATTTGCTTGCTTGAGTATCAAAAGGGAAAATGCAGTGAAAAGGGAAGGGAGAGTAGACTTCTGGGTGAGAATGTCCCAAAATGAGAAACTAACCTTTGCAATGGTTCAAAATGGACAGTACTGATACTTCTGTATATTCTCTTGTACTATCAGGCATCACAGATGCTTCAGGATATAAATCTCTGTAGCTTACCTGAAGCTTGAATTCTAGAGTTTAAGCTCAGGTCCTGTGGAAATACCAGTACCAGTGCTGAAAACTGAGATGCCATGGAGGCAAAGTATCCAGGACCTGAAGAAGAGCCTTTGCTACATTGGACTGTTTGCAAACTGTTCTAGCAGTTTGACAGATGGGCCACGCGGTGGATAAAGAACTGGCTGGATGGTCGCACTCAAAGAGTCGTGGTCAATGGCTTGAAGTCCACATGGAGACCAGTGACAAGCGGTGTTCCTCAGGGCTCTGTTCTGGGTCCAGTGCTGTTCAACATCTTTGTCAGCGACATGGACAACGGCATTGAGTGCACCCTCACTAAGTTTGCTGACGATACCAAACTTTGTGGTGCCGTGGACTCACTTGAGGGAAGAGATGCCATCCAGAGGGACCTTGATAGGCTTGAGAAATGGGCCAGTGCTAACTGCATGAGCTTCAACAAGTCAAAATGCAAGGTCCTTCACCTGGGTCGGGCCAACCCTAGGCACAAATACAAACTGGGTAAAGAGTGGGTTGAGAGTAGTCCTGAAGAGAAGGATTTGGGAGTGTTGATAGATGAGAAGCTCAACATGAGCCGGCAGTGCGCTGGTGCAGCCCAGAAGGCCAACCGCATCCTGGGATGTATCAAGAGAAGCGTGGCCAGCAGGTCAAGAGAGGTGATTCTCCCCCTTTACTCTGCTCTTGTGAGACCCCACCTCGAATACTGCGTCCAGTTCTGGTGTCCCCACCAGAAGAGAGACATAGATCTGTTGGAGCGTGTTCAGAAGAGGGCCACAAAGATGATCCAAGGGCTGGAGCACCTTTGCTACGAGGACAGGCTGCGGGAGCTGGGGTTGTTCAGTCTTGAAAAGAGAAGACTTCGGGGGGACCTAATAGCTGCCTTCCAATACCTGAAGGGAGCCTACAGGAAGGCTGGGGAGGGACTTTTTACAAGAGCGCCCACTGATAGGACAAGGGGTAATGGGTTTAAGTTGAAGGAGAATAGATTTAGATTAGATCTTAGGAAGAAATTCTTCAGTACGAGGGTGGCAAGACTTCGGAATAAATTGCCCAAAGATGTTGTGGCTGCACCCTCCCTGGAGGTGTTCAAGGCCAGGTTGGACAGAGCCTTGAGTAGCCTGATCTAGTTGAGAGGCGTCCCTGCCCATGACAGGGAGGTTGGATTAAATGATCTCTAAGGTCCCTTCCAACCTAGGCCATTCTATGATTCTATGAAATTCTCTCTTTCAGTTTCTTCTTTCTTTGTCCCATCTTATAATTTATCCTAAGTTCTAAAGGTTTTCCAGAAATCTGCTTTGTTAGTCTGTCTTGTTAGTAGAACCCAAAATACAAACTTGCCTACTTTAGAAATAGAGGTAACATGGACAAATCTATGGATCCTTGAAGAAAATCTCATGGTTGTTTTTTTTTTTTTATACCATGTGTACATTCACGTGGATTTACAATGAAAATAAAGACCTTAAAAGCATAGTATTTCTCAAGCTTCTCTTGTCAGAGATCTCTGGGAAGACAGAATTAAGATAAACTAAATCTAAAGCAAGTGAATACAAGTAAGAGGGAAAGTGAGGGATGGGTTTGAAGAATATTATCCTTAGTGCAATACTGTGTGTGTTAATTAAGTACAAAACAGTTGCTAGCAGCAGAAGATACCTGCTGAGTAGACAGCTTTATGATGTGCAAATAGACTTTGTGTGAATATATGCTTAAGAGCTATATGACCTGTCTGTATAAATACAGCCATTTGCTTCCTATGTAGGATTTAAATTTGCATATGGATATAACAAAGAGGCACAAGTTTTTTGTGAGAAATGTGGCAATAATTTCATGAATGTATCAGAAAATCAAGCAATACTACCTTTTTTTTTTCCCCATGTCTAATCAGGCTTTTCCTTCTAGAGGAAGAGAAATAAGCATATGTTCTGTTTGTTGTTTGGTTTTGTTTTGGTTTTGATATTTTTATTTTTTTTTTCCCCTGGTGGGGTGCAAGGTTTTTTGGATGGAGATCTGCTGTTTTCTCAATGTTTCAACCAGTGTTTAGCCTAGCAAAACTGCTGAGCTACTTTTGGTTAGAATTTTGGTGTTTTCTTAGATGTGGTGGGGTGTGTGGCAGTTTTAATTTTTTTAAAACTATCTGAACATCACTGTTAAAGAGATGGGAAATAAAACTTGTTGAGAAGTTTTTAATTCTTTACCATTCTTCATTTTACTTGAGATAATATAAAATGATTGTCATCCCCATTTTGTCAAATTGTATTTCCCATTTCTTTAAGTCTTCACATTTAGTCACATGCGTTATCCTATTCAGGAATTTTTAACTTGACGTCTGCCTGTGTTTGATTTATCAGCAAGTTCTGCAGTTACTCTAGGCAGAATTCGGCCAACTTATGGCCCAAGCATGTAACATCAATTTTTCTGTAACTTTCAAAGCTTTTCTTCTGGAACACTTAAAATGTTTTGAAAAAAAAAAAAGTTGTTTGAATTCATTTGATATTTCTTCAAGTTCCCCTTCTGGATTTTTAATCTACAATAGGAGATTTTCAGGATTAGAGGTTTCTGCAGTTACTCACAGAAAGATTATTGAATCTGTTCACTGCCATATACACTGTTTCCAGAAATCTCGTTTACAATCTTTTTTTCTAATTAACTGACTCTGCTTTTCTTTAGTTCAATTCTTGCCCATTAGTGATTCATCCTTAATGATGACTATTTGCCTATGTAATTTTCTGCCCTCTTTAAAAGTGTTTGAAGAATTAACAATTTTATTCTACTCTTGCTCTTGGCTCTGATACATATCTAAAGAATAATCAGAAGCATTATGGAGGTTGGATATTTTAGAACATTTGAGACTTAGCTTGCAAGATTTAACAGTTTTCTCTAACATGAGGAACATTTCAAGAATGTCTTGTAAAAGGTTTGTTCACTCGATTGTTCATAGTCTGCTTAGGTCTTTGATTATGAGAAATGTGTAGCTTGGTGATAGTGAATTCTTCTGACCCTTTAAGTATTCAAATATTTCTTGAAATTTGTGATTCTTTCGGGTTCAATACTGACACCTGAGTTGCTAGTTTTCGCATTTCCTAACTTCCATCCTAATAGTAGAACTGAGAGTAAATTCCAGCCATCTTTGCATTCATCAGTGGTTTTGGAAGAATCCACTTACTTCCTCAAAATAATTCAAAAGCAAATGCTACCTGATGTGTGTAAATGTTGACATGTGCAGACTGAAGAAAGTGTCATCTGCAGAAAACTTGATTATTTGACACATCTGTATGAAGAATGATCTATTAATAAGAATAATAGTAATTTTAGTTCAGTCTCAGCTGGTAAAAACTGATTTTGCAGTTTGACGTTTTAATGTAGAACTTTTGAAAAACTGTGGAAGTAAATTTTATTTTCTGGACTATGCAGAAACACTATAAAGGAGGATGGAAATATGAGCATTGAGAATATGGAACAGTCTTCTATGTTTTTACTTGCACATAATTTAATTAGTGCGTGTACTTTCTTAAAGAACATTGCTCACCATAGTAAATCTAAAATTTTTCAGCAGGAATTTTAACTTTTAACAAGCTGTCTGCTAGCCTGGTCTACTTACAGCTCATCTTGCACCTGCCAGATGATTTTAAATAGTCTTTGGAATCTGCAGCTTCTTGATTATTAGGAATTCTTGACAGCTTGCATGCATTTGGTCTTAGTGAACATATGCCGTGTAAGGCCAAGGGATGCTGCTTTTGGCTAGAAGCCTTCATGTTGTGTTACATCATGTAACATAACAATCCCAAGTATCTAAAATATGTGGAGGTGTTTACAGATTTTTCTTGCAAACAGCAAATACAATACTAATAGCCTAATCTCTACTACTTTGATGCTATCCCGTTGTAATATAAGGTAGGTCAGCTTCTCACTTCTTGAAAGAGCCTTGGCACCAGCATTTAACTTTGATAGGGAAGCTAAAATTACTTAGTTTTAAAAAGACATTTCTTCTGAGTAATAGTGAACTCGCAAGGTCTGTAGCTCGCATGACAAAATAGTTTTTCTTGAGGCAATGGAGGTTTTCATCTAGAACACATATGCTGATGTGACCTGAATTTTCCTCATCGAGTCCCCTGGTGTTGGAGTTGGAAGACCAGCTAGCACAACTCTTCAGAGTTTTATTAAAGATTGGAGCCAGTTCATAGCTCTGGGAGGCTGATTGGCAGGAATGTTGCTGTACTGAAAAATCTAAGTGCTGGGTCACCAACTGTGAATTTCTCAAAAAGAAAACCAAATAAATTCCCACTTCAGCCTTCTAGGCCTCTGGGAAGGGTAGCAGAAGGCTTGAATAGGTCTTACTGGTGCACCTTCAGCCATTATTATACGTTGGGGATTTATGAGCTTGGTGCACTGACATAAATCCTCTCTTGCTGCTGTTAATAACAAAAGCTTTTCACTTGTGAATTGCTCATTGTCTTCACGCTGCCTGTGGTACTCACTGATGAAAATACTGTCTGTATTCTTTAGCTGGCTGTTACTCTAAGTCAAGTGCACTCAGTAGCCCTCCCAGAGTGTGCATGTGAAGTAACTACAGCTTTGAAGAGGATGTTTGCTCTGTCACCATCTGAGGGGTCAGTAGCCCTATTTAAGACTGCAGTAGTTTAACAGGAAGAGAAATAATTGTCTATTGGCTCATAAATCTACTTTCCTGAAAGGACTGCTGATTCTGTAGCTGTCAGGAGAGGCAATATCTGCTGTTCAATGTAAGAGGGAAAAGACTTGAATAATGGTTGTTTGAACTTACCTGCCAATACTGTAATACCTGATAACTTAATACCTATGCAAAAACTTACTGCTATTGGCTTCAAGGTACTAAATATCTGTGTATTCATTTTATTATGTGTTTTAATTAAATTGAGCTAATGATGTACTCCTAATATTTGAAGCAGCACTGTGATCTATAGGGTTTTTTGTACAGGATTTGCACTATTAATTAATGTATACTGATTGTTCACTGGTCATAATAGAAGTGAATAGAAGTTTTAAATCTCAAAGCAGTAGAGAGAATGGAAATGTCTGAAGGATCCCTGAATGAGTCTGTCTATTTTTAGGCAATTTTCATTCAACCTGTAGAGCAGACAGAAAAATGAAATTGTAGCCTCAGTCATTTGAAAGCTACTGCAAAGTCATGGAATAGGAGTCTAGTGAATCTCAGCTGGCATCTGTGCTTGTTTCTGGAAGCAATTAATTTAGACCTTTTAATTTGTGTTCATTACTCTTCTATGAATTCCAGGCTGAAAAAGTGGGAGTAGAAAGGACCACCTGGATCACTGTGTCCAGTCCCTGGCAGTGGTCTATTGAATCAACAGGACTCTGCTTTGAAACATTTTCTGTAGCGAATACATCTCTCCTTTTCCCCTTCCCTTGTGAAATACTGGTGTACTATACAGTGGCTTCTGGTTTTGCATCTAAGGAGAATTACTGAAATGAAGCATCCAAAAATCTCATTGGCTTTTTATCTGTGACAGGGTGATGGTGGCAGCTCGGTGTCACCCTTGTGAGCCTTTGCTTTATGGAAACTCCTCAGCTGATAGCAAAGTTAAATACTGCAATGCATACTATTGAACTTATTTTATTAAATGTCGTCTTGATTCTGTTATTCAAGTCCACAAACCCATCTTTCTTCCTACCTTATCACTTGTTCTTTTTTAATGGCAACAGGTCTTAAGATCACCTGCATAGATTGCCTACAGATCTAGCAGCAAGATTACTGAAGAAAATAGTTGCTGGATTATTGAAGATGCATTCTTATCAGCCCACTAAGTTGGTTTTTTATAAGCCTTTACAGTCTTTGTTGTAATCATATTGTTTATCCACATTTTTTTTGTATTAATCCTGATCTTCCTCACCTTAAATAACAATTTTCCTTGTGGGAGCTATATTTAAAACACTTTGCACCAACTGACAGTAGTACCTTTGAAATCAGTTATAGATTGAATGGAATTTATGCTGTGCTAATTTTATCAAAATTCTACTGCTTTTTATTCAACTTCTGATCTACTTATATCCCTGATCATTCACTCAGTCTGTTCTAGAAACATCTGTAGCATTTATATACTACATACCATAGTAATTACTACATTAACGTATACTATGTTAATGCTGTACTTTATTAAACTTTATTTAATTATATTAAACTACCCATACATCTGGACTACTTGCTGTCCTTCTGAATATCCTTGCATTTATGCCTGTTTCAGATAGTATGTGTAGTAAATTACCAGACTCTTCTGTTATCTCACTTTGAAATTTCATGTGGCCATTCTTTCTGGGCCCTGCGAAGGGGTTATACAGGACTGTCCTGGTTTTACCGGAGCAGGTAGTCTCAGTTGGTTTTATTTCATCTTGAGTTTGGTAATTTCCATGTCCTTGCCCCTATTGCAAATAATTTTCACATGTCTCATCTTTATTAAATGGAGACAAATTATATTTCTGGTATATTTTATATTTAGTCCATAGTAGGTAGTTATTAATCTGCAAATGATCATTTTTATTTGAATAGTGCTGATTAGGAAAAGAATCAGGAAGGACTGTGCAGTAGTGGGAACTGCTTGGAAGTGTTGACCAAACGCTTGCTTGATTTCTTGGAAAATGTTGAGGACTTTTAATCAAGATAGTACATGCTGCTTGCAAACTCATTTGAGAAACCTTTAAGCACTAATTTGCAAATGATAAACTGTTTTCAGAAGTTAAATGATCATAGTTAAGATGTTTCTGAAAACTGTAGGTACCAAAATAGCAATGTTTTTAAATTTTGTTGCAGTAACTGGAAGAGCTTGGTTTTGAAAGTGTTTCTACTCAGTTTAGAAATGTTATTTCCTTAATATGTATCTGTAGAAGTAATTGGAACTAATCATAAAAGTTTAGAGGTTAAGTAAAGACTACTTAGATAAGAAGGTCTCTTCCAATCCAAACTATTCTGTCATTCTGTGATTCTAAATCAGAAGCATCAGAGGTTCCAGTGCACAGCGACTTAGTTCCTTTCAGTTTGACTAAACTGTGGATGAAGTACATATCTGTTGTTCCATTTTTGGCATTGCTTTTCTATGTGATGAGCCAGATTTTAATATCACAAGACTATCCACGTTTATAAGCATATTTATGCTTCCTAATTTATCTGCAGGAAAACCTTTATGAACCAATAATTTCTGCTTTTGTGTATGAAGTTCATCCTTGTTTTTCAAGTATAGTCAGCTACTCCTATATTTCTTTTCATTCTTCCTCTGTTCCAAGGCCTACTGGCTTTAGAAACATAATTTATAGCTTTTTCAAACGGCCAATTTAAAAAATTGACTTATGAATTGAAAATTCACTTCCGATTAATTAAAAGTGTAGTCTTCCTACACAGAGCAAGAATAGGAATTGATTTTACAGACCTATATTTCTCATATTTTTCTGAAGAGTAGGTTTGCTTTTAATGACTTGTTCTTACACTGCTCAGACTAGTATGATCAGTTTTCTCCCATCACTTCCTCAGAATGTACTGTGGCTGAGTTGTACTGGGCAGATGACTTTTGAGTGCTAAAACCTTTCCAAATGTATCAAATGAGTGTAGCCCAATGAAGAGTACTTGTCTTGTGTTAACTTCTGAGAAGAGGAGAGTACTGGCATCCTCCAGCTCATGAGTATTTTTTTGCCTGATGAAGTTTACCACGTGTGTGTGTTTATGGGAAGAAGACACAGAATACACCTGTTCTCCACAGCCGATGTGTTGACCCTCTGATTGGAATGTTTTTTACATTTGCTTTTATAGCACTGAAAGTAGGTAAAGCCTTCTTTATCCTCAAACTGACCTATTTACTGACTAGCTGATGGTAATGAGCTCTCTGCAAACCAGTACTAACAACAGTTTAACAGTGTGGGCCAGTAAAAAGAAAAAAAAAAATACAGTGGCAAAAGGAGTTCTGAAACCTAGCCTAGCATTGGCATCACTTCTGTTTTCAAACATAGACATACTCAACTTTATAGGCCTCATTAGTATATATGGACTTTTAGACAATGTTTATATGACAATTTGCATGTGCTTCATTTTTTAGAAGTTAGCTCAAAAATCCATCCGTATGCCTAATATGTTACCTTAGACTATGCCAGTCTTTTCTCCCTCATTACTAAATAAACTGAGAAGCTAAAAATTCAGTTTTGTGTAGGGCATCAATCTTTCCTTGGATGCTGTTCAGTTAATCACTTTCCATTGGATTTGAATTTATATTAATAGCTTAGAAATAGCAAATGTTGTGTCAGGATTTTGATAAACCCTTTCTTTGTGCCAGCTTCTGTTTATTCATATCTGAAAGTCTGGGAAACAAACTTTACATCAGCTTTGTCTGTTTAGGTGCCACATCCAGTGTAAAACCCTAATTTATTTGAATAGTGGCAATGAAGTCCTTTGTCAAGTCTATTACAAAGTCTTATTGAAGACTGATCACTAGAATAAACAAAGATGAAGTTGGTACAAAGATAAAAATGACTGAATAGTCATGTGTCATATTGAAAAGAGTAAGCATTCTTTCCCATGCCAACTGTGTTGGTAAAAAAGGTAAAGTGAAACAACGTACTCTATATGAGCAGTAATTTTAAAGTTGACCTTTTTCTCCAGTGTCAAGCTTATCATGGATTTTGTCAAAGGGGAAAAAAAAAGTCACTTGACCTTCAGAAGTAACAAGACTTGAAAATACCCTTTTTCTTTTCTCATGTCACTTTATTCTTGATAAGTTACAGCTTCTATTTCTACTCTTTCCAAGGTGTTTTTAATACTTTTTTACTTCCATGGTATAAAGGTTTTATTATCTATTATCCAGTATTTTGAAGGGGTGAAAATTACCTGGTTTTCCAAAAATCTTCAGTTTTATTACATTACTCAGTAGCAAAGACAATTATTAAAGCTGTGCATTTTTGTGTTATTGCTGTGGTTACTGGCCTTGTTTATAGTTGACTTTCTTTGCCATAGGAACACACTGATTCATGTTAAAGTTGCTATCAGGCTCAAGAGGTTTCTTTCTGCAGAGCAGCTTCATAGCCTGTTGACACCCAACCTATATGGATAATAAGGTTATTCCATGCTGGGTACAGGACTTTATACTTGCATTTATTGAACTTTTTGAGGTTTTCAATCTGTTTTTTCTAGCCCTTGAATGTCCCTTGGATTGGCCACCCTGGGCCATTCCAAGATACCGTTTCAGGATATCATCTGCGTGCTCTACCCCAAGCTGGGTGTCACCAACCACGTTGTTGACTGTGCATTCGCTCCTGTGCCCCAGGTTCTCAGTAAAGACACTAACCAGTATCAGCTCCAGTTTTGACCTCTGAAGGACACCACTGGTGAATGTCTGTCAGCTGGACTTTGTACTGTTGGTCAAACCCCATAGAGACAGGTGGTCCAGCTAGCTGTCCACCTACCTGGTAGCCCACTTCTGCAGGTCGTGTCACACTCAGTTCTTACAAAGTACTCGGGAAGACTTGCACAGTTCCTGTTAAGGCAAGTAGAACAACGTTCACTGCTCTTCTCTTGCTCACCAAACCGGTCCTGTCCTTAAAGCAAGCTACCAGGTTGGTCAAGTATGATATCCCCTTGGTGAATCTGTACTGTCTGTTACTAGTTGTCCTTTTGTTTTTTGGTTCAGTTTGGTTTGGTTTTTTGTGCAGATGTAGTTTCCGGGAGGACTTGTTCCAAAATCTTTGCAAGGACTGAAGTGATACTAATTAACAGATGGTTCTGTAGATACTCCTTTTCCTTCTTGATGGCTTTTTTCCTAATCCTGAGGCAACTCTCTGGATCACCATGACCTTTCAGAGATGATAAAGAAGGACCCTGCAGTAAGATCAGTCTGCTCCTTCAGCACCCACAGATGCCTCCCATCTGGTGCCATGGAGTTGTACATGTCCAAGTGGCTTGGACTCAATCTGTCTGACTGCATGTGAAGTTTCACTCCCACAGACTCTGCCACTAGACTCTGACCTGGGGCACCCACTAACAAAGGAGTCAAGAAACGCAGCAAGTATCTAAGCCTTTTCCACGCCCAATCTACATTATTCTGAGCCTTTCTTTTGCCAGTGTCCTTATAGCTGCCCTTCGTATTGCTGCTCTTGTTTCTAACAAACCTGAACTCCAGGATTCCCTAAGTACCTCCCCACATGCTCAGGAGATGTTTCTGTATTCCTTCAAAGTAGCTCTGCTTCCACCTTCCATGTATTTCACGGAAGTAGTGCAAGAGCCTCTCCATGATGCTGCTTGCCTCACTTCGTCATACAGATCCTGATCAGCAGCCCTCATTCCTCAGAGTGGGTCCTATACTCTCAGAAGCCTGCCTTTTGACACCAGCCAAGCAGCCAGGTATTGTTGGGCTCTGTGAACTCCTGCCTGAATTGTGCCTTCCCGCTGGAGCAATTGAGGAGAGCATTATCTGAGTCCCATGCCTGTTACATTCTATCCCACCAAGCTCTACAGTCACTGCTTGTATGCTTGGGTTCACACCTGGCAGTTTCATTGATTCATACATGAATGAATAGCCAAGGGATGGTTGTCTAAGCCCTGAACTCAGGCAGACTCATCAGTCTTTCAGCAGCATCCCAGGCAGTATAACTGTTCTGGAAGTGCACATCTGCAGACTTGCTTCCTGTTGCCACAAGTAACTAATTCCCTGGATTTGTCACTCAGCCCCCATCTTGAAAGTCTTCATCCACTTATCCTTTGAGTGCCATGACTAGCTGTCTCATCTTCCTTCACCATGGGGTTCAGACTTCTGGTGCTGCAAGGTCTCTGTGAAGACATCTGCCTATTGTTCGTCCTTGCTCATGGTATACCAGTCTGCCCACTTTGTCCTCTAGTCTCTTCCACTGAAGAAGCAGCACCTCAGGCAGAGCACATCTCCTGTGGGTAAAGCCACCACCACTCCAGCACCAGAGGTTCCTAGCATTTCTTACAGCCCAAGCCCTGGATGATGGAATCCTCTTTATGGAGCTCTGTCTGAGTCAAGGCTATGGAATACTAAGAGCAGTTGCTTTATCAGAGTTTCTGGGCCCCACACAGCTTCACTGCTGTGCTGCCTGCATCCTGCTGGTAGGCAGACAGGGGAAGTGCTGTCAAAACCAGTGGTAAAAATACAGTATAGTTCAGGAGATGATAAACTGCCCAAGGGAGTGGGAGCCTTTGTCTAAAGGTACAGGGAAGGGCCTTATCAATGGTAACCAGTGTGTGTTGAACTGCATTACTGTCTTTTAATCACTTCCATGAACCCTTGAAGGATTCAGAGCATTCACAGAGCATCTCTTTGACATTTCACTGAACTCTCAAAGGAATTTTCTTGTATTAGAGATGGATATAGTGCCAGCCTATGCATTTTAAAACACCTGTTATGTTTGGTATTATTATGCACAGAAAGTTTAGATTACAGTTCTCCTGGTCTCTTGCTGATTTGAGGACCTCTAAGCACTGTGCTCCTGTTCATTTTACGCTTTCTTTTAAAGCCTATTATCTCACAAATTTGAACTTTAAGAAGTCTGAGATTATAAGAATGTATTCAGTTTTCTTTTAAGAAATGTTGTTTTTAATTAGCATTTTTTTAAGTACAAGCAGGGTGGTGGTATGACTTGATTTTTTTTTTTTTTTTTTTTTGCCAGATCATTTCTGTAGTGTCCTGAATTAGAGCAAAAGAAGAAACCTCTGGTATGGAGGGTGTAAGTACAGTGGTACCCTGGCAGACAGATCTCGTCTATATACAGTATTTGTTTCTGCCAGTGTGTATCTAGGGAAGAGAACGGGGGAAATGCAGATGACACTTCCTCACTGTGCTCTCCCGGCAAGCAGTGACTGGAGAGTCACAGTCGCGCTGCCTGAGGTAGGGGTGAGGACTTGGTGTTTAGTAGGTGATGGACAGACTTGCAGCACTGGCGATGTCCAATGGCAGGCACTTTCCCTGCATAACTGCACATTGTGAGGAATACCTTTTTTTTTTTTAACCTCTTGCTGCTAAATTCACTTGATTTCTGCCAATGCAAGAAGTAGACCTAGCAGTTTTTCTCTATTTACCATCTCCATGCAGCTTTTGATTTTATAGATCTGCCACTTGATTTAAGTTACATCTTCCCCATCGAGGAAAAATGCTACTCTCATCACTTGTATCTTGTAATGAAGCTATTCCTTATTGTCTTCACCGTTTTGCCCTTCTCACTTGTCCTTTCTAATCCTTCTATATTGTTTTTGAAATAACAATATTGGATGCTCGTACAGCACTGAAGATGAGAAACCAGGTGCTGTGTAACGGCACAGTGATGGTTTAGTTTCTGTTCTGTTCTCAGTAGTCTGTAACAAATTATTTTTCTTTCACTGCTCCTAATCACCAAGCTGATGGTTTTGTAGAGCTTTATAGTACAACTCCAAGATCCAGAGTTCAGGCCCACCCTTGGGTCTATTTAAAAAAACAAACAAACAGGAGCAAACTAGAAAAAAAGGGCAAAACACATTTAAAAAGAAAACAACCAAAAAAAAAACCAGAAGAAAAAACTCCAAACACCCTCTTGGATTTTTTTCTTAACATACCTCACTTAGTGTTTCATTGTGGTAATTCATATTTTTCAAAATTACAGATACTTTTCCGGTTCTTAATTTTGTATAGTCATCTCTGTATATCAAAGCGATATAGATGCAAACTGAGATATCCCAAACAAAACTCTTTCCTGGCATTTGATGCTCACCTATGGAGGAAACAGAGGGATATATACCCTTCTAGTCTTGTACAAATGGAAGGCTACGGGCTCCTATATTGGTGTGCCATCCAAACCTGTGCCAACCTAAGTTTATAGGGGTACACAGAGACATGAAGGTGTCTGCTGCCAATAGGAAGAAATAAGATGTATTTAGGAGAAGGATATCATAGTATTTTCCCTCAGGAAGGTGAGGGGGAGGGGAAGCAGGAAACAAATTATGACAATGAAATACTAAAGGAAGGGTAGTTGTAATGATACAGGTTTTTGGTAAGGTTTTTGCATAATCATGTCTTATGATTAAAGTTCCGCTCTCCAATAAATTATTTAGTTTAGACGGAAAGTACATAAGAGAAACTGTGTATGTGAATTTAAAAATTCTAGTGTGTTTTTGAAGAGTTTTATTTTCCATTTATTTTATAAGTTAAGAATATCTGCAATTCTGGTTTTAACTAGTAGGTTATTCCCACTGGGAAATACTTTGTGAATACTTTGTTTTGATCACATGATTTAATGTTTCAGGTGATTAAAGTAACATAGTAAAGGACTGCAGTAATGCTGCTTTAATTGAGCCTGCTCCCTTAATCTCATTGGACTGCACAGAGCATTCATTTTGATACATACACCATTTGGTATTTAAATTGTTACCTTTAAAATATAGTTAAAATATCTGTTTTGAGCTGCTGTCCTCAGGTAACTTTTTGTGACTTTCTTTTCTTTTTCTGTTTTCTTTCCAGGTATAGAACGTGGTCTCTCAAACTGGATTAAAGCAACCTGTTGATATTTTTATTTATACTTTTTTATTTTTGTATTTGACTTAAAGTGCCATGAAAAAATTTGCATATTGCAAGGTGGTCCTTGCCACCTCTTTGGTTTGGGTCCTTCTGGATATGTTTCTATTGCTCTACTTCAGTGAATGCAACAAATGTGATGAGAAAAAAGAACGAGGCCTGCCTGCTGGAGATGGTAAGTTTACTGTCTGAGTAAATTATGCTCATTTAAAGTTGTATTTTAAAATTTGTTTGGTTTTTTTTTTGCCCCAACAATATAAAATTACATCAGCATTTAGGTATTGCAGAATGTTCAATGTTTCTTTGAATGATTAATTAATAAGCATATTACCTGAGATCCATGTTGCAGATTTAAGTGCTTAAGGTGTAGAATTTTAAGCACTAATATATATGAAAAAATAATAAAACTATTCAACAAGCAGATCAGGAATGTAAGCTATGTTCACATAGTCTAAAGCATGTTCTAAATTTCCACTAGTGAGGAAGCAGAGGTAATGTTAACTTCACTGGACTTGGTAGTAAAACAAAGCAAACCCACAACCAAGCTTACTTGTCTTCCTGCCCTCACGAGAAAAGCAAAACAGTCCCTTTCCCCTAAAAAAAAAAAAAAAAATCCCAAACCCTGTCTAAGCCAAATTTTGGCCATTGACTATAGCAATATAGTATAATAAATGTTGTAATGAAAATAAATCTATAAAAATAACTAGAATAAACTTGGATGTACAAGTGACATGTGAGGGGGATTCGTATGTGTATGGATAGATAGATATATATATACACACACACAGACATGTGCATGCTTATGTGTGTAAATTCTTCTTTGAAGTGAGAGCTGTATTATTCAATACTAAGGTCTTCAGATAAACTTTCAGTTTTTTTGCTGCTCTCTTGGTTTTTGGGTACCAATTAGATGAGCTCAGTGTGGTTTTTTTGAAAGCCAGCACCATTCATGTTGCCAGCTTTATTTTAGGAGGTCAGCATAGTTGATCACATGGACAAAGGGGTTGGTGCAAGGACAATTCTTGTCCCTGCCATGTCTCAGCCCAGGCATTTAGAACTTCAGGCAGCTGCTGCCTCCAGTTCATCTGTGAAACATCTAGTGTTGTGGCATGGTGTCCCTCCCGCTGGAAAGGCTGTGTCTATACATTTTGCTGCTGCTATAGGGAACTTATGTAGTGATGCTCAATGTTCAGTCTGATCAGCCAGCTCTACTCCAGGTTAGTTAATGCTTTCTATCACAAAAAACTGTTTCACCTGTTGACATCTGCTATGGACAACTTTAACCTCCCTGGGAATGTTCTGAAATGTTTTAAGAACAGTGTTACTCTGTTACAGAATATCACTGGGAATATGTTTAGGAAATGTTATTTTTGTTTTGAATTCCCCCCACCCAAGATGAAAACACCCTGATAAATTTCCCCAGAGAACAACAGTGTATAGGAATGTAGAATTTCTGTGCTTAGTACCTCTGAACTGTTGTTTCCACAACTGCATGCAAGCATTTTACAGAGGTTCAGGTTCACCTGAGTTCTGCAAAAGGGACTTAAATTTTCAGTTGCTCAAATTTCATCTTTTGGATTTCTTTTTAAAGAAGCAGAAAAGAAAGTTATGTAAAAATAAATTAAGTAGAAAGTATGTCTTTTACAAGAATGCAGTCTTTTATTTTTGGTGGTGCTTTTTTGTTTGGTTTTTTTTCAGAAGTTGGGAAATTTTCTTGAGGATAAGGTGGTGACTGACACTGTGGTATTAAGGAATGGATGCACTTTCTGGATTCCCACAAAGTTTTTTTTACACAATGCTAAACAGATAACTTATGCCAGGCTTCTTTAGAGCTATCTTTCAAACAGGATTATTATTTTACTGTTGGCAAGCAGCAATTGAAGTCAATATATATCAACCTTGGTTTGATACATTGATGATGTTGAAAGCTCAGATGACTTTACACGTCAAAGTTCATTGGGGGAGCCTTCAGGTGAGGGCAATTCCACACTTTTTAAAGATGAGTGTTATGATTTTCCCTATACAACATCAGTTTTACTTACTTGAGTACAGTCTCCATTCTGGCCTTTCCTTAACCTGTGTGTGTTAAAATATTTGGTATCTTTTTAATATCTTATAGATGGCTTATAAACAAACAAGAAAAAAGGTGAAACTAACCAAGCAAAACTTTGTGTGTACTTTTGTACACTTTTCTTAAACAGTTGACTTGTCCTAAGGTATGTGCAGAAATATGTCTGCTAGAAACCATGGCTGTAATTGACACTGACACTTCCTTTTAACCTAGTTCCATGCCTGATGTTAGATATTCTTATTTGTTGCAGAAGTTTACTGACTTGGAGCCTGTAGTGGATTTATTCCCGCTCAGAATGCCTAGAATCTCCTCAGATAACATTGAGCTATTTTTTCTGTGAAGCTTTTATCAAAATCTGCTTTTTCACTTTGCTTTTTTTCTTCCCCCTATTCATTTCCATAATTGATTTCATTTTCTTGATTCAGCATAAATTATGTAAGTGTTCTGAGTTTAATAGTCTCTTTGTCCCTGTCACTCTGGTATATAGCTTCTTTTTGCAATTCATGGAAGAATTCCATGGCATTTAATGAACCTACTTTGACATATGACTAAGTTTTTCTGTAAGAGTTTGTAAGTTTATTTTAGGCTGTGTTTGTCTGGTTGGAAAATTTAGCCTTTGGACATTTCAGCAGTAGCAAAGGATTTTGAGGATAATTTTGGACAGTTTACACTTTCATGATGGTAGAAGGATGTTTTCCTTGGGTTTTTAATACAGCAAATGGAGGGGGAGTTGCTTTTTCAGAATGAGACGTAGAGCCATGGTCTAAATCGCCTTCAGGAAAAATCTTTCTCCTTGGTATTGATGACATAAAATCCTAGCATCTTAAATCATGAGCTTCAGCTTACATGTCTAATATCAGATTGTATGTATACCACTGTCATATTTTACAAATTGCTCAAAATAAGAAATAGTAAAGGAAAGCAAGTCTACGGGAAAATTGGTGTACATGATTATGGGGAGCTGTAAGATGAGTGGAGTAAAGGTCTTTGTTCACTTTGTAGAGATTTAGGGTTGATAGTTGAAATGATTCAAATGTGGAGATGAGGGAGCAAACGGTGAAGTGGAGAAGGAACAGGCACTTACTAAGCTGTAAGAGAGCTGAGGTGGAGATGTTCTGGGAAAGGGGGCCCTGGCATGGAGTCTGGGTAGTAGCGGGCTGGGGAACTAAAGTGATACCAGAGGAGGGATAGTTGGAATCTAGTGACTGTAACTGTGTGGGATGATTTGGCTTAAATGAAGATCAGAGTCCTTCCTTACCCCACTAATAGGCTTCTTAAAGGTAGAACTGCAAAGGAACTGCAGCTTGGGCACTTGATGCAGTTTCTAAATAAAATTCCAAACTCATCCTTTTTCCCTCTTTGTTTTTTTTTCTTTTTTTTCCTCATGGGACGTTTCACTTGTGTAATGATTAGAAGCTCTGCAAACACTCTTTTCTTGGGGCAATGACAAATTTTTGCCAAGTGCCGATCAAGGCCTTGTGTTCTGAATTTTGAGCTCTTTGGTAAAGAAAGAATCTCTAAGTTGTGACTTGAATATTCTCACCTCCATAAAAGAATCTTAAGAAGAAAGGTGAGCAGCTTCAAGATCTCAAACACAGATTTAATTTTTGAAAATAAGCTATTTTTTGAATGAACCTTTTGAAAAGTGCTGAGGTGTGGGTAAGAGACAAAACTCCTCTGAACTTTTACCTGTCCAAACAGCTTTCTTGTAATTGTGATGGTTCCTTCAAATGTCACTGGACTTTGTTTTGGTCAGTTTACCATTGTTGTTGTCCCTAAAGAAATGTCACAGAAGAATCCATCTGGCTGTAGATGATCTTAGATTTTGAAGTATCTGATTTTCGTCAGGTAGAAAGGAATTTGTAGTCCCTGACATAAAAAGTTCCTGATTTCTAACAAAGATCTGGAAGAGATCAAGCCGCCTTTGAAACTAGTGGTTTACTGGTAGAAATGAGAAATGTCTGCAAAAACATTACTAGATTTTCTTTTGGACCAGGTGATGATTAAGTGATTTATTTAGCTCCAAAACTTGTAGCTGTAAATTAAATTCTTGCTTGTTGGAAGTATGTCATCAGTACACGTCCACAGTCAAAGGAAATATTTTTCATAGCTAACTGACAAAAGAGTGCTGTGTTTGAATTTTTAACAATGCATATTAGTCCTTTTAGGAGAATGTTGTTTATATGAGAACTACATGCTTTTATTGGAAAACAGATTACTATAAATACAGAAACTTTAGAGAAGATGGTTAACTTTTCTTAGAAAGTCAGCTCTCTGCCTGCACACCAACCTTGCCTGTGTTTGCATTTAGTGAGTTCCATAAGATACCTGATCTAGTTAGCTGTTGCTGGATTTTTCTGTGGGGAAAGGGAGTAGTTTGTTGAGTTAAAATGTGTAATCAAGTCATTTATAATTGCTAATGAAATACAGGAATTCAGCTGAAGAATTTGTGGAATTTGTACACCTGGATCCAGCTCACTGATGTGCTAAACTAGCATCTAACAGAAGATCTGCAAATGTCAAATATGACTTTTCAGTTAATTTAGCTATTTGGTTTAAGTGGTTTAGTCAAAGTTAAAAAACAATGTGAAGTGTAAATGAAACAGGAAATTATTTTTTCTTCTGAGTACCAAATATGGTAGGGTAAGACATTCACTCTTCAGAATGCTCAAAAATATAGTTATTTGAATATATAGTTATATTAATATAACTATAATCTTATAGCTATTGTTTAATCATTTTTGGTACTTCAGACACTCATCATTTAAGCATTTTTTAGCCCAGATGAACCTGTATACTAATTGCTATACTCTGAAGAAAAATAGTTGTGATAGCCCATGTTATAAACCAAGCCAAATATATGAAGTTAAGCTCAAATAATTGCCGTATTGTTTACCATAATTTTACGGTAATTACCCCTTAAAAGGCACAACTTCTACTTTAAAAGGTTATGCAATTGCAAATCAGCAAGTTTCGATGTGAGTTCAACCGTACTTTCTTAGGAGGCAAAGATGGAAAGCAAACTACTTGCTCATTTTAGCCCATGGTTAAAACAAGTGCCTAATTCAATCTGCTCAGGATCTGCTTGGACATAGTTACCCTGTCAATTTTCAGTGTTTGAGTGGTTGGCTGGCAACTTCTAGAATTATAGAGCTCAACAGGCAGCCAAGGGGAGTTTGGTGAAAAGAAAGCATCTCTGGTGGGAGGATTTTCTCTGCTAAATGTTACTGCGTTAATGCAACTAGTGCGGTTGCTTCATGTACATGAAAGTGAAAGTTTCTCAAGGAACACATTGTGCTTGCAACCAATTAATGCTAAATGCAAAATAGCAAAATGTTGCAGTTGTTAGTAAGTATATATTTTAAGTCTTAGTGTTTCAGCAAGGATGTAAGGCTTAGGCTTTAAAAAAAAAACAAACCACCGCTTTTCTTCTTTACATTTTATTCTTCACATTTGCTCTTTACATAAGCTTTAATTACACTGTGCTGTCCTAGATGCAAATTAAAGATAATTTGAAGCTAGGCTTATTACTGAGGGCTTTAATGCCTTTATTTTAAAATACTTCCTGTTCCTCTGTTTAGAACTTAAATTATTATTTCTTTAATTAAAATTTGTACTGAATTTGTAAAGTAGTAATGTATTTCAACTTCAGCATTTGAGCATTTAAAAGATTTCTGTTCAGGAGGAAAGTAAATGGGTATTTGTAAAGAAAATTTAGCATGGGGGTTTTTTTAATGTTTTGGTTTTTTACTACTTTTGTTTAAAAACCCAAATAATTCAAGAATCTGGCTTCCTTTTCTCCTTCCTCTCTCCATCAGTTTGATCAGATCTTTAAGTTTGCTTTGGTTTAAACACGTTTCTGTTTCGAGTACTAATGCCAAACTCCAACATGTAATTATGTTGACTAAAAATAATAAGTAAGGTCAAGAGAAATTATCTCTGAACTGTAAATGCCAATGCCATTCTGTCATAATAAAAGTATAGAGATAAATATAAAGTTACTATTTTACTTTAATCTTTACTAAAATCCCTGAAAAGGAAAATTTGAACTTTTCCTGAAAAGCTTGTGTGTTCAAGAACAATTTGGGATACAAATGTCTGTTGTTCCAGCACTTTAATGTTAAAGTCAATTAGGACATGATGATGGATAGATAAAAAAAACCTTGCTGTTTTTTCAAATGAATTGTGATGTCTTAAGAGTAGCACTTAATTACATCTGTTAAACTCCCAAATATGAAGATTTGTTTTCACTTCCAAAACTTAATGGGTTTAGAACCCTGTTTTAAACAGGAGCACTCCTACAGTGTAAAATAAAGTATAAACAAACAAATTTTAGCATAAAAGTAGTTACCAACATTTTATTTATTCTTAGTTCCAGAACCCATACAAAAACCACATGAAGGACCTGGAGAGATGGGGAAGCCTGTGGTCATTCCGAAAGAGGAGCAAGAAAAAATGAAAGAAATGTTTAAAATAAATCAATTTAATTTAATGGCAAGTGAAATGATTGCACTCAACAGATCTTTACCTGATGTCAGGTTAGAAGGGTAAGTGCTTTATGTTGTATTAAAATTGTACTCAAAGAATGTGCAAAGGGTGATCCAAATCAAGAGTTCAGTTCTGTAAGATATTACTGTTGAAGTGAAAAGTAGGAGGATTTCCTGTATAGATGGTACTTATTTGTAAAATAAGATTGAAAAGCAGAAACCCGTTTTTTTCAGTGTTATTTAACTTTGAATCTGATTACTAGTATGAAGCCTGTTTGGGGAATAGAAATTAATTTGGTTGAGGGAAAACAAAGTTAAGTTAAGATTTGACATTTCAGGAAAGAATTACTACTTTGAAAAATTCAGGCACTGCTTGTAATGAGGCAGATTACAATTCTGCATTATACAGAACAGAAAAAAATTGGTGATGAGAAATAAATGTTTAAAAATGTCCTACCTAATGAAATGTGCAAAGCCTCTTTTAGATTGCGTTGTAATTTTCTAATATCCATCTGGTTTGTTTTTGATTGTGCTTCTGAAATATTGATCCTTTCAGAGCTATTTGAGTCATAAGTAATTAAAAAGAAAATTGTAACCTTGTTTTGAATGAATCTAAGACTGCTTTATTCTCCTGGGGCTACTCTGGCAGGGTAACTGATGACTACCCCCACCCACAACCCCTCTTGTTTATGAAAAGGACTCTCAAGTTAAATAAAGCTTATGAAACAAGATTTTTCCCAATGAATTATCTGCATTCTCCTACAAAATCAGGTGCTATAGAAACCCTGTTTCTTTGGGAGCTCTGCTGGTGCTTCTGTATACACAAGGCCTAGCTACTGGATTCATTTGTTTTCATTTCCTACCTCAGAAAATAATATTAGAAGAATGAGATGAAGCTCTACCAGCTTTTTCATTTTTAATGAGTGGTGAAGAGCTGGTTTGTAGGTACATTCATTTATTGTAATGCATGGGATTCTGTGTAGCAAGTGAGTTCCCGGTAGTGATGGTGCTCTTAATAACTGAGCCATATATTTTTAAAAATATTATTTCATAAATATGAATTAATGCAACTTTCCGATTTATTTTCACATATATTAATAGTCAGATTTTATGGTCACTCTTTATGCCTGTTTCTCAGTATACTGCAATACAAATTATGAACTTGCAGGGTTTTCTTTCAAAACTGACAGACATTTTGGGGGGATTATGTCCTTTTCTGTCATGTTATTGCTCTGATCGTGGTTATAACTTGGCAATGGGATCTCTTGGCATTCATGCAGATTCATATGTAGTGTCTACTCCTTTTATCACAGTCTCTACAGTATAAGAAATTGACTCACTGTAAAGTGGTGGCTTCCACTGGTTAAAAACTTGTAGTTAACATTCTCAGCCTCTTAGCCGCGAGGAAAATAATGAGTTTTGTCTGAGACTTTTGTCAAAGCTGGGATGCTAATTTGGGGTGATTTCTGTACATTTTTTCTGGAAGAGTGAATGGAAGGAGTTAAGACTTTGGGGAAATGATAGTTAGAACAGCTGGTTATTTGGAAAGTAAACATGCATAATTTTTCATTATGACCCTGGAAATATGGAGAAAACAAAATGACATCATCTGTTCATCAGCACTCATATTTGAAAACTTGCATGTGTATATTCTATATTCTTATAGTGTAAGGAGAAAGAAAGATAAGAAAATAAATTTGTGGATCCAAAAGGTTGACTTAATCATAAGCTTTGTGAAGTCTAGACTTCGAATTAACCAAAAATGGAAAGAAGAATTATTACAAAGTATTAAAAATCTGTTACCTAAAGATCACTCAAGCTTTTGCAGACAAATGAAATGCCATGCTCTGCAGTTATTGTGTTTCACGGTGAGATATGCATTATAAATTTAGAAATGCTGCATTTGTTTCTTTTTTCCATTTGTAGGAATAAGTTCTATGACAATATTACATGTGTGAAAGTGAAATCTTAGAAAATTTAGTTAAGGTCTCAGGGCAGAGTTGGATTTTCTGTTTATGTAAATTGCTGCCAACAATTTTAACATCTATTTGCTGTGTGCATTTTTAGTAGAAATTTTTGAGACAAAAATGGTCCCCTGGAAGCCCCTCCTTTTGTCATCTTTTCAGCATGTACTCTGTAAGGTCACACTAATTATGAAGTTCTGGAGTACATTGACATTTCCCCACCAATTTTGAGAACAATACTGTGTTTACAAGGCAATGGTATCTGAATCTGTATGTGTAAATTAATATTACTTTTCAAAAACACAGTAGCTATTTTCAAAATTGTGAAAACTATAAATATGCTCCAGTGTTCTATGTATGTCTTATGAAAGTATTAGTCAAAATACTCACATGATCAGTAACACTTTCTGCTGCATTACTGGAGCTGCTTCTGTTGTAACTTGTTCTATCTATATCCCTGCTGATATGGAAGCAGTTTAGGGAGAAGGAGAATGGGTAATTTGTAATCATTCCTTACCACATTTGTGTGCTTACAGCACAGCTGCCAGTAACGCTTTCAATCAAGGTTTTGAAAGAGTGGGATATGTTCAAAAGCACACTTAGCTGTTCAACCATGTAGTTATTTTCTCCACAGGTTTTGTGGGTTGCTTCCTCTAATGTGGGATGGGTGGAAAATATGACTCTTTCAAGTCCTATAATTCTTTGGCATGCGAGTTCGTCTGAAAGAAGGCCAGTTTGCCATATGTTTAACAGGGATGGCATAACCTGTCAGCTGGAGAGCAGCTTTTGAAGTAGTCTACATTATCCTTCACGTTAACTTCTTGTTCTGCCAAACCCACCAGTCATCTGTACAAAGGCAAGCACATTTGTGTACCCACTCGGTCCCTGAATGCTCATAGGTTAATCTCTACAGAAGACCCACTCCAGACAGGAAATTTGGCCAAGAAATTTTGATTCCTTACTAGAAGAACAAAAATGTGAGATGTTTTAATAACTTCTAGGCACTTCTCCAGCTAAGGAACTCAGTACACAACATCTACAGAAGCTGAGATCTGTGTTCTGCTGAGCTGTGGCCCAGTCATATTAACAGGTTTATTTTTATTATTTGGCACAAAATTATCAAGGCGCTTAGATGCCTTTAAAATCATTGACATATGCCTGAATTGCTAGTCATTTTCTGTCTGTAAGCAGCAACATTATTCTATTTACTTTTCTCCTTATCCCCACTGAATGACTGGCGTAACAGAAAAAGCTAAGCCAGAAGTAATTTTTTTAGCCTGGATACTTCCCTGAATCTGGACTGGGGCACGTTAGTGTAACCAGCTGATATAACTGGCAGGGCCACAACCTCTGGGGGGATGTCGTGGGGGAGCAAGCAGCTGGGGATAGCAGGTTGGTTAGAAGTTGTTAATAGAATAATTCTGGTAAGCATGTCTTATTCTGGTCTGTGAATCAGTCATCAAAGTGGGAGTTGATTCACAGTTGCCGGGAAGATATGCAGCTGTGGGCTTGACATGACAGCAAAGAGTAAAAGATGGGTGATTAGGAACACTGGAGTGTTGCCTTGAGTTTGCTGAAGACGAGGGAGGCAATGAATAAAATAGGTGTCAATGAAATGACTAACACAGATGTTCAGCTACATCAATGTGTCTCAGACCTATATTCAGGCAGGAAAGTGGTGTGGTTGAATGCATGAAATCTGTATGTGTGATATGACTTGACTTGGCTCTCAGTGCTGTTTGAGGTGACTTGTAAAGCTGCTTTGCAAAAGGATTAATGAGTCCTGTGTTCTAAGGCTGAGCTTTCCAGGCTGTATTCATTATTTAATAATTTGTGGAATATATGAAACATTTCAGGAGATATTTGGGTCTCTGATGTGAGAGTTTAAACCCAATTTTGACTTTTTTACACTACAAAAAAGCATCTTAAAATGCTCTTCTTTTTCATGCACAAGTGGTCAAGGCTGGAAACAATGGAGGAGTAGCTGGGACAGAATGATGTCGTTCATGTAAGTTCTGGTCCCCACTGGTGTTTATGATGCAGCATGAGGAAGGTGTCATGTTTTGCAGGTTGAAATTTCTTGGAAAGACTTCCTCAAGCAGACCTGCAGCAAGGAAGAGTGTGGATAACTTTGGTATACCTTAGAAACCCTTTCTCCAAGGCTGCAGGATCTGTAGAACTTGGCATTAAAAAAACTTCCATCTAATTTTGTTCCTTAGTTGGTATAATTTTTTCAGAATTAAGGGTATCAGACATCTTATTGTACCTCAGTTAATTCTGCATGAGATTTGGGATCTTTTAACTGTCCTTTTTCAAACTGTCTGTATTCAGTGGGTAGGTATGTTGGACTTTGAGTGCTATAGATAGCGTTAGGGTATAACCAGAGTTTTTAGCCAAGTGACCCTACATATTTGAGTGAACTGGGTATGCATTCATATGAACTGTGACTTCAGCCACTTAATAGAAAAATAAGATGCAGATCTTTAAGACTTTCATGTTTTAGTACAGTAACGTGGTGAGTTGAAGATACTAGTGAAGGCTTTTTTGCTAACTCAAACTACTCTGCTCTGTTCCTGCTACCAAGCTTACTTTCACAATCAGGAGGAAGTAGAAAATGTGTTGTTTTTTTCTTTTTTTTTTTTCTGGGGTTAAAAGCTTTTATTCTAAGTCTAACTTAAGTAAGTGTTGCAGTGTTCATAGCAATTATGCTGGGTTCCTTTCTGAATAAGTCCTTCATGTGACTAATTCTGTGATCTCTGCTCAGAACTGTATTTAGATCTAGGTGCTGTTAATTATATTATGCAATATAATGTTTTTCAGTTATGAGACTGCAATCTGTTTCTCATACATGTGCTTTAAAAATGTGTTGTTGATTTTAAGCCTGAAATACACATGTGAGAATACACCAGCGCCTGGATTTTTAACTTCTCAAAACAAATTGATTTGCTGTATACTTTAAGATACTACAGTTGAATCACGATATGACACATTCGTAAAATTTACACAATCCGTGTGTGAGGAAAATAGTTTGAATAGACCTATTTATAGTAAAACTAGTAAAGGTCCACATGCAAGAGCATGCTCTTGAAACTCAAATGTGTGACGTTTTCTGTTTTTTTTTTTTAAATGGCAGCACTTTTGAAGTATCTACTTCTGAGGCTTGTGAAGGTGTGCTCCTTTGGTTTTAATTCTTTTCGTTCAGAAGAGGTGAGGGTGTAGTTTTATACTATATATAATGTGATGTAAGTGTGGGCTGCAGCCAAAAGAAGTCATCTCACTGCTTCTGTTGATACTGATCAGACAATTGTGTGGCCTTGGCATTCACTGACTGGATGGAGGATTGCACACCAAAAAGTGCAAAAAAGTGTGTCTTGTTGAATCAGCAAACCGAAGCAACACACGCAGCAGCTGTATGATTACCAGATCTGGTGCAAAGAAGATGGGAGAAAAATGTAATGGTGAAAAGTGGGATTATTGCTTTTGGCAGCCCACAGTTGCACCAGATTAGGTGGAACATGATGGGGGAAAAAAAAAATTCTTACAGAACATGTGTATTAAAATCCCTGTAAGGTCATGTGAATTTAAATAGCTTTATAAATTGTGCCAGGCTTTGTGAGCTTTTGGTATTCATTTAGCTCAGGTTGTAGTGATGTAAAAGATAACTTAAAAAGAGCAAATTTGTCAGCATAGATGGTGGAGGACCTCAGAAGTTTATTCAATATTTTGTTACAAGCTAGATATCCAAGATGTTAATTAAACTGGCATCTGTGAAGGAAATCCTGATCTGATTGCCAGCAATGTAACTTTCAGCAATGTCATGCTGGAATTCTGAAAGCATATGAACTATTAAAGACTTTACTATTCTTTCAAGCAGGAATATTTTTTTCATCTCACTTTTGTGGTGCATATAGCTTGCTACTGGCCCACTGTAAAATCAACATTTGGAAATGTTCATGTTGACTTAATGAGTCAGCTGGAGGAAATTACCTATAAATCTTTTTCCTAGAGAAAGTTTAGAGGAAAAAAGTAACTTTAAAAATGAGCTTGCTTCCTGTAAAGTTTTTTTTTTTTTAAAATCTATAGACATACACATGGGTGTCTGTATATGCACACAAACAACTTGGCAATCTCATTTTTAGTTATGAGTGTTTTCCACTTTGGATGAGCAGCCATGTCCTGAACATAAATCAAGCGGATAGGTCAAGTTGGAAAATAGTTCGGCTAGAGAACTTAAGGTTCAATTTCAGTCTTTGAGGACAGAACTGGTTTTGCTCCTGTGAAGAGATGCTTTCCTGTGATCACTTTCAGCATAAGGACAACAGTCAATTGCAGCTAATTATTTTTGTGAAATTCTGCTTGAATTCTGTAACCACAATGGTTTTAAGGACCATTTTGGATTTTGTTTCCAGGGCTTAAAGAAGATTTCTACTTGAGTCATGAGATAATGCGACCTTTCTTATATCCAAATCTTTGAGATCAGAAGAAAGGAAAATTTCATACTCTTGATGTCAGGTAAATTACATAATACTGTTGAAGGCAGACATTAAGCAGGCCAGATGGAAATGTTTAAATAAGAATAAGGGACTTGCCTGCATTCAAGTATCATGTACAGAAAGATTAATTGGAGTTATGATATGAATTACAGAAATGAAGACCACTTTCTAAACCAAATTGTTCTGATTTGATTGGAAGGAGCAGCTTCAGGAATCGCGTGTAGTTTTGTTGCAACAGTGTTTTCTCTTTATGTGACCACAAGCTAAAACTGTGGTTATATGCAAAATCTGTGTAGTGAAGTGTTTTGGCACATTACAACAGTCAGTGATTCTATCCTTCTCCCAAGTATTCCTTTTAGCCGCATTGTTTCTTTGTGAAAATTAGATCTTTATCCGATTGTCTTCAATCTAGGAGCTTGGGGTATTCTTAAAATTTGTTGGAAGCAGATTTGTTAACATCCTCATTGGTAATGATATTATGAGGCTGCTGCTCATATCCAGGAAAGACTTAAGTCAGTGTTTACCAGAAACACACCACTTGACTTGAGTGCTGGTGGTTCTTGCTGTAGTGTTTTGACACCCTCTGCCACCCCTGCTACAGGGCGTTATCCTCCGATGGAAATGTAGGTCAGTCTCAGCAGCTTCAGCGTGACTCTGAGTCCTATTTCAAAACTGTTTTCAACCACGATTTAAGTAGAGAGGAGTTTTTGTGTTGGGCATAGCTGTGCCTCAGCTTTGTTGTATTAACTTTGCTGCAGTCTATAACTTACTGCAAATGGTCAGGTAAACAATGGAGTGCTGGTATTTTACGGCACTGCAGCGATATTCATCAGCTATCAGTAATTAAAGCCTGTGGTTTCATGAGGGGAGTTCAGATTTTTCTGATTTTGTTCTCTATCGATCTGGCATTAACTTTGGTAACCTCAGTAGAAAATAAATGTGTATTTTCAAGTGAAAGGATACCGATACTTACTTCCCAGAAACTCCAATCTATTTTAATACCGAAGCGTATGCTGTTTATACTGCATCAGTAATATTAAACAGATTTATTACAGGGGCTGTGCTGTGTAGCATTTCCTCAAAACTTCAGCTCTAACCTGATTTTCAGCAAGAATTGGATTATTCTTGTGTCAAATTTAAGTTCTGGGACGCGGTTTATTTGTAACTGCAGCTTTTTTGTATAACTGTTTGTAGTATGCAAGACAAAAGATTGTACTAAATTTGTAAGATGACTAAATGTTTCCCTCTCTGCCCTAACCTATTGCTAGTACAGTTTTCAAAATGCATCGACACTGCATTATACTGCACACATGAGCTCTGGTCTGAGCTGCACTGGGATTTCCCAGCTGAGCTGTTTAGTGCATAGGAGACACTTCTGCTTGTGTTCCTTCTCTGTCCTTTATTGGAGTGCTCTGGGTTGTGTGCACGGGGCTGGAAAACAAGGGTTGCATACGTGTTTTACTGCTGTTAGTGTTTCTGAGCTGTTGTAAATTATTGGACATGCCTTGTTCCTATGAAAGGCTGGTGGAATCTGGGATTAAAACTGGTATCAGGTATAGCAAATCATGGCTCAGGTAGTGTCTGAGTCTATTAATTTTGGTAATCAGGTTAGCATGAGTAGCCTTATTTTGAAAATTCCATATTAAAAAAAAAAATGTTCCGATCTTACTTGTCCTCTCGTTGCTCCTCTGTGGAGAATAATCTGTTGGCAGCATCAGAAGGGGTAGAGAGCTACCCTGTAGTATTTAGAAATTTAGTGGTTATTTCTAATGCAGAATATTATAATGACATCATATTTCTAGAAAATTACCTAATTTTTTTTTTTCATGTTTTGCCTCAGTGAATGAGGTTTTGAGGTTTTACTAATTGTGTCTCACTGTGTAAACATTATGGTAGTCTATAATTTATTTCCTACAAGACCTCTGCCCTGTTTATGCTTTTTCTTGGAGTGTGATTCTTTAGCCTATGAAACGAAAGTATTTAAGAGCTATCAGGATATTAGAATCCCATTTTATTACATTGCTTTCAGAAATGATGTAGTATGACTTTGAAGGGTGTGCACGTAGATCACTGCTAATTTTGTAAAAATTTGTCTTTCAAGATACAGCAGTATTACACATGTAGCACTCTATCTTGGATTTTAGGGATAATTTCTAAGTAAATTGATCCATGAATACAATTTTGTAGTATTGATAAAATGCCAAGTGCTATTCTGTAATAAGACGGCTGCAGGGTTGCATTTTGTTTTACGATAATATTTGAAGTGTTGTGAAAGCCTCAACACTAAACTGAGAGGTGACGTTAGGATAGCGAAGGCTGATGTCCCGAGTTCTCAGCACCTCGGGGTCTTGGTGCCGATGGATAGCATGGATAAGCCTTATTGATCTCTGGGTCTGGCACTCAGCAGAGCCGATAGGTATCTGAGGAATTTCACCTTCTAAGGCATTCAAATGAAGTATCTTGTAAGATCACTCGGTAGATTTCTTCTGTTCCTGCAGTGAAGTACATTTTTTCTCACTCTTTCACTGGCATGAGAGAAGAGAGAGGCTTCCAGTTCTGCCAGATGTTGAGGAAGGTTGAAAGTATATAGTTGTGGTGTTGTAGGAAGTACAAAATGAAAAGTTGCTTCTTTCCGTGCAAGATTGTGCTGAAGGAGCAATTAAACTCTGACACTTAATAGCTTAATTTTATTTGGCCAGAATTGCTTTATTTGATGTCTCTTCTGGTTGTTTTTGTAATGTCTCCTGTGGACTATTTGTACCCTGGGCTGAAAGAAAAAATAGGAAAGCAGTTTATTGAGAGGCTCTTCAGGTACATTTGAAGTAGCATCAGATAGTTTTCAAATGACTATACATAATTCACTGAATAAAATCCTCTTTGAGATTTTTTTTTAAACATCTGCCTATCTAAAATGTGCAGCAATTCTATATAAAATTCAATTAACATCTTCACTAGAAGTCATGATAATGGAGAAGCATAACAGAACTCATAGTTGCTTTTGGCCTTCTGTTTTAAAAACTTTTGTAATGGATTTAAAACTTTGAAATCAGACCACAGGGTTAGGGACAACTTGTATTTATTTTGCTGTCTCTCTTCTTTAGCACTGTTGTACACATATATGCTAGGATCTGTCAGATCTGTCCTCCTTCCTTTCCTTTTAGTCCATTAAACTTAATTCAGGTTATGAAGGTCTTGGGGAGACATGGACCTGGAAATAACAGTGTAGTTATAAGGAACTGGGCCAAAATATTCTGAAAGTATGATGCAAAATTGCAAAAGAGTGATACTCTGTGAAGAATGGATACAAGCATCTTACAGAGGTTAGAGCAGAGTCATGTCTTTATAACCATGTTGCTCCTTTGTAAAATAATTTAGAAGTGTAGCTTATAAACTTTTTTTCTCAAATATGGGGTATTGATGGGGTATTAAAGATCTTGGCTAATTTTAATTTCGTAATTAATTTTCCATTTTAGTTCCTCATTACATGAAAACAAGAAATCAAGTATTAGGGAAGAATACGATGCTAATGCAGTTGAAGGTGAGGATTTCATTGCCTGAGATGGAGACTTTCTGTGAAATAAAGAACATTACGGCTTTGAGCATTGGAATGTGTACATCAAGAAATGTAGGCTAATTAGGCTTTTTGTCTTGATCATATTTTAAGAATCTGACCTATTCTTTTTCTGTGTCTTTAGGTAGTAGGGTAGTAAGTCTCTGCTTGCATTTAAAAAGTCTGACATTTTGGGGGAGTTTCCACACTAAATAATTGCCGAGTCACATTAGCCAAGAGTTTGCATGGCGATGCATAGATTAAGGAAGAGATGATGCATTCCATGTGAAGTAGACATTCTCAGCTGCTCTTTGGAGTCTTCATTAAATTACTGGAGATGGTATGCCTTCCTAATGTTATGCACTCAATTTTAAAACTGTTGGAGGCATAATCCAACAAAAGGAACATAATGTATTAGTAGTTAATTAAAATTCAAATTGTCCTTAATTCATACCCTGTGTGTTATACCCCTCACAGTTATATTCTGCTACTAATGTTGCATAACTGTTGGTTGAAACTAATGCTTTATTTTAAATTCTATAGTAATCCCTTTCTGGGGCAATTTGTTTTCAAATGAAAGACAAAAAAGATTCTTAAATTAAGTGTTTGTTAGTAAGGATAAAAATTGAGGTTTACATAGAAGGCTAGTGCTCTAATCACAGGCGTTGACAATTCTATTTTGTTTCTCTTACATTCTGCAGCAGTATGTTCCTGGGGGGAAGGAGTGTATGTCAGTTTTTTCAAAATTAAAACCAAGATTTTTTTTATTTGCAGATATCCACAAAAATGTGTACAAATATATTTCAAAAGTATATAGAAAGGGAGGTGAAAGGAGTATTAAAAATCATATATTGTATTAAAAATCAGATATCACACTATTCATTCTTTCCTTTGTCTTGCCTGCATCAATGGAACTTTCCAGAATAACTTCACACCAAGCACTTTATTAAGAGTAGCATTCAAAAATTCCAAGCCAGATGTATTATGAAACACCCTTGTGTTTGGCATGGAAGCCTTTTACATCATGGTAAACAAGCTTGTCTGAGGTCACTCTTAAATTGTTACCCCAGAAAGCATTGATCTCTGAGGATGAGAATAGGCAAGTCTCATTATGGAAAGGAGGATGTTTACCTTCTGCAGGACAGGGCAGTGGGAACGTCAGTTGGAATAACTTGCAGGGGGGAGGGATGTCCCAAAAAATTACTGTGAGCCTTCCTCTTAGTGCTAAAATGTTCCCTTTCAAAGATGGATCTTAACTGTTTTGATATATTTATGCTTCAGACAGCGTAATGGTTTATAAACATGATAGTCCCTGATCACTTGGCCGGCTTTTATTATACCAATTCATTGATTTGAGCTCAGTAAAATAAAATCTTCTGTAAAATCATAAAAAAAAAAAAAAGGCAAGGCTTGAGATGAGCTATTTCATCTTACAGTAGTAGATCCTGTGGCCACCTCACTAAGATATTCCTGGTGAATGACACATTGTTACTACTTCTCATAGAGAACTGCTAATAGGCATCTCTCAACTCTTTTTTTTTTTTTTTTCCAAATATTCAGCCAAAAAGTAGAGGAACAATTGGTGGGTTGGTATTACTACTGTAGCGGAAGGTCTACAATCAGACACATTTTCTTTCCTAGGGAGCAGTGCAGCAGAAGGAATAAAACACTCAGAATTCTCTTCTAACGTAACAAAATAGGCTGAATAAGTGACAATCTGGGAGGAAGGTTATCTGGCTTGTGACTGAATTTTTAATCTGAAATTTATGGCATTTTTGTGAAAAGCTATTTTATTTTTCACGTGATACCACAGAAATTACTTTATCAGTTGGCATGCTTTGCAAATTTTTTTTTTTAATATGTGAATTAAATTGGAAAACATAAGGGTGTTTTCCCTAAACTGGGGATGGCTGCTTTCTCTAAAGATTTTACGATGTTCACTTCAATGTAGTGAATAATTAAATTTGACCATAAGTAAATATAATATTGAAGACAGATAGTGCTTGATCCTACTGCTTCAGTTCTTATAAATGAAACATGATTCCACAGAAGTTTTTCCAAGTATTTCTTCAGTTGTACCTGGATTTACTGATCTTTTCTTGGATCTCACTGCACTTCGGTCTTCTGTCACCACCTCAGAGCTGAAATGCCTACATGCTATGAGAGCTGCTCTCACTTAGAAGAGCTCTGTCTAACCAAGTTATCCAGCAAATAAAATATTCATGTTGGGAGCCCAGTTTTGGCTGATGTTGCTGGTGTCACTGGTTGGGATTAGATGCTGACACCATGATCCTGGGCAGGCTATTCCTCCAGTGTTATTTTTATATGTTTAAGGTAGAGGATATGCACTGTGTGCTTCTCAAGCCCTTAGACAGCACTACTGTTAAGACGATAGTCATGAATACTTGTTAAAGTATTTTAATAGCATTTAGATCAGGTTACATTATAGTGAATTGACTCAATAATGTGGGAATCTAATAAAAACTTTTTTCTTGGAATGAAGCTCCACTGAATATATTTCTTTTTCCACTTCAATGTCTTCCTTGTGTTTGAGATCTGCATATATCTCTTTAGCTTTGATTCTTAAAGTATTTAGTACTGTCAAATCTTATGTAAGTTTGTGTGATTTTTTGAATGTGCAGGAGGAACAGGTCTGTGCAGAGAACACTTACATTTGCATGGTTATTTTTTCGAGCAGAGTTGTGTTTTCAGAATTCAGAGTGCTTTATGTACGATGGATTGATTTCTCTAGGAGACAGCGAAAATACCACTTGTTTTAAAATAGTGTTGAAGAGTGCAAAATGTTGGCTGCACATGGGTTTACTTGGAGTATATGTCATACTTTGGTTAAATGTCCCATATATGCTGTTAGGAAAGCTCAACCTGCAGTCTTCAGTGCTAACTTTGCAATGTGAATATAATTATCTTTAAATTTGATAAACCTTTATAGTTCTTTCAACATGTATACAATGAGGAGGAAAAAACCCTCTTTGTGTAATAAACACATTAAATTAGGAAATATACATAATTCACCAATATTATAGGTAGCATGCATGTAGTCCTAACATCAACTGTGCCCAAGATTCTTTACCTTTTTTAGTTATTATTTGGTTTTGTTCATTATATATATTTTTATTGCATTTAATTCGTTGTTTAAGTTTGCCGTTTCTTATCTTGTGTGTCTCTCTCCGTTCCCCCTCTGTTCCCATGTACGGTACAAGATATGTACAAACTTATTTAAGTTTGCTGTTACTTATCTTGTATGTCTCTTTCCATTCCCCCTATGTTCCCATTACGGTACAAGAGTTTCCCCCTTGCCCTCTGAAGGAATGCAAGCCTAATTTCAGGGCTTGGATTAGTGTATCTGGACATGCTGCTCATCACAAAAGAGTAGAGGAAATAAATAATCTCTTATCATCTCTGTGTGTTAGCAGGGTGGCCGTCTTATTTCTAGAATTGGTTGTTGAAGTAAGGTTCTCCTTTCTTAAGTGGTCAGATAAAATGCATAGTTTTATACCTAAAAGTCAGGCTGTTTTTTAGGTAAAAATACACGTCTGTGCACCATTTGCTCCTATGTCATACTTTGCATATAGTTAATGTATTGTGAGTTTTAGTATTGATAGTCATAAAGAAACCTCAAAATTGCAGTCCTAACTGAAGACTTGACCTTTACAATTACATGCCTTATTTTTGTTTATAGGTGTAAAACAAAGGTGTATGCAGACAACCTTCCCACGACAAGCGTTGTCATTGTTTTTCACAATGAGGCTTGGAGCACACTTCTACGAACTGTTCATAGTGTGATAAATCGGTCACCGCGACACATGCTGGAAGAAATTGTCCTCGTCGATGATGCCAGTGAAAGAGGTAATGATAATGATGCCTTAGCTTGCTGCTCTTTACTACAAAAACTGAAACTGGCTTTCTACGGGCTTGCCTTTCCTCAGCAAAGCACAGTAGGTGGGGCAGGGCACGGCAGAGTGAGCAATGGCCGTTTTGAAATACAGATGGGTCATTCTCCACTGAAAGCTAGTGTAAGTTTATCTGTCTGTTTAGTTTGCTATTGACAGTGAAGCGTTTGTGTTTGCTAGTGGCTTTATCATATTACAGCTTTCATGTTTTGGCTTTAGAATTTCAACACATTGCTAAAGCTTGAGAGCATTTAGCACTTGAATCACCTGGGGGGTAATAGGAAGGGTGACTCTGTTCCTCACACACATCCAAATTTACTATCACTAATGAAGTGCTGGGGCCTGAGTCATGGGCCCCAAGTTTGAGTTGACTTGTGAATGAGTCAGAATGTTTTGGTTTTCCTATTGGCTTCATGTTCCAGAGGCAGAACCTGGCCCACCTGTGTCTCTGTGGCTCTGCCCTCACCCAGGTGGTCGTGGTTGGGGTGGTGGACGAGGCCAGGGCTACTTTTACCAGAAGCTGATCAGCCAAAGGAGCTTCCTGTTGGGTGTGGCTTCTGGTGGGGCTGGTTGTCTTTTGCTGAGTTCTCTCTGGGTGGTGTCCTTCCATGTGAAGGGCCACTGAAAAGCCATCCCTGTTCATTGTGTCCAGCAGGCGATGCTGGCACCACAGTGGGCAGCAGAGGAGCTGGGCCACCAGGAATCTATGGCAGGACTGTCTGAAAGAAGACTTCTGAGGGGATGTTGCTGAGTTCAGCATTGGTCTGTGTGATCAGGCAATTGAGGGCAGCATAAAATGATGATGGCTGAACCAGCAAAACAACTACCACCATCAATCTTGGCATTAAGAGGGAGTGATTTTGATTATTCAGTTCATGGGAAGTTGAAATTTAGTTTCTATGCTGCAAGAGATTCCAATTTTCAGTAACTAGTGCTCCAGATGAAAACTCTGTTCTACAGAGTGAAACTTCCCATGTGTAATGAAATCAATAGACAAAACTTGAAGCTGATTTTTTTCCTTAAAATAAAATAACTTTAGTTAGATTTTACTCTTTTCGTATTTTTTTGTAAATTACAATATATACTAGGAATAAAAATAATACTGTACACAATACTTGGTACTTTATTTTGGTTAATAGTTGATATTTGGCTTGTTCAGTGTCTGATCTTCCTCAGTGGTGTGGGTTATAAAGTGTAACTTGAAGGATACTTTTTTCTTGTGTTTGTAAATGGAGATGAAAGCATACTATGTTTTTTTCATCTGAAATATTTTTATATTGAATCACCCTATATTTCTACATAGAAAGTTTTCCACTGGAACTAATAGGTACTAGGCAAGTCTTGGCAGCCACCAGTTGTAGGCTGTTAACCTGTATCAGCAGGAGTACCCATGCTAGTTGTGGAAGGGTTTTACACCCAGCATGCTGACATCTCTGCCTGCTGCTTATGGTAATTCCAGCTTCAGGGTGAGATGACTGATGGTTGTCCAAACAAGACCTGTCCAAACAAGGCCTATATATGGAGAGAGACCGTGGATTTCAGATCATACTGTCTAAGTAGCATTACAGTGCATGGATACAATGGTTAACAGGAGGTTTTATGATAGATAGCAACCATTACAACAGTTAACAGAGTTTTTGGAGCAGAAGAACTTTAGGAGTGGATTTTTTCACTTCATGTCTGACGTGGTAGAAAGTATAATGAGTTTATTCTTCAGGTTGCATATGTATATGATGCCATAGCATATTAACTGGCCTATTCAGAACTGTGTAGGTCTAGAGTACAGCTGGAGTAGCTGAGTAGACTAAAGACAGACCATATCAGCTACCTGAGCTCTGGTCAACCTGTTTTCCTAGGGAAGCATAGCTCATGCACACAGGTTGTGTTTGCACTTGTACTAGTCTGTTCCTTTCCTCTCTCAGGCACCCTTACTTGCTTTCGCTTTCTTGCCTGACACTAGCTTTAACTGTGTCAGCCGATTTCAGTGCAATTTGGAAGACAGAGACCTTAAATACAATTACTCCCCAGCAGCAGAGGAGGAATACCCGTGCAAAGGCCAAGGCTACTACATAAAAGTGCTCCAGATTAGATTAGAGGTGTAATTAACTTCTACTTCTAGAAAGCCACAAGATCAGATTTTCACTATTTTCACTTGTGGGTAATTTGTAATTGCATCCCTCAATGTCTTGTAGTTTTTCAACCTTCATATAAAAATTCCTCATTTCTTTGGTTCTAATGTGTGTGAAACTGCTCACCTCCCTTGGGACTTGTTCCTAGAGAACAGTCCTCTTCTAAACACGGATGCTGATATTTGGATTACAAGTGCCTTTACTAGGTTATTGTACAGATATATGCTTCCTTAATGGAACAGAGATGGTACATTTGTTTTGGTTAGATTTTGTGCACAGAGTCTTGCTAGAAAAACAACGTTTATTGCAAGTGCACTGTGTTTCGTCTGTCAAAATTGTTCTTGGCACTAATTCAAATCAGTGCTAATGATTAATGGTGGCAGGTTAGCTTTCAATAGGACCTAGAAATAAAGAGCAAACTATTATTAAAATAATATAGACATCATATTTCTTATGTTTTGCCTCTCCAATTTCTGTTTTAGAAAAAAAATCAATTTTAGCATAGCAATAACTATGCCCTTATTATGAAGAAGAATTATAGTCCAGTTTAAAAAGTATGTAGCTTTCTCTAGATAATTTTTCTGCTTCTGGGTTTGAGTTAGGTAATGAAAGCAAGGTAACTAAAAGATACAGCATTTCAGGCTTTTTTTGATGTTGCTATTGAACCTGTTCCAATATTTAGTTTTGAAATCTGTGATCTTCATTTCAGATAACTTAGACATATTTTATTTGTAGTTACTTTCAACAATTACTGCAAGGGTTTTCTTGTTTTGTTTTCCAAAAACTTGTTATGGTTCCAGCAAACATGCTTTTACATTAAACAAAACGGAAGGGTATGATGCCTGAAAATTTGAAGGATTCAGCATATGCTACTTAAGAATTCTGTTTGTGTTGAGCTAAAACAGCAGATTTTTCCAGAAAAAGAAAATGTTCAGCCTGAGTAGTGTATTTTGAATTCTAGCATCAGAGTCAATTTAATTGGAATAAAGTAAGCATTCAGTCTGCCTGAAGCACACTTTGTACCTGCTAGTGTACCGCTCTTAGAAGAATGAATTTGCATAATATCACACACTTATATACACCAAAAAGAAAAGCTTTGGAGAAACAAGACATGTCTGAAACACTGTTCTGTGGTTACTGATCAGAATTGCATGTTTAGTTATTAAGTATTGAGCTTTGGTAACTATTAAAAAAAAAAATAACAGGTGAAATTAGGATTAGTCAGTACTTAAAACTAGGTCAGCACTGAATGGCCAAGTGTGGTAGGCTGATTGCATCAGGATCGAATACACTCACAGAAGTTAGTTATACAGATACTGATCAAGGCAATGTAACCAAAACTAAATTCCTGCCAATAACACCTTATAAAAGTACTCACACTTCTTAAAACTGTGTTTGCATGCTTATATGTGATAAATCTGTGTGTTATTGTAGTTTAATAAAATGTTTGAAACTTAATTTTTCATTTATATTCCTATAAATGTGACTTAGTAATAGAATTGGCAAGGTGTTTTTCAACTTATGCGCTTGTCTTGAGCTGAATCTATTTGATTTTTTGGCTTTCTTAGTTCTGCTACTGCCCCAGAAGGTGTTCTTTAAGCTTCCATAGTCCTAGCTAAAATGATACACCCTTTTGAAACAGAAAAAGTTTGAAAGGAATATCCAGCAGAAGGAGTTAAAAGAAGCTAAAGTTGTACCTCTGGAAATACGTGTACTGTTATTGTTTGCAAGTAGAAGTATTTGTGGGGGTTTTGTTTGGTTTGGTTTTTTTCCAGTTGGTTTTTTTGTGTGTGTTTTGGGTTTTTTTAATATTATCAAAACTCTCTCTGTGTTTGAAGTTTGTAAGGCAATGCTAAAAATTTTCTCAGCTGTCATCTAGGGTCACTTGTAAGCAACTGGCTTTGTAATGCATAAAACTGCTCATTTGAGTGTTTAATACAGAATTTAGTATAAATATGACCAGTATGTTTGTATAGGAAAACATTTTTACAGACTGATTCTGGCATTTCTTGTAGGCCAAAATGTATTGCGTGCATTAAAAGACTATTTAAATACTCTCTCTTTTTAAAGAAGAAAGGACGTCTCACTTTACAAGAAACTTTTTACCAGCTTCTGAATGGATGACTAGGCCAAAACTTTAGACTCTTGCAACTCGAACTAAGGGAGAGATGTGTACTGCCGTAGGAGACAGTGCTCTAAGGAAAAATATGCTGCTTCAATTTGACCATTTAACCCTAACTTATGGTAGCAAAGGGACACCAGAAATCTTGATGCCTGAGTTATTTTTCATGTTTTTGTAGGGATGAGGCATTAAGCTTTACCTTTTTCCTTATTTTCCTTATTTTAGGGCACAGTTACTGAATGTCTGGCACAATGTTTTGTTTCTGGGAATTCTCCCTTCTGAAGTTTTGATCAAGGTGGTAGTTCATAAAAAATATTTTTATGGACATGGTTAAACATGTGAGAAGGACTGTTCTTAACCCTATTCCCTCTGTAGTTAGAATACTGCACACATCTGTGATTGTTTTGTAGAGAAAAAAAAATGAAAAATACTTGAAAAGATATTTTGAAATTTGAAATACTTTACAGAGAAAATGTAGATAGGACTTTAAGATTTTTATATGCAATATGTTGAACATGACTTTCTTTTAGTGTAACTTTCTATTTCAAGCTAGTTCTTGACTGGCTGCAGTTGTATTATTGAAATCTCAGCCCCTGTTCATTCAGCTTTTAGTTAGAAAAAGCTTATCAGTACTACAACTGAAATGAACATGCTGATTTGTGTAGTTTGCTTATGAGAGGGCTAGCAGAGAGGGAATTGCTTCACTGTTTATTCTCTTTGTGTATGCCATGGTAGCCATATACATTAAAACTATAAACATTGCCATGATACTAGTTCTGTTGAATTAGTGGCTTTGGAAAGCAACACTGTAAAGAGGTGATGTTTACTACAGACTCAGTCAGCCAAATGATCTCTTTGTGCTCAACCTCAAAAGGTCTGCAGAATGTTCAGACATGTACACTTTTTTTGTACTGATAAACACGTGTTCAAGTCTTTGTTAATATGCAAAATAAGAATTAACTTGCTTTGAGTTTCTCTGGAGACAAATATTTAAGATTTTTCAGCCTCTTAGGCACTTCTAGCACAGTTCAGCTTTCAAGATGTGTCAGAACTTATTTCTGTGGGTTTTAGTGACTGTCCAACAATGCATGGAAAAAAATGAGGATGCAATTAAAGCTCATTCATCTGGAGCAGTGGTAAGGAATGGTAATCACCCTCAGGTCAGCTCCTACCTCTTGAGATTTACAAAACAGCCACAAAGAGTTCACGCTGCGCTTTTTTCCCTCCTGCCAGTGTCATGCTTATTCTTGTGTGAGGTACTTACCCTCTTATACTAAATCCTACTCCAGGCTTTGCACTGTTGTAGTACAACTCCCATGTGCTTTGAGTGTATAATCTGATATATTGTGTAGCTGTGTTATAAGCTGTGTTATATTTGCCTCCTTTACAGATTTGAAATCTGTAAGTTATTGCAGAAGTTAGTCTCTGTGCCTGTCAATTGCATTCTCCCTCATTCTTTGTTCTTCCTTTTGGCATCATCCATCATAGTCCAGTTTTCCATGATGGACAAAAACTGTGCCTGGCAGTGGGAAACATGTTAATTTGGCACCTCTTTGTAATGCAAGTGAGTTTGAGTCTCTTGGCATCTGGTAGTCAGTTATGGCTGTTCTACTTTGCATAATTTTTTTTCCTCAGCTAAGCTGAGGTTTGGTGTTACAGACATTCATTTTTGTATAACTCATCTTGTCTTTATTTTTGGTTCTGGGTGCAATAATGATAAATTAATAGAAAAAACATTAGCCAGAAAGATCTC